>CM076578.1:1719060075-1719186706 GCA_034641835.2 Pinus albicaulis
ACAAATGCCTCTTCTCGTAACTGTCTTTCAATTCTTATAGAATACAAAAATCTCTTATAATATAACTTTCCCATTAACTTTATGGCCAACTATTAAATATCTTCTATTAATAAAATAAAAAAATTTATGTTCATCATTTATTCACATCATTCCTTTTAACCTGGTCAATAGTTTACCAAATACCTATGTAAACTACCTCAAATATTTACACAGTTATCGCGAGATATTACAAATTTGTCCCATCTATGTCCTTTTCCAAAATTTCTCATTAGATAATTTAGCTTGTGAGTGATTTCTGAGTATAGTTATATAAATACTTTATTAAAATAATGTGTTTTCTTTGGATGAGGTGCGAAGGCCTAGACTATAACGAGCAAAACCAAAAGCTTTAAACATACAAATATTTTTTATATTACCCGTTCACAAAAGCAAGACAGATTCACGAGTGGAGACAGAAAATATTGCATGGTTTATAACAGATTCACCAATGGAGACAAAAAGCATTGCACGGTTTATAATGTCACGCAGGAGGTTAAAACAATATTGTCATATTAGAATGTCTTATATAATGCACCTGAAACTGATGTGAGATTAGATTAATTTTTTAAAACCTTTTTCTATCTCAAAACTCTGCAAAACTGAACATGGAAATCCCCGTTGCCCGTGCACAAGTGCTATATTTTAATTGACCAAAGTTTTTTATAACAGGCTGCAAAATACATTTAATTATTGTACGCTCGATATCAATGATTTCACTATTTCCATAAATCGTATGATATATATTAGGTTAAAAACAAAACTGAACATGGAAATCCCCGTTGCCCGTGCACAAGTGCTATATTTTAATTGACCAAAGTTTTTCTATAACAGACTGCCAAATACATTTAATTATTGTAAGCTCGATATCGATGATTTCACTATTTCCATAAATCGTATGATTTGTATTAGATTAAACATGGCTTCATGTAGTTTTTTATTCTTTATTTTTTTAAATCCATTTTAAGTAATAACCGATAATATTCATGATAGTTTCAAATCAGGGTTTACTTCATTCATCAGAGTTGGAATGATTCCAATGTTTTCGTCGAGATCTAAAAAAATCGTAAAATATCCAAAATAACAATGCCCAAGTTATTTCAATATACCCTTTTTATTATCAACTACAAAGACATCACCACTGCAATAGCGAACATTTCTGCAGGGTAACTTATTTGCATAGTTTATGTGCTAAACAGGTGGTGTTGTATGCTAAAGAGGTAATGTTAATTTTGATAGAAAGTAGTTGAAACCAATTGAATTAACGTTAATTGCATATGTCAAGAATATCTTAAAATATGATAAACAAAAGTTAGATCAAACAATGGATCTGGTTTTTATTAATCAAATTTTGAAATATTTTCTAAATCTACCATTCGAATAAATTGAAGTGTAAACATCTCATATGCTAAATAAGGAGCGTTAATGATAATAAAAAGCTATTAAAACCCTGTTAAAAAACGAGGTACAGTGACATTTAAATCATTAAAATATTTGTGGTCCTATTTGTTTGATATGAATTGAAATCAAAAGCAGCAATTTTATAATGTCTTTGGATAGGTTACACAATGAAAATCAATGAAATAAATTGTTCTTTTCCTTTCATTTCCACTTTATAATATTATTATATTTGAAAATAAAATTTTTAATAAAATTTTACAAAAATTCTCAATAGACCACTATTTTATTTTTAATTAAAAATTAAAAATACAATTTTTAATAAAATTAATAAAATTAATATTTTTAATATATATTTGAAAGTATAATTAGATTTAGAAACATAACATTTATATAAATTTACCAATTTAAATATATTATTTAAAATATTTTTAATTAAATTTTAAATAAAAGTGATTATCAATATGTACATATATAATTATTATATTAAACTAAAATTAAATAACCCTTTTTTATATAATTATTGGAGATAAATGTTTAGGAATTTGTAATATTTTTTAATGAATTTGTTTATGTTAATAAATACAATAAAATTAGATATCAATATGAAAGCTAGACATTGTGTAAAGACTACTTATTTGGGAAAAGTGGCATATTTCCATTTTGCACCTACATCTATCAAGCTTCCAAAGTGGTTAAACTTTTACACATGCAAACTTTTTTCTCAAAGAGGTTTGTATCTAGTTTCACTAAATATATATCTTGTTATAATTGGTCCAATATTGCATCAATTTAGGAAGAGGGTACATGTTCTTGAGTGTAATCTTGTGTAATGCATAGTATGAATACACATTCACCAAGTCTCATTCTTCTTTGGAAACATTAGGATGGGTGACTAAAATGGTGAGGTACATCGTAAAACAACACCTTACCCTAGTAGCTAATGTAATTGTTTCTTCATCTCATTTTTATCTATAATGGACGACCTATAGAGTTTAACTCAATGTTTGGTATTGGAGAGTAGCAATAGTTGGATTTCATGCACCACTTCCTATATAAAGGGTGACAAACCTATATAAATGTAGTGATTTTAATTAAGGGAATTTGAAGTCTAAAATAAACCTCCTAAGGAAAATAATAAAATAATAATTTTGAATTTTTAAAGAAGATGCAATAAAACTACCATTTATTGTACCTTTGACTTCTCTCTTTGTAGTTTTATTTAAATGACAAGTGCAGAAATCCTTTGGATGCAAAATTTAACTCCAAATCTAATAAGTACCCACTCTACACACTTTTAGGTAGATCTACACAATTTTTTTTTGAAAATACATGAAAAATGTATATATATTTTGCAATGAAAAAGTATCGAGTCTACACATTTTAAATAGACCCACATACATAAAAAAAAATTGAAAATACATAAAAATTGTGTAGACGTTTAGCTATGAACAAGTATCGAGTCTACACACTTTTAAGTAGACCAACATTAAAAAAAAATGAAAATATATGAAAATTGTATATATCCCTTTGAGGATATTATTTCCTCCATTCAATCGATCTCCCGCTACCTTCCATCCCATTCAGCAGAAGAGGTTCACCAAGAGTCTAGGTGGATTCTTTGAAACTCCAAGATCCCCAGACCTAACCTCCGTAAAGATGAATTTGTTTCCCTTCATCAGCTTAACTCCAATACCAATATTCTCATTCTTAAACATGATAAATGAAATTATTTTGTCATCACAAATTGAACAAATTACCATCGTAATATGATGGATCTTCTTTCCTCCTCTTACCAACCCTTAACTGAAAAGCCTATCCACACTATAACCTCCAATGTCACAAAATCCATTAAAGCCTCTTCCCTTGACCATGCCATACATAACGAGTTAATTTCCTATAATCCCATCACCCCTAGGATTTATGGTTAGCAAAACATTCACAAGCCTGATATTCCCTTTAGAACTATTGTCAGTGCTATAGGAGGTCCCACCGATGCGCTCTCTAAATTCCTTGCCAAAACGGTTCGTCACCATTATGGCCATTCCTCCTCCTTCATCAAAGACTCTGATGATTTCGTCCAACACATCAAGACCCTTAAGCTTGATAAGAATGACATCATGTTTAGTTTTGATGTTGTCTCGTTATTTACCAAAATTTTGTCACGAAAGCCATTGATATCATCTCTAAGGTTGTGGATACTGAAACTATTAACCCTATAAACCTTTGTCTTACCACTACCCTTTTTACCTTTGAAGACGTTTGTTACAGAAAAGTTGAGGGCATAACCATGGGCTATTCCCTCTCTCATGTTGTAGCCAACATTTTCATGGAACACTTTGAATCCAAAGACATTGAAACCTTCCACCTTAAGCCTAATATTTGGAAGTGTTTCGTTGACGACAACTTCATAATTTGGTCCCATGGTATCCCTGCACTTCACAAATTTCTTTCCCATCTCAATAGCATTCCCCTCATGTCTAATTCACTTTGGACTTGGAAGAGAACCAATCCCTAATATTTATGGGTTTCCTTGTCTCGTGCCTCTCTGATGGGTCTCTAACCTACCAAGGCTTCAGAAAGAAGATTCATACTGGTAGGTACTTTCACGCCAACTCCTACCACCATCCTGCTCAGAAGCCTGCTGCTCTCAAGACCCTTCTCACCCATGCCATCCGAATCTCCCCCTATGAATCTTTCCCCAAAGAAAAAGCCTATCTTTCTAGAGCGCTTAAAGCTAATGGTTACTCTTCTTCCCATATCAATAAGGACATCCTTTCTGACTTCCATCCTTTCCCTAAAAACTATCCTATCCCCCCTCCCTTAGCCAAGTTAAACCTCCCTTACATTCAAGGGGTTACTAATCATATTTCCAGGATTATTTCTAGAAAGAATATAAAAAAATTATTTAATCCCCAAAGAACCCTCAACCAACTCTTCAAATTTTCCAAAGGTAAAAATGATCCCATGCTAAGTCCCGGAGTCTATGAAATCCCTTCCTCTTGTGGAAAGTCATACATAGGAAAAACCAACAGATCCTTTAAAACCCAGTCGAAAGAACACATGGAAGACACCTACCACAACCGTGTTGCAAAATCAGCCATAACTGAGCACTCCCATTGTACTAGGCACCAACTTTTCTTTGATAAATCTAAAAATTAGCACCTTCCCCATTCCATTCGAGTCGGGTCATAGGGAATTTCTCGAAATTTAAAAGCATCCTAATAACTTTAACCATGATGACGGTTATCATTTAAGCCAATCATGGAAACATACATCCACTTTCTATCCTCTAATTGCCCCATCTCTAATTCCAATTCTAACCTACCCTAACCTCTTCTTGAAATTTTCTCCTCTTTTTCAATTCTCCTTATGAAAATATTGCTTCCATTTTCAAATTCCATCATGTCTTATAATAATCTCATTCCATTTTCCCCCTTAATTTATTCCCATTCATCAATCTAACATTCTAAAAGAAAGAAATTACAAATATCATTTCTATCGTATTATGTTCTTATATCAAATAATAGGGATTATCACCTTAATAGCTTACCCTAAATTTGAAACTCTCGTGCAAATTAAATGTTAATCTTCAAAATCTATTTTAAATATGTTAAATAATATAATCTTAATTTAATTTATTCAATTATCTCTATGACGTATCTTTCGTCTTTATTTCTTTATTTAAATTAAATTAAAATTAAATTATAAAATTAAATTTAAATATATAAATATATTTTCTTAATTTAATTCAAAAAGTTTTAAACTCATCTTTTTCATCTTTTTAATTTCTTAATTTCCTAATCTAAAATTTTAAATTCTATTTTTTTTTTTAAATGTTATGTCCTATTACTTTATTATTATGAAATAATAAGACATAAAGCCCCTCTAGTTTACCATTGTTTTGAAATCCCCCCAATAATCATTTTAATCATAAATAATTTAATCTCATATTTTATTTATGGCCTATTATGTTTTCCCTAGCGGTCATTTGTTTTTCATTATTTTAAATTTGTTTTAAATATAATTGAAAAATATATTTATTTATTTAATTTTATTTAAATTTAAAATTAGTATTCATGGATCATCCCAATAATAAAAAAATTGTTTCTAATCATTGCTTTGACTTCATTAAATGTTCATCTCCCTTTTAATTCCTTCTATCTAAGGGCTAGTTTTTTCTCTTCTCGTATAAATTCATGGTCAAGGACTCTTGCTATCGTATGTTTTGGCTTCTTGCCCCTAAATATGGGTGAAGTGGTCACTGGAAATGATAAGCTCTTCAAGAAAAATACACAAGTTTCGAGAATTTCTCAACATTATATTCATGACTCTCGAAACATACATGCTTTAAAACATATAAAATTGGTTCTTTTTTATAATTCCTATCATTTATTGTTAATAATAAAAATAAATATTGTTAATTAATTATAATTAGAAATTATTATTAAATATTTCTTTAATAAATAATTAATAATTTTAAATAATAAATATTTTTTTCTTATAATAATTTATAAATAAGAAAATAAAAAGTCAATTATTATTATTATTTAATTATTTTGTAACAAGGGTTATTAATTATTGCTAATATTTAATTTAATGAATTAATTAATTAATTTGATTTAATTAAATGATTAGTGTTCAATAATAATAATAATAATTAATTAGATATTTATTTAATTATAATAAATAATTACAATAATTAATTAATTAACAATAAATAATTTAGAAAATGTTTTTTGGATTAATCACATTATCAAGGTTTGGATCTGAGAGACATTTATCTACATTATGGATCACATAAGTCTTAAATTTAACAATAAATAATCTATTACTATTATATTTTATAAAGACAAATAAATATGGTTTTTTTTTTTGTTTAATTCCTATAATTTAATATTAACATTAATAACAATAAATAGGCATATATTAGCCACATTTATCAATAATAGTAAATGATAATTGATTATTATTAATTATTATTAGTTAACCATTATTAATATGTAGTAATTATTAATAATTATATAATAATTGTTAATAATTATTAATAAGTAATAATTATTATTAATTATTAATAATAGTTAATTATTAAAAATTTTTAATAATTAAGTATTATTTATTATTTATTTATTATAATTATAATTATAAATCCAAGGGATTAATAAAACAACGAAAATTATATTATAAACCCAATGGATTATAAACTGATAGGATTTATATTAACTCTTAGCATTAATATTATAAAGCCTATAAATAATATATACCCTAGGAATATGAACCCTTCGATTAGTAAACACAAGGGATTGGTATTATAAACCCAAGACACTAATAAAGCCAATGGATTAATCCTAAAAAACCAAGGGAATAATATTATAAACCCAAGGCACTAATAAACCCAAGGGATTAATACTAAAAATCTAAGGGAACAATATTGCAAACCTAATTTATATAAACCCTACGATAAATATCATAAACCCTAAAATGAACATGGTTTCCCATGGTTCAGCATGGTTGATTTTCACATTGAGAAAATATTTGTCACAGCGTGACATTGTGACATAGTTGACCATGATTTACAATGGTTGACTATGATAGATTTTCACATTGCGACAATATTTTTCAAAATGCGATGTTAGACCATGGTTGACAATGATCAACCATGGTTGACTATGGCTGATGTTTATATTGAGACAATATTTCTCACAATGTGATGTTGGACCATGGTTTTCCATGATTGACCATGATTGACCATGATTTATTTTCAGATTAAGACAATCATTGTCACAATGCGATGTTGGACCATGGATGTTTTTCACATTGAGTCAATATTTGTCAAAATGTCACGCTGGACCATTGTTGACCATGGTTGACAATGGTTGAACATGGTTTGTTTTCATATTAAGGCAATATTTTTGACAATGTGATGTTGGACCATGGTTGAGAATGGTTGACCATGATTATTAAACCCAAGGAATCGATATTATAAACCTCGGAGATTAATGTAAAAACTAAAAGGATTATAAAACCAAGAGAATAATATTAATCCCAAGGGATTAATATTATAAACCTAAGGTATATAAACCCTAAGATAAATATGAAACCTTAAAATAAACATGGATTACCATGGTTGATTTTCATATTGACACAATATTTATCACAATGCGACATTGGACCATGGTTGACGATGGTTGATTTTCATATTGACATAATATTTATCACAATGTGATCTTGGACCATGGTTGATTTTCATATTGAGACAATATTTTTCATAATGCGAAGTTAGACCATGGTAGAGAATGGTTGACCATGGATGACCATGGTTGTCACAATGTGATGTCGGAATGAGAGACAATCTTTATCATAATGTGACAATGGTTATTAACCTTGGTTGACCATGATCTATTCTCATATTGAGACGATCTTTGTCACAATGCATCATTGGACCATGTTTGACCATGATTGACCATGGTTGACCATGATTTATTTTCATATTGAGAAAATTCTATAAAAATTCTAAGATAAATATTACAAGCCAAGGTATATAAACCCTACGATAAATATTATAACAAATCATTATCACAATGCTACAAATGGAAGATGGTTGACCATGGTTGATTTTCATATTGAGACAATATGTGTCACATTGTGACATTAGACCATGGTATATCATGGATGACCATGGTTGTCACAATGTGACGTTGGACTAAGAGACAATATTTGTCACAATCCAACATTTAACCATGGTTTACCATGGTTGATTTTCATATTGAGATAATTTTTGTCATAATGTGACATTGGACCTTGGTTGACTTTGATTGATTTTCATATTAAGAAAATCCTATGATGAAGCCGAATATAGATATTATAAACCAAGGAATATAAACCCTAGTATTGATATTATAAACCTTATGAATAACATTAAACTCTAATAATATGAACCTTAAGATTTATACACCCAAGGTATTGACATTATAAACCCAATGGATTATTCGTAAAAGCCCCGGGTATTATAAACAAAAGAGAATAATATTAAACTGAAGAGATTAATACTATAAACCCAATTTATATAAACCCCAAGATAAACAAACTCAAGGGAATAATAATCCTAAGGGATTAATATTAAAAGCTCAAGATATTATAAACCCAATGGATAAATATTATAAAACCAAGGAATATAAACCCTAAGATAAATATTATAAATCTTAAAATCAACATGTGTGACCATGGTGAGCATGAATGATTTTCATATTGAAAAAATCTTTGCCACTATGTGATGTTGAACTATGGTTGACCATGATTGATTTTCATATTAAGACAATAGTTCTTACAATGATACATTGGACAATGGTTAACCATGGTTGACCATGGTTGATTTTCATATTGAGACAACCTTTCTCACAATGCGACATTGGACCATGGTTGACCATGGTCGACCATGAGTATAAACTAAAGGGATTTATATTAAACCTTATTATTAGTATTTCAAACCTTATAAATAATATTATACACTTGAAATAGCATCCCTTAGATTAATGTGAATGTCAATCATGGTACACCATGGTCAACCATGCTCCAACATCGCATTGTGATATATATTGTCTCAATATGAAAATCAACCATAGTTAACCATCATCATTTTAGAGTATATAATATTTATCTTTGGGATTATATAACTTCGGTTTAAAATATTAATCTCTTGGATTTAACATTTATCCCTTGGAATTATAATATAAATCCCTTAGGCTTATTAATTTAAGAGTTCATATTCCTAGCGTAAAATAGTATTCATAAGATTTATAATATTAATCTTTGGATTTAATTAATTGACATTAAATAATATAAATTTTAAAAAATAATATTTATATATTTTTAATAAAGAGTAATAATTTATTAATTAATGCTAACGATATTTATAAATTATACTAATAAAGTAATATTAAATTAAAAACAATTATTATTAATTAATATAAAGTATATAAAACAACAATATTTACACTTAATAATTAATTAATTATTGTTTAATTAATTAATTAATTAATTAATTATTAATAATATTCATTAATTAGTAATGATATTATTGATTGAAAATATTACATTATATATATATATATATATATATATATATATATATATATATATATATATATATATATATATATATATATATATATATATATAATGTAAATATAGTAGGGCCTCACTCATTTTCTATTTATATTTTTTGGGGGGGGGGGGGCACCGCCTATGGCCTCAACCCTCGCCCGAAGGAAACCAAAGGTCCGTTGGCCATCTTAGTGCATGAAAAGTATACCAAACGTCAAGAGTTTCATTCTTCTATAACCTCATGGGCTATCCGTTCAAACTATATCATCTAGTCAAGGGATGATAGAAAAAATGAGTTCATACAAAATCGTAGATTTCATAAAAATCAGTGGTAAAGAAAAAAACTAGCCATCGGAAGAAATAGAAATGTGGGCGGGTCCTTGACATTGGACCGTGGCATGTCCACTTGTTAGAGCTATTGTAGCGTTTCCATACGGCTCCACCCTTCGTCACCGTCCGCCCATTCGTTCTGCCACCGGGTACCGGGTAATCTTGATATGATATAAAGCTGGTCTTGCATACATCCTTGTAACTTTTCCATAATACGAGTATACGATCTCCAAATTCTGTTACATCAAGCAGAGCCTCGTCCTAAGGAAAATCATTACTTCCGTAAGAAGGCATTTAACAATCCAATAGGTGTGGATAGTATGTTGGAACAACGTGAGATGGCCTCGGGTGTTTCCAGGATCTATTATGAAGTCTAGAATTTCGGCTTCTGCTTCGTTATCTTTGGGGTCCGTCTGAATGTCTCTTTCCCATCCCCGAATTTCCTGGCAAACCATGGAGGAGTTTCCCATGACATATTTTTATGCTAAATTTTCTAAAATTTCTTGGTTGGATTTCTTGCCTCGTTTCTTGGGCGTTGGCTCCATCTGGACTGACTGTTTTCCTTTCATGGTCTGGGAAGTTGAGCGACGTTTCCCCATTATATGCATAAGCCTAAATAGTAACATAAACATACAGCAATATATAGTGAGGGCATGAATCTCTTCATAGGATCGCATTACTTTGACCCCATGAGGAGCAAGGGTGTGACTGCGCTTCCAGCAGAGATAAGTTAACCACAAAATACTTCTATGTAATCTGGGCTTAAAGCTACTCTATCTATATAAAGACGCTGACCTAGTAACCCTGTTCAACATGATGGAGGCCGATGATCTTGCTATCATATTTAAGACACAGAAGGCTTGGAGGGGCTGGAACATATTTGACGGTTCACAAAAAAAGTTGATAAGGCTCGTTGTATAAGCGGTAACAGGGTTGATAGTTAAAATCCCTCCCAACTGACGCCTATGAAGCTGCAACCACAATTGACTGTGCGTGTCCCGATGGAAAATAAGGTTCCACCCTAAAACTGCAAAAATTCTAGACTGAGCGTGGCCCAAAGGGGATAAAATTTCTATCCTATACTCAGGACTGTGGGTGACTATGCCCATCCTTATCCGTAAACTCCAGACCTTTCCTTCAAGGTGCCCCCCCGCCATTTGGTAGGTGCCAAACATAATAGAAATGACACAGTTATCTGAGTTAGCTAGAATAACTACACAAAAATTTAAGGTGACACACAGGTTGCATGGATCGCGGAAGAAAGGGTTTATCCGCTTCTGGCTGGGGGTATCAGAACTATAGACATTTGAACCAAAAAAATCTACCATATTATACATCTTACAGCTCAAAACCAGAGCAGCGACAACCAAAAGCGAGAAGAGAAGGTTGTATACGTACCCCCAACTGGTCGAGTAGATGAAAGAAATAGTGTTTCGTGGCTTCCTCCTCTGCTCCCTCCAAGAAATTGCATGCAAAGAGCAAAGCATTACTACTTGGACGGAGGGAAGAAGCAAACTTACCATATCCAAGCCTTTCCATCCACGATCTGACAGCACAGGCTGTCCAACATGATGAATCATTAAAGATCGCTCGTTCGCATCATGCATTGAGCTATGATCCCAATGCGTCATTATGACTGGTGATTGCTTGGAGGTCGATGTAACCACCATCTCTCTACAATTATGGACTGTGAGGAGATAGGTGTTCACCTCGATCGGGGGATATTATATTATATCATTATTAATTATATTAACAAATTATTATTAATTACTAATAATATTAAATTTAAGCAATAATATTTATTGATAATTATAATAATATTAATTAATAATATTTAATATAAATTAATAATTATTATTAATTATAATTATAATTATAAAATTGATATTTTATTATAATAGTTATTTTTTTAATATTATTATTATTATTATTAATATTAATATTAGATCTATACTATTAGTGCCTATCATTTTCCAACTACATTTACTACTATAGTTGTGCTAGTATATTATATCATTATTAATGATATTAACTAATCATTATTAATTATTAATGATATTGAATTTAAATAATAATAATAATAATATTAATATTAATTAAGTAGTAGTAACAATAAATATGTTAAAATAATTATAATAATAATTAAAAATATTAAAATAATAATACCATTAAAAAGATTTAATAGAAATTAATAATTTTTGATAAGTTAAATTACGAAGTTAAACTCAACTAAATTATTATAAAAAATAAAGCAACAAAATAAAATAAAAATTTAAAACAATTAGATTAAAAGTGAATTAATAAATTTTGTTGATAAAGGTTTAGTAAATGTGATTGATATAATCCTAAATATACAACCTATATTATTAAATGCATTGTGTTAATTTTTAACACCAACAAAATTCATTCATTATTAGTATTCAAGATTCTACAAATATAAAGAAAATAAGTATAATTATAATTATAAAATTAAAAGATATTTTTTCATTAAAAAATAGGTAAACATCTAGGAATATTACTTATCACTATTTTTCTAGTTATTAAAAAGGAGTAAAAAACCTTAACATCATTATTACTTGAGGTAAAAATATAAATCCCCAAATTATTAGGAAATTAATTTACTATTAGTGAAAACTACTAAAACCTTAATTTAAAATTGAAATGACTTTGGTGACACTTTTTTTTCACCATTACAACTAATCCCAAAAAATCACCATAATAAAAAATCATAACCCAAAAAACAATAACAGTAAAAAAATTATATTGCCATAAAAATAGAAATAAAACTTAAAATAATTGAATCAATGTTATTCCTTCCATTGATAGGGTTATGTGTTCATTCAAACGTAAAACATTTAAGTGTACAAAATGTAATTTTTTTATTTTTTTTTACCTTCACTCAATTTTAGATATTCCAACATATAATTTAAAAAGAAAAATATCTCTAACATTTTGTATTACCCAATTTTAATGGGATAAACTAAGTTACAGGTATAGAAAGTAAAATGAAACGGTTTTAAATAAAACTTATACTAACCAAAAAAAAATAAAAGTAAAAATGAAAACTAAAAGAAACTAGCAACCCTAATATGGTTGGGGTAAACTTGGTTTTAAATTTGCAATGTATAATTCTTCAACTATCTTTGTGACTAGCAAGGTAGTGATTCATCTTCCTTCCTCAACTTTGCCATGTGTCTTTACCATAGCAAGATGTGTGCGATTTAAAATTTTCTTTTTAATATATCCACCATCTCGTTTTCCACTCTATGATTTTGTTGATCTTCTTAGCCATATTGTGCCATTATTTTATGGACAATTTTAACCAATCTTTGCTCTCATTGGTATTCCTTCCAATTTTTGGAAATTTCCTTTCAAACAGTGGACTAGTGTCATCTCTGAAATTTGAGCAAGAGAATTTGCTCTTAATTTATCACTTATCCTAAGGGGAAGCTGGATTCTCTCCTTTTATATCACTATCTTGGATATGATATCTGTATGTAATAAGGTAACAAAAAGATACCTAAAATATAATAGATTTCTTTTTACCTTTTATTGAATATTAGACACATTACATCTATAGAATTGTAAAGGAAACTTGATATTTGGTGGCTCAAACTATGTGATCTTTTGGCTCAAACTATCATATATTTCACACTTTTGACAGATTTCAGAAATATATTATTAATTGCACACAAAAAATTTCAAGTATAGTGTAAATTAGTACAATCACATTTACCGATGTGATTGATATACACTGATAGGAATATATGAAAAATATTTACAACCACATTCATCAATGTAATTAATATATGAGGATAGACCTATATCCACCACCCACCACATGTACTTACCAAAATGATCATTATATATTTATGAATATAAATACCAATATATTTTATATATCTAGTTATAATATATTAATAATATTGACTATATGCATAGTATATATTCAACATATATATATATATATATATATATATTATTTAATAACAAAATATATAATAATAAAATATTATTAACTTTTTCAATACATTAATAGTTACAACTCAAAATATACTAAAATTCAAATAACATAACAATAGTATTTTATTACTATTTATAATTAGCATATATCTCTTACTAATATCTCACGAGATTATTAATATTATAAGCTGAAGGAAATAGTAAACCCAAGTGTTTAATGTTATAAACCCATTGAATTGGTTAACCTAAGGGAAAAATATTGAAAATCTAAGAGATCAAGAAGCCCAACGGATCAATATTAGAAATAGAAGAGATTAATAAATCTTAGGAATTAATATTTTAAATACAAATGACTGATAAAATCAAGTGATTATTAATATTATAAACCAAAGAGAACAATCAACTTTACTGATTTTTAGTATTATAAACCCAATGAATTAATAAAGTGAAGGATCATTAAACCCAATGTATTGATATTTAAACGAAATGAAATAATAAATCCAAGGGATTAATGCTAAAATACCAAGGGTTTATAAAGCTAAGGGAACAATATTAAACCTAAGAGATTAATATTATAAACCCTTAAGTATAAAACCCTTAGATATATGTTATGAAAGCATGAAACAAACATTAATATTCGAAACTGAAGGGATTAAAAAACCGAAGCCATTAAATGATCAAACAAAGATTTTAATATTATAAACCCAAGAAATTAGTAAACCTAAGAGAAAAATATTATAAACCCAAGGGATGAATATTAATACTATAGAATAAGAAATTAATAAAACCTAAGAAATAATATTTTAAAATGAAGAGATTAATAAACCCTCAGAATTAATATTTTAAACTCAATAGCTTTAAAAACCTATGGGATTATTAATATTATAGAGCAAGAGAACTAATAAACCCAAGGGTTTAATATTATAAACCCAAGAAATTGGATAACCCCAAGGGATCAATATTAAAAAAGTAAGGATTAAATAAGGCAAAGAGATCAATATTAAAGACATAAGAGTTTAATAAATCCTAAAAATTAATATCTTAAACACAAAGGATTGATAAAATCACATGATTATTAATATTATAAACCCAAGGTAATAATATTAAACCTACGAGATTAATATTATAAACCTAAAGTATATAAAAACCCTTAGATAAATAGAATAAACCGTAATATAAACGTGATTGACCATGCTTGATTTAAACATTGAGAAAATTTTTGTCACTATTAGAAAACTCAAGGGATTAATAAACTCTACAAATTAATGATCGAAACTCAAAAACCTAAGAAATTAATAAATTGTAAGAATTAATATTTTAAACTCAAGATATTAATAAACCTAGGGCATTATTAATAATATAAACCAAAAGAACTATTAAACCCAAGGGTTTAATATTTTAAACCAAAGGAATTGATGAGCCCAAGGGATAAGTATTAAAAACCTAAGGGATCTATCACGTCGATGGATTAATATTAAAAAGACATGAAATTAAGAAATCCTAAGAATTAATATTTTAAACTTGAGAGATTAAGAAAGCCAAGGTATAATTAATATTTTAAACCAAAATAAAATAAAACCAAGGGTTTAATATAATAAACCAAAGGAATGGGTGAAGCCAAGGGATCAATATTAAGAACACAAGAGATTAATAAACCCTAAGAATAAATATTTTAATTTAAAAAACCTAAGAAATTAATAAACCCTAATAATTAATATTTTAAATTCAAGAGATTAATAAACCAAAGAGATTATTAATATTATAAACCAAAAGAAGTAATAAAACCAAGGGTTTAATATTATAAACTAAATAAACTGGTGAACCCAAGGGATAAATATTAATATTATAAACCAAGAAACTAATAAACCCTAGGAATTAATTTTTTCAACTCAAGAGAGTAATAAACCGTAAGAATTAATTTTTTAAACTCAATATATTAGTAAACCCAATGGGTTATTAATATTATAAACCAAAAGTAATAATAAACCCAAGGGTTTAATATTACAAACCAAAGGAATTGGTGAACCCAAGGGATAAATATTTGTAACAAATCTACTTAACCCAATTTTTTTTCTATTTATGGAAATAATACTGATTTTCTGTCATTTACTTATTTGATTTTTATCGCATGAGTAAAACCTTTCTGATTATTAATAAATAACTTTACCTTAGTTCTCATCTTGCATGATCAATCTTTATTTTTTTCATAACTTCTAATAGACTCTAAGGATATTTAATCCATTTTTTTCATAACTTCTAATTAACTCTAATGATATTAAATCCCTATATTGTCCGAATGGATTATCCTTCACTGATATTACATATGCTAAGGTTAAAATTAATGAATGTAGAAATTTTCAAATATTAGCACCTACATTATAATTATAGTATAGTATAATACACACACACACACACATACACACACTTCTCAATATAGTGTACTTATGGAGATATTAACAACATGTATCATATCTGAATTTCTCACTAGGGATGAACTGTAATTTTAATGGTTTTTGAATATCCATGTCCTATTATCTTTGTATCCCTAACTCGATAATTTTTATTGCAAACCTAATAATCATACCATGCTTTTACTTGTGTTTATCACCATTCGATTCACTACATAACCATATAATAGTCATGTGTATTATTTTTGGAGGCTTTATATAACTTTCGATTTATTGTTTTGGGGAATGGTGATTCTATGAGTTTAATCCAACTTTCAGTCCCATTTAATTTAACCAGTAGACCAACTACCCTGAATGTTTTGGTTTTCCTACTCATAAATTCTTTCATACTTATGGTAATGGTCATCACATGGGCTTCATTAAGGTAGGCTAGCTGTATGGTAGATCGATTGTGAATTCGACGGTTCAGATTTACTTATCCTCCCTCCAAGTCCAATTACCGAGGGTTAGGGTTTACGGTTTCGCTTTTGCCAATTTAATTTGTGACATTTTTTTTAACTGAGACTAGCTCCTCGGTGGTTTGTTGTCTCTCTGGATTATCATGAGGAGAAATCCTCAGAGTTGAAGGAATTGGGTCAATTTTTATTACGTTTACACTGAGAGTATATTCAGGTAAGCTTTGTTTTACCACATCATTCATTTTTTCCAACTTTGAATATTTTTCATGTATTTGTTAACTCTTCCTGCTCATAGAAATTATATCTGGCATTGTGATTCTTCTATTATTGTATTCCATCTTGCGCATTCTTGTTTTAAATTAATATACTTAATTGATTTGTTTGTTTCAGGTTATGGTACTCACACCCTCTCCTACAAATTCACATTCCAGGTACAGAGGCATTGTTCAACCTTCAAACTATTGGTATGTTGCAGAATTTAACTTCTACCACAATATTTATTTGTGGAGTTTATCATTCACTGAATGGATTTATCCCAATTTTCATGTTTCTTCTCCTTAGAAGAACATATATTTTGATTTTGATAGGTGTATAATTTTATTTTGGAACAATCCATGGATTTTCCCCAAATGCATTTACCGAATTCCTGAGTACTCATTTCGGTTTAATATATGGATTTTACCTAAATCCATTTACCAATTTTTTGAGCACTCGTTATGATTTAATATTACTTTATACTAAACTTGTTATCGTTTTCCTTGTAGAAATTTACAATGATTTCCATCTTCCCCTCGTAATCAATTTGTTGGAAGATAGTTAAAGCTATGTTCTACATTTGACAAATCATTTACAATGTCCTTTTCTTATACCCAAATGTATTCATTCCACTCCTACTCTGTACAATATTTTTAAACAAATTCGATTGTGTTGAAATGTAATGGCCTTTAATGTATTTAACTGATATCGATTTAACCTTATAATGAAAATTTGATATGACCTCCCACTACACCATCATAATTTTCATATAGGCACCAAGTCACTGGTTTCTTCTAATTGAATTTTATATTTGTTTTATTTTACACACTCACCGTGTTCCAACTTTACGACATCATTTCCCCAATTGCATTCCTTGGATAAAAATTGGGAATTTAAGCTACTTATTTTTCCTCTGGTTCGAATAATTTAATTTAATCATGTTTCAATGAGACTAACTTGAAACCTAGTTCTTAATTCTCAACACATGCTTATGTTTAATGAGAATAGTTGTAACTTGTACAAAATGAATTTTCTCAATTCAGTACCCTCGTACTAAACTTTAATAGGAATTTCGATACTCTGTCTTTTATGTAATAACAGAGAAACATCAACCCTTTATTTCTTAATTTTGGTTTTTTTAATTTCTTTAAGTTATTATTCTCTCTTCCCATTTTTCTGTAATTTGTTTAAAAGTCTGTATTTATAACTGAGTGTTAATATTTTCCTTTTTATCGTACTGAAGATATTCAATTATATGAAATATCACACACACACACACAAACACAAACATATATATATATATATATATATATATATATGTATATATGTATATATGTATATATATATATATATATATATATATATATATATATATATATATACTATTTTCCTCTTTTCACACTTCTGATACAGAATTCGATGATTTATATCCAACTTGGAAATTGATAATAATAGAGGTATAGAATTTTGTCTGTTTCATTCCACTTTCACTTTGTTTCATATATATATTTATATCCTATATTTCCAGGATTTTGGAAATAATACTTTTACTTTCATAAAACATTTAAAGTATAACTCCGACTTATTTTTTCTTATAGTAAATCTTTATTTATTTTTTATTAAGGAAAAACACCTCTTTTCCAGATTTAAATTCCACAACATAATTAGCCACCCGATACTCTATATTAGTCCTTAACACAGGTACTGTACATATTTAGTTCTCTAATTAAATTAGAAATATACCTATGTAATTTAATTAATTTAAAAAATCACACCTATTTTTTTTCATGTATTTTTTGAAAGTAATATCTTGATATTTTCTTGTATAGGAATAATCCATTCTAGTACTTTAACCAGGTATAGTTTGAAATATTTATTATTATAAAAATTAAATTTCATAATTATTTTATCATGGTTATTTCCTTTTGGATTCTGTCTTTATAGATAAATTATGTTTCCTATAATTCCTTCACAGTTCCTTGAAATTATTAACACAAGCTCTGATGACACTTTTCATCTACCTCTAGGTTGTTTGTTACCAAGTTCAAATTCTAGTCATCTCGCTCTAATGATATTTATGAATGTATTTGTACATTCTATAATTATTTTCTATTGAAATATGACTTTCAGTCAATATGACCTGGACTATTGTAACTGATATTTTACTTGAAGTTTAGTATGTTTTTCTATTCACCTCTATCAAAGGAGTTTCACATACTATGAATGGTTATATAAATGTTTTATGATTCCTTCTCATTATAAATATTGCATCTATACATATGAATATTTCGTGGTTCCTTTTCAATACACATATTGCATCTATATGTATAAACGTTTCCTAAAAGAGGAAATTCGATAGTTTAAATTTGAAGATAGAGATTTATACTTTCATGATTTAACTACAGTAAATCACTCATATGCATACATATCTTCTAAAATATTAGTTTACAAAAATAACTATGTATTTTTACTATCCCTTTCTATGTTTCTTTCAGTACAGTTATAATTATGTTTGATCCAAATGATGTATTTTGTATCTGTAATAAAATATTTAACATAGAACTAACAACATATTTAAACCCTTCTCTTCTGGTTTAGAGATTCTATGTGTTGGTTAGCTATTTGTTCCCATCAATGTAACTATATAGAAGAATTAACTATAGTTTCTATAGTTAAAATTTTGTTAAATACATATGACAATTTCTATCTAAGAATACAACAGCCTGTCACAAGGAATTGTAATTAAAGATATAAAGTTTTTAGCTAAAATTATAACTAAACCACATTAAATATTAATCAAGTATCATCATTGTAACATAATCATATGACGAAATTCAACAACTATGAATACCAATTCTGGTAAAGACTATTTGCCACCCACCTTGAGCTTAATCCACAGCTCCCCCCCGAGCAGATAGCAATTCTTCAAAGTTTAGACAACCTCTTGTTTACCAAGGAATAATTTATCTAAGCTTTCTTCCCCTTAGCATGTTTCCATAATTATTTCTAATTAATTTAGGATGTTGTTTTCTTTTAGCCTAGGCTTTACTTTTCTTTTTTTCCCACAAAAGCTCTTTAAAACTTGCTTTTTTCCTCTTTCTAGTTTTATTTCACCTCTTCTCAGTAAATTTCCACTTGACTAAGGTATCTATTAGATTCTTATCTCCCATATAAAAATTTTATTTTATTTTATTTCTTTCTCAAGAGATTTTTGGACATGTTGGGAAAACCTTTGGATTTTATTCCATCCTCATGGAATTCAAATCTTGGTCTCCAATTTACTCTAGTATTTTCACAATAATTAAGTTCCACATTTATTTAATTTAAAAATAATATGTCCACATATATTTTTCCTTTAGGTCCACTTAACCTTAAGGATTCTCAACTATCTAAATAAAAGCAGAAAAATAGGGATATTAGATATTCCCCCTCTAAAAAAAACACTGTCCTTAGTGTTGTAAATATATTTGTTCACTTCTAAAACATTGATGGATAGTTCTCTTTCATCTCATCTTCTCGCTCCCAAGTAGCATCATTAGGTGTAAAGTGCTTCCATTGCACTTTCACCCTAACTATGGTTCTACTCCGAAGCTTGATTTCTTCCTGTGAAAGTATACGAAGGGGATCTACAGGAAATTCCCCTTCTGTTTCCACCTATATCATAGTCCAATCAATTACATGTGTATGGTAATGTACATACTTATTTAATAATGAAACATGAAAAACATTGTGAACCTTAATACGACTAGGTAAAGCCAATCAATACACTACTAGCCCCACTCTTTATAAAACTTCAAATGTTCCATAGTAGTGTGGTGCTAACTTAGCAAAAATAACAATCTATAATGTAATCTTGTGAGGCTTAATCCTCAAATAAGCATGATCTCCGACTTTGAATTCTCTGTGAATTATTTTCTTGTATACATAACTCTTTTGGTGATCTTGAGTTATTTTAATATTTCGTTGAATCTTCTTCAAAGTTCTTTCCATTTCTTGTAGTGCATCTGGTCCAAGAATCAACTTATCCTCTCATTGACTCAAACTGCGCGGAGTGTGGAATTTTCTACCATACAAGGCTTCAAAAGGACTCATCTTAATAAAAGCTTGATAGCTATTATTATATGCACATTTTTCCAGATGCAAAAAATCTTACCACCTTGTGGGTCTGTCCATCACATACATGCATAACATGTATTATAAAATATGATTGGTTCTTTGAGTCTTCTCATCTGTTTGAGGATGGTAAGCGGTACTAAAGTTCAATTTGGTACCCATTCCTCCAAATAGATTTTTCCAAAAGGCTGAAGTAAATTTTGCATCTCTATCAGATATAATCATTTTTGGAATTCCATGTAATTTCCAAATTTATTTCATGAACACATTGGCTACTTGAGCTATGCCAAATTTATATTTTACTGGTAAAAAGTGTGTTTCCTTAGTTAAAATGTCTACTACCACCATTATAGAGTCATGTTGATAGTTGGTTCTATGCAATCCAGTAATGAAATCTATGGAAACTGCTTCCCACTTCCATTCTATAATAGGGAGAGGATTCAATAGTCCTATAGGATGTTGTTGTTCCAGTATTACTTGTTGACATTCTAAACACCTTGCTAGATAATCAACTAAATCTTTTTTTCATACCTGGACAAAACATGTTCTTCCTTAATGCTGAAATATTTTTTTGATAACCAAGATGACCTGCATAAGGTCTCTTATGGTACTCATCTAAAATTATTGTTTTAAAGATGCCACGTTTGGAATATACAACCTTTTTTTATAATAAATCAATCATTTATGGTTTTTGGTATATTCCACACCCTCAGTTTGTTGCAGTTTCTCTTGAAATTTTACATACTGCTGATCTTGCATCAACACTTCATGAATCTGTTTTTCTATCTCAAATTGCACACTACATCCTACATGTGCCAAAATCTGATGAGCATTCCTACTCAAAGCATCAACAATTTTATTTTCCTTTCCTTTAATGTGTTTTATTTCCATATCG
This sequence comes from Pinus albicaulis, assembly GCA_034641835.2. Classification (NCBI taxonomy): domain Eukaryota; kingdom Viridiplantae; phylum Streptophyta; class Pinopsida; order Pinales; family Pinaceae; genus Pinus; species Pinus albicaulis. The sequence continues at coordinate 1,719,082,035 of CM076578.1, forward strand.
AACTCACTAAGGAAAGCTAGCCATCTAGCTTGTATAGAATTTAAATCAGGTTGAGTAAAGAAATATTTTGGGCTTATGTGATCTATCACTAATATGAACTTCTTTCCCAACAAATAATGTTTCCACATATTTAATGCATGTATAACAATAACTAGTTCTAAATCGTCCACAACATAATTTTGTTCATGCTTATTTCATTTTCCTGACTCATATGATATTACTAAATTATCTTGTAGTAATGCTCCTCCTAACCCTTCTACACAAGCATCTGTACACACTACAAATTCCTTATTTGGATCAAAAATTTTCAAGATGGGGGTAGTTAATTTCAGTTTTAATTGCTCAAACTACTTTGACACTTTGTTTTCCATTCAAACTTTACCTGTTTTTTCTGCAATGAAGTAATAGGATAGGCTAGTGCTGAAAATCCTTCAACAAACCTATGGTAGTATCCAACAATACCCTTAAAGGATAGTATGGTTGGTACATCTATGAGTACAAGATAATTCATTATTTCTTTTATTTATTTATGGATCTACTTCTAATCGATCCTTTCAAATCACATGACCAAAATAATAGATTTTATTCTTATAAAATTCACATTTGCTGAGCTTTTGATATAATTGATGTTCTATAAGTGTTTTTAGTACTATCCTGAGATGTTCTTGGTGTTCTTCTTCATTTTTGGAGTACAGTAAAATGTCATCAATGAACACTAGTAAAATCTTGTCTAGATATTTATGGAGAACACTATTCATTAAACACATGAACGTAACAGGTGCATTTGTAATTCCAAAGGGCAGGACTATAAATTAATAGTCCATATCTAGTTCTAAATGTTTTTTTGTGGATGTCCTCATCTATAATTCTGAGTTGGTGATATCCTATTCTTAAATCAATTTTATATAAGATAGTAGCTCCTCTCACTTGGTCAAATAAATCATCTATCCTTGTGTTAGCCACCTATAAATTTTTTGACAAGAAAACAGGTGGCTAAAATGTTTTTGAGCCTTCAAGAAATACAATTTCCCTAAAAACATATCATTTTTGAAGCCTCCTTGTGTCTTTTCCATTTCAGAAACCTTCACTGTTGTTTCCATTATAAAGCCCTGCTATTTTGAGAAGAAGAATGCTTCAAGAAGGCCTCCATTTGCCCATTTTTTCCCTTCAAAGCCTCTTTTTTCATCACCTTTTTCCGCTTTCAATATCCCTCATTAACCCTCTAATCTCCCTAAACCCCCTTATTCCCTGTACCGAAAACCCTTTTAAGCCTTAAGAATCCTCTTTTTTGGCTTAAAAAACACTTATTTTCCATTATAGGCTTTAGCCCCTTTCGGCTAAGCCCCTTAACCACTTCCCCACACATGACCCACACCCAGAACCAAGTGCTAAAGGCCTGGGCGCTAATCGCAATCACAACTTTCATTGGCATTTTCCTTTGTTAATTCAATTTCTTCTGATGCGAGGTCTTTGTTCTAATAGACCCCCGCCGCTTTCTACATCATTGATCCATATATATCTCACGGCCCTGATGTAATCGCACACCGCCCCAATCGCTAATCACAATAATTTTAAAATGCCACCATGTTTTCCCCGATTAGCAACCCCTGATCCAATCTTGACTGTCGATCTTGCCATGATTGGATGGACTATGTGTAATCACAATGTCAATATTTTGGAGTCCCAGCCCCTACCTTGCTCCGGTGCGATTGGATCTCCATCGTTGATCCCTTTCGATCCAACGACCCTCATTCACCCCGCTTGTTCACATAACCCTTTTGCCTCTGCTTCCCCCTTTTAATCTTGACCGTCCATATCTCAGATCCGACAACTGAGATCAAACCCGCCCTTGAATCTTCACTACCTAACCGCTAGTGCAATTTCCCATATCGCGCTCACTCCTCCGCCATCCGATCTTCCACCCCTCCAACCAACGGTCCACACGAATATCACGTAAATCTTACATCGAAGCTTTAACGTTTCAAAGTTCATTATGAAGGAAATTTTATTTTTCCATGCGTCACCTAGGGACATATATCGCGTTTTTTGGGAAAAAGTTTAAAACCATTTTATTGCAGCGCAACACTAGTGGTTTTACTCCCTTAAACCACCTTCCTCCACTTTGTCCCCGCAGCCTCCATCATTTAATCTTAGCCGTCAATCTAATCGGATCTATGGCCTACATTTTATCGCTCACCCATCTATTTTCCGTTCATCGGAACCCTTCCGATGACTTCATCCTTTAATTCCTGCCGTTGATCTCCTCCTCAGATCCAATGGTCTAGGTTTATCGCCCTCCGCCCACCGAGTCCCACCACAATTTTCTCCATTTTCCTTTGTTTTCATCTAAATTTATAACCTTTGTGTATTAAACCAAAGGTCTTTCTTTCAGCCTAACACAACATTAATATTTCCATCAGTGAATCCTGGCCATTGATCACCATTGCATTGTCTAATCCAACGGTTCATGACCCTCTCTGCACCAAACCTTCATCAGTTCATTCTTCCACTGTTCTGCATGGTTCTTCCACTCGTTTTCACCTGCATTCACCATTTCCATAGGCCTCCGTAGAAAATATTCCACCACTCCCTGGATTTTATAATGATTTATTGCATTGTGCAGGGTTTACAGAGTGAGAAATCCACTTTGTCTCCATAATCATAGTCACTGTGATTCAAAGTGTAGAAATGATCATTGTAGAAGTAGCAGAGATAGATTAAAGCAATTTAGGTCCCTTATTGAGGATTTAACGCCGATAATCCCATGATTAAAGGAAGAAGGCATAGTTTGAAGACTAAGCACACTAACGAGTTACATCAGTGCATTCATATTAGCAGAGCACTGTTTCTCCGGAAGGACACCTTCCTACAGAAGTCTCCATGCCTCCTCGAGCTCTTAAAATCCATTTCACTGACAGAAGCTTCTAATCTGTTAGTACCACATTTATGAAAGCATGGAAGACCAGAAGACCTTTCTAGCCACATTACTTGCTTCAAAAGACAATACAGAGTACCTTACAATCAAAGAATTATTTCAAAGAAACATCTGAGGTCAATATTGACCTGACAGAGACTTTGAACCAGACTACAGAGTACACACAGCGATGAAGAGTCATTAAGTAGAGTGGGCATGAACACTTCCTCCACTCTGTCTTAATAAATCAATTTAATTTACATCTACTTCCACAGTTATTTCATTCTCCTATAATAACCCCTGAAGAACATATTGTAAAGTGGTTGTTGTTGTTAGTTGTAGGGACCCATTGAATTGTTAGAGCTGTTATTGGGGGAAAGTAGCTCAGTATTTTGTAATTTAGTAGGCCGGGAGGAGAAAGTTTGGACTGTAACAACCATTGAGGTCAAAGTATGTGACTGGTTTTGCACATCAATTGAACAAGAAAATTTCATAGGATCCTAGTCTATATTATGGGTGATCTTTCTCTTACTGCATTGTCTTATTTCATTTTAATCACATTGTCCATTTATTCTCTGATAAGAATCAGTAAATCAGGCTTAGGATATACCCTTGCATGGTACCCTAATGCCCACTACTCTTCCTGTCTTTGATTTTTTCTACTGATAGTGAATCTAAGAGGAAATTCATGCAATTTAACTAGTTAAAGATGTTGGTCCAGCCCATGCTTACTGATGTGTGAATTCGGGGTTTGTTGCTTAGATGTTCTTGTAGGGTTTAAGCTGGAAGAATTGGGATACCAGGGAATTAGAGTTAGCCATATCCACTGGGGTCCTTTTCCAACAAATTGACTTTTCTAAGATCCCTTGACTTGGTGTCAAAAGCATTGAAGGTTAAAAGGCCTTCTCTGATATTAGGCCCAGTTCTGTGTTAAGTCTTAGCTCTGTTTTTCCTTGAGAGTATGTTGAAGCATTCCTGGAGTTAGATGACCTCTGACCTGATCTTAAGCTGCCCTTTGTGTCTTCATTGAGAGTTGTCTCTGAGTATGTCAAAGCAGGTCTAGATTTAGATGACATCTGACCTGATCTCCAGATGGAAATTGGGTTTTCTTTCTTTATTTCACCTTCACTCCTTAATGTTCCATTCCACCATCTATCTAAAAGATCCTTTAGTATAGATGAATTTCCCTATGGAAAGCCTTGGCTACTTGTTATGCAATTAATCCCCTTTCATGACTCCATAACCTAATGGATGGAATATTCCTAACCTATTTTCTTTTTCCAAAAAATCTTGCTGCTTTGCTCCTTTCCATTCCATTTAACCTTCTCAGTTAATGATCTCCGACCAACCCGAAAACCAACCAAATCATTTAAACCCCCTTGTGCTTCATACATATCCTAATGCCCCATTTTGAGTTTAAAAGATATATCGTTATTTTCTTTATTGGAGAGATCCCTATCTTGATCCAGGAGGGCTAGATCCTAGGATCCGAATGTGGTTCTGATGTTGTCTGGTCTTTTTTTCTTGCCAATCTGGCCAAAACACTAGAACCCCAACATAATGGCAACCATACAGGGGAACTGAGTGTATTTTATCTTAGATACCTTAAGGCACTCTGAATACCCCAAATATCTAGTTAGATTGGTGTTTCATTGTTGGTGGTGGATAGTAGCCTAATTAAAATAGTCAAATTCATCCACTTGGTGACTCCACACACCATAACTCCTAATAGACCAAATGAACCCACTGGTAGAAGACTCTGAATTGGTTGAGAAGATATAGTGACCTCTTCTTACAAACATGGATCCAAGCATGGAAAGTGATGCAAAGCTAGATGCTTTGTGGGATAGATTAGCGAGAATAGTAAACATGTTTGGTGAAGTAGTAGTGAAGATGCATGAGGCCAATGTAAATAAAAATGTTGATTATCCAGAGTAGCCCATGCTTTTTCCAGAACAAGAACAAACTCAAGACTTGGAAAATGAGCAAGACATGTATGATGCTCAAGAATCTATAGAATATGAAGAGGAAAGTGATCAGGAAATGCCTGCTTGCCTACCTATGTCTTGTACTATGCTGACTAGAGAATATCATGACCTAATGGCGAAAGCCATTAGGAAATGCTGCTTTGAGGAAACAAGAGACCACATCAAATATGCAAAATATGATGTGGAAGGAGAAAGAGATTAGGAAACATCAGGAAATCCTCAAGTTTTCCCTGCTAGCACAAGTGAAGATTCCACTAAAGAGGCTCAAGAAGACATGCGGCCTCCAGATCAGCCAGTACAAGAAATAGAGGATTGTTGTTCTTCTGTCTATGTTAAGAAAGAAATTCCTCCATTGAGAGAAGAAGAGATGGACCGAATATTAAACACACAGTCCAGCTCTGAAATATTTTATAGAACAGACACTCTTTCTCATTCCTCTAATGATTTTGATGATACAGATCCATAAAACTCCTCTATGGATCAGAACGAAGAAAGACTTGCTGGAAACCCAGTAGGTGTGATTGGTGACATTGCTCACAATTATGATTTTCCTATTTATGATCTATCTGATGATGATTGTTTCCAAAGAGAAGTTGATCTTGCAGGACCATCATCAGTGGATTCATGGGAGGAGGATCAGTACCAACAACTTCAGAGAAGCAATAGGCCAAGTCAGTCTATCTATGACACTGATGAAGAAAGTTATGAAAGCCTAGTAATAGATGAGGATTCATTGAATTTTCACTCTGTTACACCTCAGATCATTAGTCATAGCTTCCATGTGATTGGAAGTCAGTAGTACTCCTTTTCATAGGATGAAGACGAAAGAAAATAAGAGATTTTTGAGCACGATGAAAGTAAGGAGCCTTCTCTTGAAAAAGAGGAAGCAATGGAGCAAACCCCTACTCAAAAATACATGGATCTCTTCACAGATCTCAGCCCACCAGATCAGAATATATTAGAGCTCCAAGAGGACAAAGCTGTAATTTATGATGAGTCTTCCAGTTCAGATGATGAAGAATATGAGCGAGATTCTATTTCTCAAGAGAGTCTTGTTCTTGATCCATTGGAAGAGGAAGAAATCCTTCTTGAGCCCTTCCTACCAAATATTCACAACTAGGTATCATTTTATGATCCTTATGTTCATTTCCTACTAAAATTTGAAGAAGGATCAAATGTCTTTTTGAGCAGCATGTTGCAGACAACAAGAAATTTTTTAAGAGTTGCTGCTAAGAAACAAAGAGAATGGGAGTGGCCCTACCTATCCAGCGTGCTCAAAGAATTGAGAAGAAAATACCAGTCCTAGGATCATTTGATGGACTAGATGTATTGGAAAAGAAGGTTCATAAGATAGACTTGTACATATTCCAAGTTAGAGTAGGGTAGGTAGGAAAATCTCAAATAAAGCTCAATCTGTGAGAATTTTGTCAGTAGTTTTTAATTTTTGCAAGGTTTTCAGTCCATGAGCAGTTTTGTCATTATTCCATGGCCCACAGTAGGCCAGACAGTCTAATCCTGGCTTGAATATTTTTCAATTTCTGTCTTAGAATGTAGAGAAAGAAATATGCTAGAGAGTTTAATCCTATCAGATATTAGTTTAGGTAGAGAAGTTGTGAGGGCAACTGTTTAATATGGTCTTATGGAGTTATAAGGGTAGAAAAGGAATAGGTTTATTTTATTATTTGTAAAAAATTGATGATGTAAAGGGTCTGCAAGTCCAAATGCACCCAGAAGAAAAAATGTTAGGACAATAGTATGGGTAGGTAATTGTTTGGGAGAGTATTACTGCTGATGAATGTCTTCATGATTTGTGGTAGCCGATCTAGAAAAGAAAAAGATATGTCAAGCACTAGGCATCTACCCTACTCCAAAGATTATTTTCTGAATTCTTGACACCTCCAAGAAGATGCCATCCCCATGTGGAGCCACTGTTAGCCACCTATATATTTTTTGACAAGAAAACAGGTGGCTAAAATGTTTTTGAGCCTTCAAGAAATACATTTCCCCTGAAAAAATATCATTCTTGAAGCCTCCTTATGAATTTTCCCTTTGAGCAACCTTCACTACTGTTTCCATTATAAAGCCCTGCTGTTTTGAGAAGAAGAATGCTTCAAGAAGGCCTCCATTTGCCCATTTTCCCCCCTCAAAGCCTCTGTTTTCATCACCTTTTTCCCCTTTCAATATCCCTCATTAACCCTCTAATCTCCCTAAACCCCCTTATTCCCTCTACCGAAAACCCTTTTAAGCCTTAAGAATCCTCTTTTTTGGCTTAAAAAACACTTATTTTCCATTATAGGCTTTAGCCCCTTTCGGCTAAGACCCTTAACAACTTTCGCACACATGACCCGCACCCAGAACCAAGCGCTAAAGGCCTGGGCATCAATCGCAATCACAACTTTCATTGTGCACATTTTCCTTTGTTAATTAAATTTCATCCGATGCGAGGTCTTTGTTCTGATAGACCCCGACCGCTTTCTCCGTTGTTGATCCATATATATCTAAGAGCCCTGATGTAATCGCACACCGCCCCAATTGCCAATCACAATAATTTTAAAATTCCACTGTGTTCCACGATTAGTGACCCCCGATCCAATTCTGACCGTTGATCTCGCCTTGATCGGACAGACTATGTGTAAACGCAATGTCAATATTTCAGAGTCCCAGCCCCTGCCTTGCTCCGGTGAGATTGGATCTCCGCCATTGATCCCTTTGGATCCAACGACCCTCATTCACCCCGACCATCCATATCTCAAATCTGACGGCTGAGATCAAATCCACCCCTAACTTTTCACTACCTAACCACCAATGCACTTTCCCATATCACGCTCACTCCTCTGTCGTCTGATCTTCCACCCGTCCATCCGACGGTCCACATCCATATTGCGTAAATCTTATGTCCGAGGTTTAACATTTCAAAGTTACACGATGAAGGCGGTTTTATTTTTCCATGCGTCACTCAGTGACATATATCGCATTTTTTCAGAATAAATTTAAAACCATTTTATTGCAGCGCGACACCAGTGGTTTCACTCCCTAAAACCACCTTCCACCCCTTTGTCCTCGCAGCCTCAATCATTTAATCTTATCCATCCATCTAATTGGATCTACGGCCTACATTTTATCACTCCCCCATCTATTTTCCATTCATCAAACCCCTTCCAATGACTTCATCCTTTAATCCCCGCTGTTGATCTCCTCCTGAGATCCAATGGTCCAGGTTTATCACCCTCCACCCGCCGGGTACTACCATTAAAAGGCCCACTTTCATACATTTTGCTCCATTTTCCTTTATTTTCAACCAAATTTAGAACCTTTGTGTATTAAACCAAAGGTCCTTCTTTCCGCCTAACACAACATTAATATTTCCATCAGCGAATCCTAGCCATTGATCACCATTGCATTGTCTAATCTAACGGTCCGCGACCCTCTTTGCACCAAACCTTCATCAGTTCATTCTTCCACTATTCTGCATGGTTCTTCTACCTGTTTTTGCCTGCATTCACCCTTTCCATAGGACTCCGCAGCAAATATTCCACCACTGCAGGGATTTTATAACGATTTATTGCATTGTGTAGGGTTTATAGAGTGAGAAATCCACTTTGTCTCCATAATCACAGTCAGTGTGATTCAAAGCACAGAAATGATCATCACAGAAGTAGCAGAGATAGAATAAAGGGATTTGTGTTCCTTATTGAAGATTTAACGTCAATAATCCCTTGATTAAAGGAAGAAGGCATAGTTTGAAGACTAAGCACACTAACGAGTTACATCAGTGCATTCATATCAGCAGAGCACTGTTTCTCCATAAGGAAACTTTCCTACATAAGTCTCCATGTCTCCTCAAGCTCTTAAAATCCATTTCACTAACAGAAGCTTCTAAGTTGTCAGTACCGCATTTATGGAAGCATGGAAGACCAGAAGACCTTTCTAGCCACATTACTTGCTTCAAAAGACAATACAGAGTACCTTACAGTCAAAGAAGTATTTCAAAGAAACATCTGAGGTCAGTATCAACCTGACAAAAACTTTGAACTAGACTACAGAGTACATACATCGATGAAGAGTCATTAAGCAAAGTGGGCACGAACACTTCCTCCACTCTGTCTTAATGAATAAATTTAATTTACATCTACTTCCACAGTTATTTCATTATCCTATAAGAACCCTTGAAGAACATATTGTAAAGTGGCTATTGCTGTTAGTTGTAGGGACCCCTTCGACTGTTAGAACTGTTATTGGGGGGAATTAGCTCAGTATTTTGTAATTTAGTAGGCTGGGAGGAGAATGTTTGGACTATAACAGCCATTGAGCTCAAAGTATGTGACTGGTTTTGCACATCAATTGAACAAGCAAATTTCACAGGATCCTGGTCTATATTATAGGTGATGTTTCTCTTACTACATTTTCTTATTTCATTTTAATCACATTGTCCATTTATTGTCTGATAAGAATCAGTAAATCAGGCTTAGGATATACCCCTGCATGGTACCCTAATGCCCACTTCTCTTCTTGTCTTTGATGTTTTCTGCTGATAGTGATTCTAAGAGAAAATTCATGCAATTTAACCAGTTAAATATGTTGGTCCAACCCATGCTTACTGATGTGTGAATTTGGGGTTTCTTGCTTAGATGTTCTTATTGGGTTTAAGCTAGAAGAATTGGGATTTCGGGGATTTAGAGTTAGCCCTGTCCACTAGGTTCCTTTTCCAACAGAATGGCTTTTCTAGGATCCCTTGAGCTGGTGTCAAAAGAATTGAAGGTTAAAAGGCCTTCTCTGATCTTAGGCCCAGGTTTGTGTTAAGTCTTAGATCTGTTTTTCCTTGAGAGTATGCTGAAGCAGGCTTGGAGTTAGATGACCTCTGACTTGATATTAAGCTAACCTTTGTGTCTTCATTGAGAGTTTCCTCTGAGTATGTCAAAGCAGGTTTGGATTTAGATGACATCGGACCTGATCTCCAGATATAAATTGGGTTTTCTTTCTTTCTTTCACCTTCACTCCTTAATGTTCCATTCCACCATCTATCTAAAATATCCTTTAGTATAGATGAATTTCCCTATGGAAAGCCTTGTTTAGTTTTTATGCAAGTAATCCCCTTTCATGACTCCATAACCCAATGGATGGCACAATCCTAACCTATTTTATTTTGCCGAAACATCCTGCTGCTTTGTTCCTTTCCATTCCATTTAACCTTCTCAGTTAATGATCTCTGACCAACCCAAAAACCAACCAAATCATTTAAACCCTCTTGTGCTTCATACCTAGCCCAATACCCCATTTTGAGTTTCAAAGATATATCCTAGGATCCCAAAGTGGTTCTGATTTTGTCCAGTATTTTGGTCTTGCCAATTTGGCCAAAACACTAGAACCCCAACATAATGGCGACCATACTGGGGAACTGAGTGCATTTTATCTTAGATACCCTTAGGCACTCAGAATACACAAAATCTCTGGTTAGATTGGTGTTTCATTGCTGATGGTGGACAACAGCCTGCTTCAAAAAGGAAAATTCATCCACCTGGTGACTCCACAGTCCATAACTCCTAACAGACCAAATGACTCCACTGGTAGAAGACTCTGAACTAGTTGAGAAGATACAGTGACCTCTTCTTACAAACATGGATCCAAGAATGGAAAGAGATGGAAAGCTAGATGCTTTGTGGGATAGATTAGCAAGAATAGTAAACATGTTTCGTGAAGTAGTAGTGAATATGCATGAGGCCAATGCAAATACAAATGCTAATTATCTAGAGCAGCCCATGCTTTTTCTAGAACAAGAAAAAAATCAAGACCTAGACAATGAGCAAGACATGTATGATGCTCAAGAATCTATAGAAGATGAAGAAGAAAGTGATCAAGAAATTCCTGATTGCCTACCTATGTCTTGTACTATACTGACTAGAGAATATCATGACCTAATGGCGAAAGCCATTAGGAAATGCTGCTTTGAGGAAACAAGAGACCACATAGAAGATGCAGAATCTGATGTGGAAGGAGAAAGAGATTAGGAAACATCAGGAAATCCTCAAGGTTTCCCTGCTAGCAGAAGTGAAGATTCCATAGAAGAGGCTCAAGAAGACATCCGACCTCCAGAACAGTTAGTACAAGAAACAAAGGACTGTTGTTCTTCTATCTATGTTAAAAGAGAAATTCCTCCATTGAAAGAAGAAGAGATGAACCGAATATTAAAAATGTAGTCCGCCTCTGAAATATTTTATAGAACAGACACTCTTGCTCATTCCTCTAATGAGTTTGATGATACGGATCCAGAAAACTCCTCTGTGGATCAGAACGAAGAGAAACTTGCTGGAAACCCAGTAGGTGTGATTGGTGACATTGCTCACAATTATGATTTTCCTATTTATGATCTATCTGATGATGATTGTTTCCAAAAGGAAGCTGAGCTTTCAGGACCATCATCAGTAGATTCATGGGAGGAGGATCAGTACCAGCAACTTCAGAGAAGCAATGAGCCAATTCAGCCTATCTATGACACTGATGAAGAAATTTATGAAAGCCTAGTAATAGATGAGGATTCATTGAATTTTCACTCTGTTACACCTTAGATCATTAGTCATAGCTTCCATGTGATTGGAAGTTAGCAATCCTCCTTTTTAGAGGATGAAGAAGAAAGCGAAGAAGATATTTTTGAGCACGATGAAAGCAAGGATCCTTCTCTTGAAAAAGAGGAAGCAATGGAGCAAACCCTTGCTCAAAAATACATGGATCTCTTCACAGAGCTCAACCCACCAGATCAGAATATATCAGAGCTCCAAGAGGACAAAGTTGTAATTTATGATGAGTCTTCCAGTTCATATGATGAAGAAGATGAGGGAGATTCTATTTCTCAAGAGATTCTTGTTCTTGATCTAGTGGAAGAGGAATAAATCCTGGTTGAAGCCTTCCTACCAAATATTCACAACCAAGTATCATTTTATGATCCTTACGTTAATTTCCTGCGAACATTTGAAGAAGGATCAAAGGTATTTTTGAGTAGCATGTTGCAGACAACAAGAAAATTTTTGAAAGCTGCTGCTAAGAAACAAAAATAATGGGAGTGGCCCTGCCTATCTAGCGTGCTCAAAGAATTGAGTAGAAAAGACCAGTTCTGGGATCATTTGATGGACTGGATGTAATGGAAAAGAAGGTTCATAAGATAGACTTGTACATATTCCAAGTTAGAGTAGGGTAGGTAGGAAAATCTCAAATAAAGCTCAGTCTATGAGCATTTAGTCAGTAGTTTTTAATTTCTGCAAGGTTTTCAGTCCATGAGCAGTTTTGTCTTTATGGCATGGCCCATAGCAGGCCAGACAGTATAATCCTGGCTTGACTGTTTTTCAATTTGTGTCTTCGAATGTAGAGAAAGAAATCTGCTAGACAGTTTAATCCTAGTAACTATTAGTTTAGGTAGAGAAGCTGTGAGGCCAACTGTTTAATCTAGTCTCATCGAGTTATAAGGGTAGAAACGGAATAGGTTTATTTTCCTGTTTGTAAAAAATTGATGATGTAAAGGGTCTGCAAGTCCAAATGCACCCAAAAGAAAAAATGTTAGGACAATAGTATAGGTAGGTAATCGTTTGGGAGAGTATTACTGCTGATGAATGTCTTCATGATTTGTGGCAGCTGATCTAGAAAAGAAAAAGATGTGTCAAGCACCAGGCATCTTCCCTACTCCACAGATTCTTTTCTGAATTCTTGACACCTCCATGAAGATGCCATCCCCATGTGGAGCCACTATTAGCCACCTATAAATTTTTTGACAAGAAAACAGGTGGCTAAAATGTTTTTGAGCCTTCAAGAAATACATTTCCCCTGAAAACATATCATTCTTGAAGCCTCCTTGTGTCTTTGCCCTTTAAGCAACCTTCACTACTATTTCCATTATAAAACCCTACTGTTTTGAGAAGAAGAATGCTTGAATAAGGCCTCTATTTGCCCATTTTGTCCCCTCAAAGCGTCCATTTTCATCACCTTTTTCCCCTTTCAATATCCCTCATTAACCCTCTAATCTCCCTAAACCCCCTTATTCCCTCTACCAAAAACCCTTTTAAGCCTTAAGAATCCTCTTTTTTGTCTTAAAAAACACTTATTTTCCATGATTGGCTTTTGTCCCTTTCATCTAAGCCCCTTAACCACTTCTCCACACATGACCCGTGCCCAGAACCAAGCGCTAAAGGCCTAGGCACTAATCGCAATCGCAACTTTCATTGTGCGCATTTTCCTTTGTTAATTCAATTTCTTCTGATGCGAGGTATTTCTTCTAATACACCCCCGCCGCTTTCTTTATCGTTGATCCATATATATCTAACGGCCCTGATGTAATCACACACTGCACCAATCGCCAATCACAATAATTTTAAAATTCCACCGTGTGTTCCCCTATTGGCAACCCCCGATCCAATTCTAACCGTCGATCTCGCCCTAATCAAATGGACTATGTGTACTCGCAATGTCAATATTTTAGAGTCCCGGCCCCTGCCTTGCTTCAGTGCGATTGGATCTCTGCCATTGATCCCTTTTGATCCAATGGCCCTCATTCGCCCCACCCATTCACATAACCCTTTTGCCTCTGCTTCCCCCTTTTAATATTGACCATCCACATCTCAGATCTGACAGTTGAGATCAAACCCGCACTTGAATTTTCACTACCTAACTGCCAATGCACTTTCCCATATCACACTCACTCCTTTGCCATCCGATCTTCCACCCCTCCATCCGATGGTCCACATGCATATCGTGTAAATCTTACGTCTGAGATTTAATATTTCAAAGTTATGTGATGAAGGCAGTTTTATTTTTCCATGTACCACTCAATGACATATATCGTGTTTTTTGGGAAAAAGTTTAAAATAGTTTTATTGCAGCGCGACACCAGTGGTTTTACTCCCTAAAACCACCTTCCTCCCATTTGTCCCTGCAGCCTCCATCATTTGATCTTAGTTTTCCATCTAATCGGATCTATGGCCTACATTGCAACGCTCCCCCATCTATTTTCCATTCATCAGACCCCTTCCAACGACTTCATACTTTAATCCCCGTCGTTGATCTCCTCCTGAGATCCAACAGTCTGGTTTATCGCCCTCTGCCCACCAGATACCACCATTTAAAGGCCCGATTTCATACATTTCTCTCTATTTTCCTTTGTTTTCATCCAAATTTATAACCTTTTTGTATTAAACCAAAGGTACTTCTTTCCGCCTAACACATCATTAATATTTCCATCAGCGAATCTTGGCCGTTGATCACCATTGCATTGTATAATCCAACAGTTCGTGACCCTCTCTGCACCAAACCTTCATCAGTTCATTCTTCCACTATTCTACATGGTTCTTCCACCCATTTTCACCTGCATTCGCCATTTCCATAGGACTCGTAGCAAATCTTCCACCACTCCCTAGATTTTATAACAATTTATTGCATTGTGTAGGGTTTACAGAGTGAGAAATCCACTTTGTCTCCATAATCATAGTCATTGTGATTCAAAGTGCAGAAATGATCATCACAGAAGTAGAAGAGATATATTAAATGGATTTTGACCCCTTATTGAAGATTTAATGTTGATAATCCCTTGATTAAAGGAAGAAGGCATAGTTTGAAGACTAAGCACACTAACGAGTTACATCAGTGCATTCATATCAGCAGAGCACTGTTTCTCTAGAAGGAGACCTTCCTACATAAGTCTCCATGCCTCCTCGAGCTCTTAAAATCCATTTCACTGATAGAAGCTTCTAAGCTATGAGTACCACAGTTATCAAAGCATGGAAGACCAAAAGACATTTCTAGCCACACTACTTGCTTCAGAAGATAATACATAGTACCTTACAGTCAAAGAATTATTTCAAAGAAACATCTGAGGTCAATATCGACCTGACAGAGACTTCAAAACAGACTACATAGTACACACAACGATGAAGAGTCATTAAGCAGAGTGGGCATGAACACTTCCTAAACTCTATCTTAATGAATAAATTTAATTTACATCTACTTCCACAGTTATTTCAGTCTCCTATAAGAACCCCTGAAGGACATATATTAAAGTGGTTGTTGCTATTAGTTGTAAGGGCCCATTCGACTGTTAGAACTATTATTGGGGGGAAGTAGCTCAGTTGTTTGTAATTTAGTAGGCTGGGAGGAGAAAGTTTGGATTGTAACAGCCATTGAGCTCAAAGTATGTGATTTTTTTTGCACATCAATTGAACAAGCAAATTTCATAGGATCCTGGTCTATATTATGGGTGATGTTTCTCTTACTGCATTGTCTTATTTCATTTTAATCACATTGTCCATTTATTCTTTGATAAGAATTAGTAAATCAGGCTTAGGATATACCACTGAATGGTACCCTAATGCCCACTGCTCTTCTTTTATTTGATGTTTTTTGTTGATAGGGAATCTAAGACAAAATTCATGAAATTTAACTAGTTAAAGATGTTGGTCCAGCCCATGCTTACTGATGTGTGAATTCGGGGTTTGTTGCTTAGATGTTCTTGTTGGGTTTAAGCTGGAATAATTGGGATACCGTGGATTTAGAGTTAGCCCTGTCCACTGGGGTCCTTTTCCAACAGATTGGATTTTCTAAGATCCCTTGAGCTGGTGTCAAAAGAATTGAAGGTTAAAAGCCCTTATCTGATCTTAGGCCCAGTTTTGTGTTAAGTATTAACTTTGTTTTTCCTTGAGAGTATGCTGAAGCAGGCCTGGAATTAGATGACCTCTGACCTGATCTTAAGCTTCCCTTTGTGTCTTCATTGAGAGTTGCCTCTGAGTATGTCAAAGTAGGTCTAGATTTATATGACATGTGACCTAATCTCCAGACAGAAATTGGGTTTTCTTTCTTTCTTTCACCTTCACTCCTTAATTTTCCATTCCACCATCTATCTAAAAGATCCTTTACTATAAATGACTTGCCCTATGGAAAGCCTTAGTTATTTTTTATGAAAGTAATCCCCTTTCATGACTCCATAGCCCAATGGATGGGACATTCCCAACCTATTTTCTTTTTCCGAAACATCCTGCTGCTTTTTTCCTTTCCATTCCATTTAACCTTCTCAGTTAATGATATCCGACCAACCCAACAACCAACCAAATAATTTAAACCCCCTTGTGCTTCATACCTAGCCTAATACCCCATTTTGATTTTCAAAGATATATCATTCTTTTCTTTATTGGAGAGATCCCTCTCCGGATCCAGGAGGGCTAGATCCTAGGATCCCAAAGTAGGTATGATGTTGTCCGGTATTTTGGTCTTGCCAATCTGGCCAAAACAATGGAACCCCAACACCTTGGCAGAAGACATCTATTCTTAATAGTTAACTTATTCAGCTGTCTGTAATCTATACACATTATGAATGTTCCATTTTTCTTTTTAACAAACAACACTAGTGCTCCCCAAGGAGACACACTTGGTCTGATGTACCCCCTGTCTAAAAATTCTTTCAATTGAAGTTTCAGTTCTAGTAGTTCAAGAGTACTCATTCTATAGGGTGCTCTACGAACAGGTGTAGCTCCTAGTACTAGTTTAATTGAAAAATAAATGTCTCTTTTAGGCGGTAGATGGGGGATTTATTCTCAAAATACATCCTTGAACTCTCTGATCACTGGTAAGTTTTCTACAACCTCTTTTTCTGGTAGCTGTCCCAACTCTTCCACTCATATAGCATTAACTTGACAGCCTTTTCTTGCTGCCCTTTTTAACTATAATCCATAAATTTCTCTAACATATATTGGTTTTGTTTTTCCTTTTACTATCACAACTTTTCATTCATCATCTATACGCTGTATTATTTTCTCTAAGAAATTTACTATTTGTTTCTGTTTCTCTAACCAGTCCATTCCTACTAACAGATCATAGGATTTTAGAGGAAAAATATTTAAATTCATTTTAGTTTCACATCCATTTATATTTACAACATTTTTTGGAAGTTTATGGGTCATTTTTCTCTTTGATCCTATAGCTAATTGCACTAACCACACTTATTGAAAATTTTGTGATTTTAGCTTACACTTTTCCACTATCTGTGGACTGACATAACTTAAATTTGCTCCTGGATCTATTAAAACATAGACAAGTTGTTCAACAATCATACCTTCAATTTCTATCATGGTTGATTAATGTTCAACCCGTCAGTCTTCTAATGCAGCACTGATCCTAGGAATGTTTCAAGCAATGTCGTTTACTGTAGTTTCCTCTCGTACTGCTTGAATGTTCTGAATTGTTCTGTGTGGGAAATCACGTAACAGGTGAGGCTCCCCACATCCCCAGTACTTTCATGGTTCTTTAATTTTTACATGAATTTCATTTTTGTTGTTTGTATCCATTTGTTTAGATTCATTATGTGGTTGTGTTGGTTGGTTTTCTCCACTCTTATTAAATTTCTTTCTCTCGTGGTTTTTCCCAATTTTTTTTAGATATGTCGGTTTTACTCTTTTTATGTTTGAGTCACATTTCCCTTTCTCTTTATTTTTCCAACTTTTGAGCTGATCATTGTTAGCCAGCTAATTTTCTCTCTTTTTTCCATTTTCCCCTTCCTAAATCATATCCATTTACCTCTGTTTTACCTCTTTTATGCACCCTCATCTTGCACTAGTCCAAGCATGGTGACATATTTCGTATACAATTTATTTTTCATACATTTAACTCAACTTAGCATTAATTAATAATTTATTGCATGATTTCTTACTTTTAATCACTCTTTGTAACTTATCGATATCTCTAATGTTTATTCGATAGTTAGAGTACTTACCGTCACCACTGATCCTAGTGCAAGATCGGATCTTGCACCGTTGCCAACACAACAAATCCTCGCAGTAGATCCGAACATCCTTGATCACCATCTCATTTTGAGCAGCTTTAGTCATGATAGCAAGATCGATCCAAAGGTAGCCGAGACCAAATTTGTGAAGGATGAAAGCTGGAGATTGGCTACGACCAGTTTTTCTAACTGTCTAATTTTGAAGGCTGAAAAGCTAAATTCTGCGTTTGGTTATGTAATCGGTTGAATGATATATTTTTTCTTTTGGCCAAATATCTATATAATGTAGAATGTAAATAGGACTAGAGAAAATTTTTGATAGGAGAAGAGAATAGAGACACAGCCAGAGAGGTGGTAACAGGTTGTTGTATTGTGTTATTGCTTTAATTTGAGCTGGACGATGTATTAATGTATGTACTTGCCTCAGTGAATTAATAAAAGGGAGGTTTGCCTCATGTTTCACAAATTGTGTTTTTGTATTTGAGCTGATGAATTGATTAAGGTACTGAGTAGCATTCTTATTTAAAAGGGAAACACGCTGGTTGGCTAGGGCCCACCCAACCCAGCACATTTACCCCATTTCCCATTTTCCTGTAATTTGTGTTTACATTGTCAAGTGTGATTTAATTTTAAGCACATGCATTCCTATCTGAGTGAAAGCGGATCCATTGTGTGAAGTAGATAAATTTCCTTTTCCTGTAATTTTCTTTCCTGTACTTGATTTCAGATTGGTTTTCCTCTGCCTCGCCCAAACAGGAGAAATAACCCTGCACCAGTGCACGTTGGTGTGATATATCCTTTTTTGCAATTTTGTTTTATTTTTTCCCCCACCTGTTCCAAGTAGGATAAATGAACCTACACCAGTGCACATTGGTGTGATGCAGCAAGCCTTCTTAGTCTACTTCCCGCAATCTTCTTTCTTTCATTAAATTCTTATGAAAATATAAATGTATATTGATTATTTCTTTATTCCTGCACTCTGTTAAGATAAAAAACATTCACTTTTTATGTGTACAATTTGATTTAACAGTATAATATCACTTGCAATAATTAAGCATTCATTTTAAGAATTAAATGCCAAGTGTAGAAAGCTCTGATCTGGTGAAAGAACTAGTTTCTTGCCACAGGATCCGAGTGCTTTGAACCTGTAAAATTTCAAGCCCTTGCATGAAGTAAAAAACCTTTAGTAAAGACACCATTTATACCTTCTGCATCAATCTTTGTTCCTGCACTAGTGCAAGCAGACTGTGATAGTGTAGGATAGATTAGTGCAAGAAGGAAATCTCTAAAGGAGCAGGTTTAAGGGCCCATCTGATGAGACTGCTAAGTGTCTCTGCTAAAGAAAAACAAACACTCAATAGTTAAACAATAATTAGCTAGAGTGATTTCCTTTTATCTTTAATTCCCTCTTGCAAATGCATTCTTCCTTGTTCCAGTCTTAGATTATTTTGATGGTTCAAGTTGGATTTTTCTCTTTTTAATTTGATTCTGCAACCTTTCCTTTAAATAAAGGATGGATTTATATTAGGAAGATTCATACCATCTCTGGCATTTCTTGTGCTTCGTCTCCAAGTTTAAGGATCACTTGGGTTGAAAAATTAAGTGTTGAGGATTTTGCCTAAGTGTAATTCTTGCACCCAACATTTTGGCGTTGTTGCCGGGGAGGCGATTTGATTTGGTAAGAATTTTCTGATTATAAAGTAGAGGTAATTTTTCCTTTACTTTTGCAGTATTGTTTGGAAAAGATTCTTTGAAGGAATTTTACTGGTGTTAATTGATTTATGGCATCATTTTTTACTAGAAGTTGTTTGCTATTTTTCTTTCTCTTTTTTTTTGAAATGAATGCCTAAAAAAGGTAAGGGTTCAAAGCCCACTAAGGGCTAAAATAATTCTAAAAAAAATTCTCATATTGGGTCTCCTTCTGTAAGTAGGAAGCCCAATCCAATTCAAACCCATCAAGCAGGAACAATCCACCTGGATTCTGGTGACAATAGCTCAGGTGTGGATCAGCCTGTTGAGAGTGGTAAAAGTAAAAGGGAAATAGAGGTGGACCATGAACATCATTTGGAAAGGACTGGTGAAAACTAGATAAGTGGAGAACAATCCACTTTTTTGTTTCCAATTGTGGATCCTAATACTGTGGCGCAAATGAAGAATATTCCACCATTAGATCTCCCTCATTTCCATGGTAAAGTTTTTGAAGATCCTGACTCTTTTCTATTCGAGTTTGATATTCTGTGTAGAAGTTATGATTATTCAACTAATGCTCAGAAGTTAAGATTATTTCCTGTTACTCTCAAGGACTCAGCTCTATGCTAGTTTATGGGGTTAGGAGGAAACACTATAACCTCTTGCGATCAAATGAAGAGAGTGTTTTTGTCTAAATATCAAGAATATTGCAAAACTCGGGACATGCAGGATGCGATTTTTACAATCATACAAGATGATGATGAAACTCTTGAAGATTATTTAGAAAGATTTCTGTATTTTTTACAAAGGTCGAAACTTAAGTTTGATCCCAGTACTATTAGAACCTTGTTCTTAAGAGGACTTAATGATAATGCTAGAAATAATTTAAATCTGTTAGGACAATGTGATATTTCTCAGAAAAATTTTGAACAAATTTGTGAATTATGAAAGAAATTTTCAAGAAATCAGTATAGATCCAGTAGAGGAACTCAAAATACAAATAGAAAAATGGAATCTACTGATGCTATGATTATTGGACTAGAAAATAAAATGGAAAACATGAAAATTGATATAATGAATACTGTTACCAAACAGTTAGACTCTTTAAAATTTCAGCAAAAACTCATGAAGGAACAAGATTCATTATGTATTTTCTATCCTAAATGTAGAGACAAGCATCCTCCCAAAGAGTGTCCTCTTAATTTGAAAGAAACTAATAAGTGTGTTATTTGTGCAGAAGACCATGTCACAGAAAAATGTCCCTCTATACTAGGACTTAAAGCTGTATTTACAGGGGGAAAACCTGAAGCTGAATACTTGTATGCTATGGGAGCAAGAAGGAATTGGCCTCAGGTAGGTACATTTATGGCTCCTAAATTTTCTTCACACTATTTTTGTTATAATTCACATCCATATTCTTATCCTAATGCTAATCAACAGTGGCAGTATGGGAATCAATATCAGCATGGGAAACCTTAGCAACCATGGGAACAAGGTTGGAGAGGGCCAACTCATTCTCCATATTCCTACCAGCCACCTATGCTTTCATATATGTCTACGCATGCACCTTATTCAATGCCTCAAATTTTGACTCAGTCTACTCCACCGTTGCCTTTACCTTCACCCTTTCGACCTCCTCAGTTTCCTACTCAGCCTATGCCCAATCCTAAAAATAATAAAGCAGTGAAAATGATCTATGTAACAAACCCACCTTTACCATTCGAGCACCAGTCTATTCCAGTTGGGGTTCATGATATTCAATTAAGATTGGGAAGGATTGTAACATCAGAAAATTAGAAGAAATTGTTGAAGAGAAAGGAGAAGAGGAAACTCTTAACCATTCTCCAAAAGCTGTCACTAAGCAACCCTTACCCTCTAAATCCTTGCCATCTTCTTCCAACCAGCCTCCCTTCCAAGAGAGGCTAGTAATGAAAATAAGTGAGCCTATTTCTGAGACTAGTTTGGCATATGAGATTCAGAATATTTTCATTAAGATACCTTTGCTTCAAGCCATTAAAGAGATCCCCATTTGTACCAAGATTATTAAGGAACTCTGTCTCAAGAAACCCGGGAGGAAGAGAGTGGAGCCCCAAACCATTCAATTTTTTGGTAGGCCAGTAGAGTTGATGACATGATGTGTGTCTATGGAAAAATATACTAATCCGAGAAAACCTGTTGTCTCAGTTCATATTGGTAATGTTTTGGTCTCTAATGTTCTTGTAGACTTGGGGGAAGCCATTAATGTCATGAATAAACAAACCATGGATAAAATTCGGTTATCTCATCTTCGCCCTATTCCCACTGTGCTTGAATTAGTAGATAGATCTAAAATTAAGCCAGAAGGAGTATTGAATGATGCACTAGAAAATTTGGCCCAATTTCTGACGGCAACTTCGTCGCTATTCCAACACATAGTCATCGCAAGACTGACAGTTCAAGGACAGAGAAAACATGGTTCGTCATAATGTCACAATTCCGATGCCTTGACAAAGTGTCGCAATACCGACACCTTTCCGGTCGCTTCCAAACAAGCATCGCTCTTCTGACGTTTACCAAACCGTCCGTCTTCTGACATTTATAAAGTGTCACAATTCCGAGGAAATGTGGTCCGAAGTTTTGAACGTCGCTCTTCCAACGTATTTATACTATTTCTCTTCTGATGTTTCCAAACTGTCGTAATTTTGACGGCATACAAAAGTGTCACAAGACCAACGCATTGCAAAAGTGTTGCAAGACCGACGCTTTCCAGAAGCGTCGCAATACCGACGCTAGGAATAACTGTCGCAATTCCGACGAAATGTGGTTCTACGTTTTGAACGTTTCTCTTCTGACGTCTTTATACTGTCGCTCTTCCAACGTTTCTAAACTGTTGCAATTCCAACGCCCTACAAAATTGTCGCAAGACCGATGCTTTCCAGAACTGTTGCAATACCGACGCTTTCCAAATGCGTCGCAATACCAACACCAGGAAGAACTGTCATAATATCAACGAACGTCACAAGACCGATGAAAACGGAAATTGTTCAAAACGTTGGAAGATTAATGCTTATAAGGTATCGGAAGAGCGACGCTTACGAAGCATCGGTATACCGACAATGACTTCAATTTAAAAGAAAAAAATGAAACTTTAAAATAGGACAGTAAATCTCCAATATTTGTTATGAATTGTGGGCGTTCCAATTGTTATGAACATAATTCGATTGTGAAATATTAATACCTCCATTGAACCTTAGTTAGGACAAAAATAGTCGACATATATATGCATGGGGCCTAGCGCTGGCGACCTTTCCACATCTAACGGTGGATAATACGTCGCTCTGGCCTTGACGATCCAATGATCCAACTGGATATCGCATGAGTTAGTTGCACGATCGTTAACTCGCGATGAGAGTGGGTTTTCAAAACCGCTCAAGGCCACATGTCGGCCTATGATATTGATCGCGTCCAAATGGGGAATACCGCTTACCGTACAAAGGCGGTGCGATATGCCGGAAACCCGTCTTTACTGTGCGGTCCTCAAGGTTCCGACTACTCTTACTCCAGGTTCCGTCTACTTACCAATTCCTTACTGCCATTGAACTCTTCCTTGTTGTTAATCCTTCATGCGGCCATACCAAACGAACTGGAGCATGACCATTTCAAGGAGACACGACGCATTACATATGCCACGGTTTATGTCTTATGGTTTCGACAAGGTTAGTATCGACTCTGCAAATCGATACACCAGTCCTTGGTTCATTCAATCACCTACACATTCACAACACTCATTACGAGGTTTTACCTAGCTCACGGAGGTTCGAGCACAACATCTCCTTGCTCTACCACAGGCGCACGAGAATGTCATTAACCTAATTCTTCCTCTATTCACACAACTGATTATATAGAAATTCTCCAACTGTTTGACACAATTATTTGTGGAATTCACCAATGCTCATAAGTCCTGAGTCATTAGCTCATGTTCCACTAAGAACTCAACCAGTCTATATGCACATAAACTCATCATAGGGTTTCTTAATTACCACGGGATTTCAATTATCTTTCACCAAGATGCGTACATATATTCACACACAGAAAAATTACTCAATAAACACACATATAATACTAAGAGATTCCTTATATAAATGAAATTTCTTACAGTCTCCTGGTCCTCGGCCAGATCTTCGATATAATGGCTTCCTCTTCTCTATGAAGCTCTATGTAGTTCTCTTTACAGGTCTTCTTTGTAGTTCTATAAACTCTGTCATAGAGTTTTATTTTTATATAAATTACAATGAATTGATTCAAATTTCTCAATGACTCACAAAGTCTTCAAATTCCTAACTCTGAGACTAACGCTATGACAGACAGAGACGGACTCCTAGAATTAGCTTAACTTCTGAAACTGAGTATCTCTTCAGGTGCCCATTAATCATTCGGGCAGTTACATTTTCTGTACAAATTAACTAAATTAGCTCAACTATGGATAATTTCATATGGAAATAAAATATGAGTCCCCCCTTTACATTTATTTATGTACAAAAGTTGTCTTGGGCCTAATTCCCTTGCATCAGATAACATAGTGAGGGGCTAAATTTCCATAGCTTCCCTGCATATGTAACATCTTCAAAGCATTTTCATGTGGTTTAGATACACTTGTCACTCAAATTGATAGTAGATTAAAGATGATAGATGTTTTCAGCGTAACAAGAGCCATTTCAGGTTTCATTGGAAACATTATTTAGAAAACACAGTTTGTGCAATCAATCTTCATACTGAAGTAGCATATATTCAGTTTCACAATGACCTAATGTCATCATGTACTCAACAAGTCAATTGTTTCAATGTCATACAACCTCAAGCCTCAAACATCTTTACAAGTGAGCATTTCAGGTCCGATTTAGAACAAACTTGTTAGAGATTTTACTGAAATCGAGTTACATTCTAATGCTCATTTAATATAGAGATTAAGATTCTAAATCTATGATGTTACTATTGTTGCAAGTATTTTTATTGTACTTGTGCCATAGCCAACTCCACTAATAGTAACAACAATTTTGAATCCTAATCAGTCTCAATCCATGGGATTTTAATGGCCCTTAGATGTGAGATTCACATGCTAAATTGAATCATTTCATAGAATGACTCCACTGCATATTATTGCCTTTCAGCGATGGTTGAGTATCAATTTTACCAATTTGGCCAACACTTGAATATAATCCTAATTACATCAAATTTCAAAATTTGAGTCTAACCCTAAGTGCATAAAATTTTGCAAAACCCACTTACGCAACACAGTCTAGGAGGGGCTAACATGCCTATGAAGTATTTAAAAATTGTTGAGGGCTAAGAATAGTTGGAATTTTCCAACTAACCAAACTCACTTTTGACCACTTCTAGTAACTTTATCCTGTAGATGCTCTCATAAAAAGAAAGCAGGTCGTCCAATAAAAGGAAGGGGACTTGTTGCGCGTTTCATTCCCTTCTTTTTTTTCAGCTGAAATCTTTCCAAGAAGAATAAATCTACTAAAGCATGAAATTGATTTTGTTGCTGCCCCAACTACCACTGATATACATCACAATGTGTCATAGTTTACTATAAGCCTCTATTGAGAGTGGGCAGCACTAAATCCAAGTATTTCCCCTCATCCCTTA
The DNA here is from genome assembly GCA_034641835.2 of Pinus albicaulis. Classification (NCBI taxonomy): domain Eukaryota; kingdom Viridiplantae; phylum Streptophyta; class Pinopsida; order Pinales; family Pinaceae; genus Pinus; species Pinus albicaulis. Next base: position 1,719,107,002 of record CM076578.1, read on the forward strand.
AATGACACCTCTAAATATAACTATAAATTTCAAATAGTTAGTAAAGGAAAAGTACAAAGATATAACAAATCTGTGTTGAGCCAAAAACCTGTGCATTCACAACAAAACTAGGATGGATAAAACTTAAAAAAAATTATGGACTTTGACAAAAAATCGTCTTATGGATACAAAATGAAAGAAGCATTGGCATACTACTATGTTTACACATTTAAGGATAGGCAGAGTGAGTCTCCGGGCAACACAGTTTCATGTGGAGACCCTAGATCCTTGTACCCACATTATCTAGTAACTTATAAAATGATTTCAAAAATAATGCCTTTGCTATGCATGTAAGAACACCACATGTATAATGAGGGAGATGTAATATTTTCTAAGAAGTAGATTTATACAGAGCGGTCCAAGATTGTGTATTTATGGAAGATACAACCGATTTTGGCATGAAACATGTATCCAAGATTTTAATGTGCCTTATTTCAGAGCCCATTGATTATTTACTATGAAACCTAAACTTTCAAAACAAACACATTGAAATCACAGGATCTCCATCACGAATATCATAAATATTAACTGTCTTTTGGGCACTAGTAGTAGATACCATAAGAGGCCCACATGGCTTGTACCACCAATGTTGATTCTCTAGCACAACATTTGCAAAGCCAAAATTTCTCCCCGAGACATCCCTCTCTGCCAAAACTAGAGAGATGGTACTGGACGTTGAAGTGAAGGCCTCTGATTCAGTATGGAATGCCATAATTTCTTTATTATAAAAGTCCCATGAACAGAAACCTGAGTCCAATGTATAACCTACAGATGCTGCCACAACATATTTACCAGAGCGACCATCTGAACCAGCTGCTCTGATCAACCAGCAATCACCCCACATGTTTGGGGTAAGCCCATATGGAGCTTTATATTCAGCCTTCTCCTGGAGATTGGAAAAAAACAATACCGAGTATTACTCATACATCAATTGCCCTTTATGTTAAGGGAAAATTTAAAGAGTGCATAAATATTCTTGAAATCCCAATCATAGTTTCTAGAAAATTTCAACAGTTTTTGAAATGAACTACATCCTATTTAAACTACATCAAATATTTAGGAAAATCATTTTTTTAAATAGAAATTGTTGAATTTTATTTCAAATATACAAATTTAAACCATGAGAATAATCTAACCCCTAGGATTTTCCCTATTTCTAATAGAAAATCCAAAAATGTATAAATTATAACCCCCATAAACCCCAAAATTAAGTACAATAATTAAAACCTCCATACCTCTGAATTTTCTATATCTTGAAAAGAGAAGAATCCATCATCATGGGAAAGCAAAACCAATTCTCCTTCTGATACAAACCAGCCTGCAGTAGATGTCTTATGGCTGATTTGATTCAATCGATCACAGGCAACCTCTTCAGTTTCTTCAATATTGCCAAAATGCTCTGGCTTGTTTTCTTGATCATCATCAAAGTCCATATTTTCATCACATTGAATTAGTTGGGGTTCATTACGATCAAGTTCAGTGCCTATTGCAGAAATTTGGACATCCAATCCAATATTGGAATTTCCATACCCGCTCCCATTAGAGATTGTAAATCCTACTTCTGGCTTAAATTCGGTAAGTTCAAGAGCACTAGAACTAGATTCAGTTGATTTATACTTGGTATAGTTGTCCTCTGATTTGTATTCTGATACAACACTATACTTGTGCTTCAACACAAACAGAAATTTTGCAACAATGGGATCTTCATCTATGGGGTTTATAGATCTGCCCTAAAAAACATCCCGAATATCTGATTCATTTTCATTCAACTGATCATGAAAATCCACCCTTGTCTTCAGCACATCAAGCTGAACTGAAGGCCATTTTTTCAGCAATTTATGGTGGGGGTAAAGCCTGTCTTCCAGATCTTGACTATTTAAGCGTTTAATTAGTTTTTTCAAAGACCTAACCATAGAATCAAATGAATCCTGCGAATCTTGCGAAATAATAAACAATAGTAAGGCCATTATTTATTGGTTTGAAATAATAAACAACATGCAACAAACCCACATAATTAGTAAATTATTTAAAGACAATAATTCCTACATATTAAAATATAAAGTTATAACATACCAGCTCATACTCAAACATAACATCTGTATCAATATTCTTCTTCTGTATCTTCTTGATCTTCATCCAACTGATTGGCATCTATATCAACATTTGATTTAGAAACAATGATGAAATGATCGACCATGTCATCATTATCATCAATTATGTCATTTTCAATAATATCCTCATCGACATCATCATCAATAGTTGTTGCCTCATCTCCTATGCCTGGTTCATCTTCTAAGATATCTTCTTCGTCTGTCAATGCAACTTCCAGCTCATCTAGCACTGCATCATCTTCTTCTTCATCAATATCATCTTCTTCCTCTACAGTATACTCTACTGTACTTCCTCTTGGATCATATCCAATACCAAATGACCATTTGTTCTCACCTGGAACCTCTGAGTAAAAGACTTGTTCGCATTGGCTTGGAAAAACATAGTGATCTTTTCCTGCTTCAAAATACGATGCTTTAACCATTGGAAATCCATTGTCATGTTGAATAAGTGTTCTATCATCATCACGTACATTCATTTCTAGCCTATACCATTTGACGTCGAACAAAACTATTTTGAAGGAATTAAAGTCACACTCAACTATATCATCTAAGAACCCATAATATCTATTTTCAGATTCTCAAGGATGTATGTCACTCCTGGAGGAAACATTAGTGACCTGGAATACTGCAGTTATCCCACCATTAGAATTTTTCCTATTATCATCCAACTGTTTAACGCGAAATTTATGACCATTGCAGCACATAGCGTTATGGTGTTTCAACTGCAATATGCCAAACATGAAAAATATGCTTTCTCAATTAATAATTAAACATATAATTTACACAGCATGAAAATTAACTGAAAAATAAAATTTGTTGTCACATAATAAATATAGTATAAAATAAGTAGTGAATAAAATAGGTGAATTAATTGCTTACCTTTCTATCTTTCAAACCATATGCTAAATCGATTTCCCTGTCTGTAACGTTTCCATCTCCACTACGATACGCTTCTCTAATCAATTCAGACAGTAGTTGCCATGATAACCTACCGTCGTTACGTGCTTTACATGTTTCAATCCATTCACTCATCCACTCAAGATTGTTTGCAATGTATAAAAGTAGTGCCTCATAATCTTGAGCACCCGAATAAAAAAACAATAATTCACCAATATTAATAAATATTACTTATAACCATGGTAAATTATATTAATTAATAAAATATGAAAGAATAAGACCTAAATGAATATAATGATCATATACATGATGTAAAAAAATGAAACATTATTTGTATTATACATAATAAATCTTTTACCTCTCACTTTCTTCATTCTACCTTTTCCCAACAGGTGCTCCACTTCAAATTTTTTGATGGAGTTCACATCCCAAATGAAATCCACCACCTTCATGGCTGGTGTAGCTAATATAGGAAGATAATGACTAACATACACCATGGATTCATATACCACAGATCCCTCCACTATATAACCCTCAGGTCGTGCTCTTTGCGTAACCAAAGCCTTCAAGGATTTCAGGTGCCTCTCGACCATCCACATTGACCTTGTGTGTACTGGTCCACACATTTCAATCTCCTCAACTTGGTGTATCAAGTAGTGTTCTTGTGCATTGAAAAATATTGGATGTAGATACTTTTTCATTTCACAAATTACCCGAGGAATTTCTCTCTTCCAATACTTTATTTCATCTTGATGGATTTCTTTCAATGACAACCATCTGCAAATCACTACACAAGGTTATTTCAATGAAACATAATATATATTTCATTACAAGTAAACTAATACATCATTTCATCAAGTACAAAAAGAAATTGTAGCAATTAGATTTTGCGTATAAATCAAAACTACTTACCTCATGTATCTACTAAGACCATATATAACTTGTTTGACATTGTTGTCGAAGTCGTTTGGGAGAGATACAGGTATAACATACTATAACAATAAAAAATGAATCATTATTGGTTTCCAAATTAAATAGAAAAAAGGAAAATTTAAAATATGTATTCAAGCAATAACATACAAAAACGTATACCAAAAAAATTACCTTAAGAAAGGTATGCCAATCATGTGTTTTCACCCCACTGAAGTCACCTTTCTTCGTTAAGATATTATTTATGTTTGAAGCAAAACTTGTTGGAAATTTAATTCTTCTAATGACCTCTTTTACATCACTTCTTTGTTGTTATGTTAATAACCATGGAATATTATTATAATTTCAACCTCCATTGTTATTTGATTTGTTGATCACACTTTTCATTGCATGATTCGATTTCTCAATGTCAGCACAAATTTTGTCAATTTTATCTCTATCATGTGCACCATCTATGGTTTGCCATAAAATTTCTGTCACATTCTTCTCAACATGCATTGTATCAAACAAATGAGCTATTTTTAGGTCCTCGTAGTAGGGAAACCTCACGAATTGAGAAGGATAACATTTCATTCCAGGTGGAAGTACAATATTAGTACCTTCACCATGACGATGACCTTGATATCAAAGAATAAAATAAATTACAACAATGTTAATTATAAAATACAATAAAATAAATTCATTAATTAAAACAAAAATTCCAAACATTACATAAACAAATAATATATATATATACACACAAATTACGTACCAGCTACTTGACGATTATTAATTCTGTTATCTTCCAACATCCACAACCGAGGTGTCATTATTCGTGGTTTTAATCCAGTTTCTTCTTTATCATTGAAAATATGTTTTTCAATAGTACGATACTTATGGTTCCTAGGGAGGAAGTTCCTAAACTCATAAAACACCATCTTTCTTAAGTCTGGCGAATGACGATACTTCATCTTAGGGCCACAAACTAGACATGCAAATCTACCCTTTATTTGAAGACCTGAAATAGATGGATCAATAAAAATTAATATACTATGAGATCATTTTTAAAACATGCAATATGGTATATCTAATTTAGATAATTATGTATTATATTACAGTGCAACGAAATATTACATACCACAAACATGTGTTAGTCTTGGGGCATCATGAATTTTCCATACAAGCATTCCACAACATTGAAATCTCTTCTGCTTGATTGGTTTAGTGATGTCATATATAGTGATGCCATGCCATAACTATATTAGCTCATTGATAAGAGGCTCAATATATACATTCATATCTTTGAACTGGTACTTACCTAATTGTTCAAAATTATGGTACATAATAATTACTACCATGATATATGTATATATAAGTAAGTAAATAAATAAAATATATATTTATGCAAACAACGAGAGAAATGAAAATGTTACATTCAAAGAAATAATGTATCAAATACCTGGAATAATCATAGTCAACATTATGTGCTCCCTCTTTATTGAGATCCAAGGAGGAATGTTATTGTTGATAACGAAAATAGGCCACACTGAGTAAGTAGATCTAAGCTCTTCGAATGGATTAACACCATCAGCTGCCAATGAAAGCCTGACATTACGAGGTTCATTTTTAAAATCTACATATTTTTCCTCGATTTCTCTAAATGCAGAACCATCTGCAGGCATTCGAGGAACACCATCTCCACTTCTATTCTTTGAATGGTAATCCATAAACTGTGCTATGTTGTTACACCTGAACATTCGCTGCAAACGTGGAATTATGGGAATATGACGAAGAACCTTTTGAGGCACCTTTTTGGTTAGTTGATCTGTTCGATATCTTCTGGTACCACATTTCGGACATTCTGTTTTCAACGCATGTTCTCCATAATATATAATATGATCTTTAGGACATGCATCTATAGTGTTATATTCCATTCCAAAGTGTTTCATAATAGCACGTAGATCTCGATATGTTCGAGGTAAAGTATTTGGTGATGGTAAAAAATATTCACCCAACAATCTACAACAGAAACAAAAAGTAGTGTCTTGTAAAGATTATTAATCATATATATATATATAATAGTTACTAAAACCGGAACCGGTGACTGGATCGGTGGAGCTAATGAACCGGGTTTCGAACCGGAACCAGTCTAACCTGTAGCGATCAGATCTCAATGAACCGGTTTTAAAAAAAAATACATTAAATAATTATTTTTTAATAAAATGAAAAATAAATAAATAAATAAAAACTATTTTTAAGATTTGCAACCATGATTCTAAGCCAATAGAGACAAAATATGAAAATTTTGCTCATTTATATACCATGCAAAGGTGAATATATCAAAATGGCACCAAATGCAATACATATTATCGAAAAATACATAAGCAAACTTGTTGAAGTAATGTATCAGGTTTCTCTTATATTATTCACTGTGTTTTATTGCTAAGTTAATATTATAATATACAATTTGTCCCTGCTTAGATCTATTGTCAATTCATTGTATCAGCATTAAAGACAATTCTGTGTTTAGTATATATATATATATATATATATATATATATATCATACCGGAATTGTGAAGATCTTGTATTCTTCATTATCTATGTTTGCTTGGTAATAAATTTCTAGAAAGACATCTACAACACTTAGAGGTATTGAATTGGTTTATGAAACCCACTATTAGTTCTATTTGTAACAATTTGAGAGAGCATTACAACTTCAGCAGTCTTCTCACAATGTGTTTGATGAAATTTATCACTAAAAAGATTCATTAAAACCCAGAAAAATGAGTGGCCAGTTTAGTGCATTTCCAAGCGGGAATTTTCTAGTGGTCAATTTATTATTGCCATTCACATTTTCATTAGGTTGTATGTTGTTGTACCTTGAGTGGCGTCAGACCATTTTCATCAGTCTTAATGCCATGATCAAATTGCTTGTATGATGTGTGAAAGGTTTTGTATTTATGCTGCTGCTATGTGTGAGCAGAGAGAGAGGGCTTGACAGTTCCTAGTTGAGTGTGAAATAAGGTTGTTGCTGATTGTTTTGAGAACATAAATTTTCATCCAGTACACTTGATGAGTTGCATGCTGCCAAGTATTTTATGCTAGCCAGCCTTGTATTTATCAGTCATCATGTGTATTGTTGCTACTATAAGGTGTTGAGTATGAGTTATTAGACAAGTTTGTTGCTAGTATAATAGAGGAATTTGCAGCTCATGGAGGAAAAACTGAGGAATTTGCAACTCATGGAGGAGCACCTAATCGGCCGGTTAAGTACGGAACCGGCCGATTTATGCATAAATCGACCGGTTCCGTAGTTAACCAGTCGGTTAGGTCCGGTTAACTGGAAAAAACAGGTGAGAATAGGCTATTGACTGGGTTGCAAGGCCAGTTCCAACCAGCAGCCGTCCTGACCGACCGGTTTTGATAACTATGATATATATATATATATATATATATATCTGTAAGTTATTATTTTACACATTTATTACAACTAAAAAAAGGGAAAATAATCAACATTTACATATATGTGATCATATATACATATTGCATACCTTAGGAGTTGTGTCATACATCTATTTGACAAATTATTCATAACCTTTAAGTTCACCAGCAACAATGTAGCAGAGAGCCGGTTAGGATGGCTGCTAGCTGGAACCGGCCTTGCAACCCGGTCAATAGCCTATTCTTACCTATTTTGGCCAGCTAACCAGACCTAACCGGCCGGTTGAGTATGGAACTGGCCGGTTTATGCATAAATCTCGTTGCCCTGCAAACTTCCAAGGTTGTGATTAGTGAAGTAGTGAAAAAGTACGGGTATAGCACTAGAAAATTAGAATGCCAATCTACCCCAACATCAAGTAGTGTTAATATAGCTGGTGGCTTGGCTTGATGGTCAAACAATGAATTACACCAGCACAAAATAAAATATTTAGGTGTCTAGTTCCTTACACTCACACTCTCAAGGCATTTAGACTTAGGTCGAGCTCAATATTGGCTCCGAGGAAACTATATTGGCTCATTAACCTCCCATATTTTAATTTCATAAGGTATGTTCGAAGTTTGAACTGCTAGGGTAATTTATTATTATGAAATCATAGTTCTAAATTATCTCTTATTCTGTGAGCAATGTAATCTATTAATTGTAAGCAGATTCATTAAAAAAATTCAAACTAATTTTAGCATGAATGATGACAATTTATATATTAATTGGTTTTTAAGAGTATTTTTATTATGTAGGAGCACTGGAAAGAAAAATCAAGACTTCATTTTCTGTTTTCCTTATTTTATTGGGCTAAACTGGAGAAAATTGAATATGAATAGTGAGTTAATTGTAAGATCAATGGGCCAAGGCCATACATCAACATTGACCACAGTGGGGAAGTATAAAAGCGTCGATATTCATGCAAGTATAGTTATTAATGTAAGATCAAAGTTAACTCTTAGCTTCACTAATGAAATAGAAGGCAAAGATCTAGCATCAACTGAAACTCATGTGAAAAAGTATATGAAAAATGTACAATCATCCAATGGAGAGGTAATCCATAATTATTGAGTAAGACTCTTGGCTATGCCTTGAGACTCAACAAATTCTCAATATTTTTGAATAATCATCCATTGGAATTTAGTAGGAAAACCATAGTAAATCATTGTCCAATGGCCATGCAAAAATATATAAAAAATAATATTTGTTGGTTGTTTTTCAATAGGTGGACCATGATGGGACCACTGAGAAGGTGGGGGTGTTTTCTTAATCATGGAAGTGAGGTTTAGTAGATTGATATTCAAGTTACCTTTCCCTATAAATTTTCTCAATCAAGTTATTCATTCATTGAACTTTGATTCATTCCTATTGTTTTGATACACAATCCAATCGAGTTGAATATTGAGTATTCATTGAGAATGGCATTCATAGGTTGTCAAGAAAGAGGTTATCATGCACATGCACTCTTCTTTTCTTGGTATATTTGTAACTATGTTCAGCCTGAGTTCTATATTTTTAAATTATAATAATAGTTCGTGATTATTAGGCTTTTATTTTGTCTTTTAAGAATTTTAATTTAATTGTTATTAATCATTAAATTTAATACATACATACATACATACATACATACATACATATATATATATATATATATATATATATATATATATATATAGTTATTATAGCTATTAAACTTTCAATAGAATTATTAAACTTTCAATGGTACATCAACTTTCATACATGAGAAAATAGATACTAACAAATGGTACATCATGGCCTGAGTAATTTGGCTCAGCAATCCCCGGATGCGGGTGACCACCGTTGACATCGGGATGAGCGGAGGCTGGGTTGATGCGTGGCATCGCCACAACACAGCCGGCCGACTGCAATCACTCCACCATACCCGCAGCATTAAACTCCTGGCTCTTCACAATACTCGGCATTCAAGCCGGTGGGGAGGACGAGGCCATTGCCTTAACTCACCACCGTCCTCCAAGTGCATTTTCTCTCCCGCCTTCTCGATGCTTCCTCCTTACGCTCTGCATTTCATGTGGTTTGTCACCATGTCTCAGCTCATTGTTCCTCTCGGCTCTGCGTGCCCTCCGGAAGCCAAGCTCGCCAGCTTCAGAACGGCTCTTGGCCGGAGATGCACCCTCCTTTGCTGCGTGGAATTCGACTCTGGTTTTCATCACTGTCAAGGTCATCTGCATCCCTGGCTTCTTGCTGATCCGCCCCAGGTCTTCTCTCCTGGTCTGTCGCCGTCCACTCTGCCTACTTCGCCTCTCCTCTTCCCTCGACGCCTGCACTCTCCCTGCAAAGTCATGCCTCGGCTCCGGCACAGGCTCAGATGCCGCAGAGGCAGCACCCGAGCCAGACCTGCCTCCAGGCGTCGCTCACCTCCTAGCCCCTCGAGCTCTCCGGATTCTGAACGTCTTCGTCGCCCCTCCACGCGAGTCTCGTGCAGAAGAAGAGCTCTGCCGGCCCACCACCCTCCCTCTCCTCTGCGCAGCGTCTCTCCCCATCCTTCAGAGCCTCGCATTCCAGAGTCTGCCCTCTTGGCCAACCCGTCCACTGCGCTTTTCCACTTCCCTTGTGTCATGAACCAGCCCATGGTAGTGGCGACCATCTCTGTGCAATTCAAGGAGCTCCCTTAGCTCAATTCGGGACCACCTCCTCCGACGCCTCCAGGGATTCGTTCTCACGAGCTCCAGTCTGCTCCGGTTATGCGCCCTTCTCAGCTGAACAGCCCACGCACCATGGAGAGTAGCGAGCTCGGAGTTGGCAGCACTAATCCCACAGAAGCGCACCCAAAGCAGAGCGACGCAGGCGAGGCAGCAATTCCCATGCAGGATGATGATGATTGCGGCTACGGATGTCGAATTGTCGAAGAATCCCCCTCTGATGATTACGGTCTCTAAATCCTCCAGTTTCACTACATTTTCCAGGTTAGAGTTTTTGTATGGGTGGTACCTGCTGAATTTTAGGCCTGAGGACTTGTCTAATCTCAGTTATAGTTTTTGTTCATATTGCTACTGCTTTAAGACTTACTGTGTAATGCTGGTTTCCTCTTATGAGGCAGCAACTAATTTCTCCTCGCGCTGGTTTCCCCACGAGGGCAGCGCTTTTTTTTTCATTTGGCTGAAACTCGTCCTACTGCTCGAAAAGCACCTCTGTATGTACCATATTTTATCACAGTAATAGAATTTAGTCTTATCTAGAAAAAAAAAAAAAAATTTGGCTCAGCAATTTCAAATGGTATAACATTTAGTCAATAATAATTGTTAATTTATGCACACAGATACTAATTTCTCTGGAAGCCTAAGATTTCTATGGCTTGTTATTCTTATAACTACATAGACATGACTAATAGAGAGATTGAGGACAAAAAAAAATCTAGCGCTTAGTCTCCACTACTCAACATGATTTCGTGAGAAATAATACATAGATTTATTTCTCTAAGTGCCTTAGAATTCTTTGGCTCATTATTTTAATCACAAAAACAATAAAAAATGCACCGAGGATCTGTTCTTAGTCCGATTATGCAATTTTTATAAGAAAGATTATGAAATATTAATAATAAACATAAATTTATTGTAGTTTAGGGAAAGCTCATTCATGTTTTTTTCTTTATATTGGAAGGTTGCTTTCTTTTTGAAGTAATTTTTAGTATATCATAGCATATATTGAGAAAATATTAGTTTGACAAGAATCATTTATTTCTCTTGAAACTTTAGGTATTAAAATCCCATGACACAGATATATCACACTCCAAAATCCAAAGAAAAAGGAAGAGCGTTCAATTTTTTTAATCAAAATTTTATTGGTGAAGTGTTAATTTTTTACAAGGATGTCATTAATGAGGTGAAAAATTTTAAACGTAACATTTATTGACTAGAAAAATAATGACCAAAACATCAAAAAAAATTGTGTAACGGGTAAAGAGAAATCGAAATTCCAACCCTGCCTGCCACCTGTTGGTAAGTGGAGGTTATTCGCTTTTCATTTACAGCTTACCAGGTTACTCATGTTACCAATATTTTCACATGGCTCAATTTTAGGTGACTGCTTATTGTACTTATTCTTTATAAATAAAAATTGGTAGATAATTGTATTATTTGAAATCTTTAACAAATCCAGGCAACAAAATTACAACAAATAGAAAATTATGCAAAAAATTCACCAGGGCACTAATGTGTGGATACCCTATCATTTCTTAGATCCTTATAACTTACGAACACCTACTATATTGGTATACACATAATATGGCATTTACCTGAAGTATTTCATATGCATCTAGAAGTAAATAAGTTTTATGACGATTGTTATGGCAGATATAAGATGTGTATTATAGTTTATATTTCAATTTTTCTTAAGCAGCATGCATGTGTGGTTCATATAGTGACTACAATTACCAAATATATTTCAGTGAAGATGTGAAGATGATCTCTCATTAGGTCCTAATTACTTAAATCGTCATTAATTAGCTTTCCAAATAAATAAAATATGTTAACAAATTAGTAAAAACTAGGAAAACAAATCATGCTTTAAAAAAATATGGCAGAATGAGTCACACTCTGAGATTTATTTAATTACTCATCAAGTGTTGCTACAACATATGTTGTGTAACCAGCTCCAAAAAGAGAAGAAAAGAGATATAAATTCCTTATAAATGAGCCACTTCGAGGGGGCAACCTCCAATACATTACATAAATGAACAATTCTTGGATGATACAATTTACAAAACCTCCTTTCTATATATAGGAGTCCATGGTGCCATAATGTAATCCTAGTGGGCCACAATGTAATCCTAGCTGACCTAACAGTAATAATTTAAGGGCACAATAATAACAAAATGGGGGTTACAAGGGTACAATAACAAGAATAAGGGGGTTACACTAACAATAATAAGGGACTATACTAGTGATGTAGGGACCTAACATGCCCCTCTCCTTCAAAAAAGTGTTGTCCTCAACGCTTGAGTAGCTCCGGGTGCTTCTGTATAAAATTCTCATCCTCCCATGTAGAATATTCAATGGGTAAGTTCTTCCACTTGATGAGATACTCTGAAATTGATCGATTCCGTAGCTGTCGAGTTCTTGTTTCCATGACCACTTCAGGTTCCAATATGATTTTTCCTTCCTCATCAAGTTCTCGCAATATTGTTTGAACTGGAAGATTTTCACCTATAACCTTCTTTAAGCATGAAACATGGAAAACTAGATGCACTCGCGAAGAAGCAGGAAGCTCCAATTTGTATGCCATAGTACCAATCCTTTGCAACACCTTGTAAGGACCATAGTACTTTGGCGATAATTTATTATCCTTCTTTGCTTGCTTGAGGGACATTTGTTTGTATGGTTGTAGCCGTAAAAATACCCAATCTCCCACATCAAAACTTCTCTCGCTACGATGTTGATCTGCCTGTTGTTTCATTCGATTTTGTGCCAAATTCAGGTTATCCTTTAAGAGTTGGAGAACTTCTTGCCGATGCTCGATGTGATCTTCCACTGCTTGAACCTTCGAATTTTCCCTTAAAGATGATGTGATGGATGGTGGATGATATCCATAAAGTGCCATAAATGGGGTCATTTTTGCTGCAGCATGGAAGGAAGTGTTATACCACCATTTAGCAAGAGGTAACCACTTGACCCATTGTGTTTGTTTATCAGATACAAAACAACGAAGATATCCTTCCAAACATTTATTTACGATCTCAGCTTGACCATCAGATTGAGGATGATAAGATGAGCTATGAGCTAATTGAGTACCCAAACAAGAAAATAACTCCGTCCAAAAATTTCCAGTAAAAATGGGATCTCTGTCGCTCACAATAACCCTTGGGCTTCTATGTAGCTTTTGAATTCTGTCCATAAATGTAGTAGCAACCGTACTTGCTTTAAATGGATGAGATAATGCACAAAAGTGTGCATACTTGGTAAGTCTATCAACTACCACCATGATGACACTCTTTCCTTCGGACTTAGGTAAACCTGTGATAAAATCCATTGAAATATCTTCCCAACGTTGACTTGGAATGGATAAAGGTTGTAGAAGTCCCGGGGTCTTAATTGTTTCCACTTTATTCTGCTGGCAAACCAAACATTCCGCCACAAATTTTTGAATATCAGATTTAAGGCCATCCCAAAAAAAAAATTTCTTCACCCTGTGGTAAGTTTTTAAAAATCCTGAGTGTCCTCCTAAAGGAGAAGTGTGCAATTCCAGAAGAATATTTTGTTTTAGTTGGGAATTCTTACAAAGATATAAGTGATCTTTGTACCATAAGGAATCATTTTTCCAACTAAATTTATCAGATGTACTAGGATCTTGCTGCAACTTTTGAATGAGTGTCCATACATCTTTGTCCTTCTTCCATTCATCTCTTGCTTCGCTTATCCAATCTGGTTGGATAATAGAAATGGCACAAAGAAATGCTTCCACCTCTTCATTCTTTCTTGAGAGTGCATCTGCAACAACATTTAGCTTCCCTTTTTTGTAGATTATTTCAAAGTCATAACCCAACATCTTTGTGACCCATTTTTGCTGCTCTTCTGAGGATAGTCTTTGTTCCAAAAAGTGTTTAAGACTATCATGATCAGTTTTTACCTTGAAGTGTCTTCCCATTAGGTAAGTTCGCCATTTCTTTAGTGCATGTAGTATTGCTAACATTTCCTTCTCATAAATAGGTTTCTGTAAATACTTTCCCTTGATTGGACGACTTTCAAAAGAAATGGGTCTTCTTTCCTGCATTAAAACTGCACCAATTCCATTTCCTGAGGCATCACATTCCACAATAAAGGTTTTTGTGATGTCTGGCATAGCTAAGACTAGTGCTAGGCACATTGCCTCCTTAAGACGTTCAAAGGCCTTAGTTGCTTCAGGAGTCCATGAAAATGCATCTTTCTTCAATAATGTTGTTAGAGGTGCTGCTATTCTCCCATAATTCTTAACAAACTTGTGATAATACCATGTTAACCCAAGAAATCCTCGCAACTTCTTTATGGTTGTGGGGACTTTCCATTCCTTCATGGCTTTAATTTTGTTAGGGTCTACTTTAACACCCTCGTGAGATACAATATGACCAAGATATTCCACCTCTTGTACTCCAAAGAAACATTTGGATTTTTTTGCATATAATTGTCTCTCCTGCAATAGTTTGAGCACCCTGTCAACATGTTCAACATGATCCTTCCAAGACATGCTGTAGATTAGTATATCATTAAAAAATACTAGCGCAAATTTTCTAAGGAAGGGTTTGAAAATGGAATTCATCAACCCTTGAAATGTAGAAGGTGCATTGGTAAGGCCAAAAGGCATGACCAAAAATTCATAATGACCCTCATGCGTTCGAAATGTTGTTTTTGGAATATCTTCAGTCTTCATTCTAATTTGATGATATCCTGAATGAAGATCCAACTTGGTAAAAATAAATTGCTCCATGTAATTCATCCAATAATTCATCAATCACAGGAATGGGAAATTTGTCTTTAATGGTGAGCTTATTGAGCTCCTTATAATCCGGACACATTCGCCATGATCCATCCTTCTTGTGTACCAATACTACAGGAGCAGAGAAAGAACTTTGACTGGGTTGAATTATACCCGCCTCTAACATTTCTGCAATCATACGTTCAATTTCGCTCTTTTGGAAGTAGGGATATCTATAAGGCCTGATGTTTGGAGGAACACTTCCTGGAATCAAATGAATAGCATGATCATGATCACGAATAGATGGGAGTCCTTTGTGAGTTTCAAACACCTTGGAATGATTGTCCAAAACTTGTTGGAGATCTGCAGAAATAGATGTTTTTGATGTTGGAACTTCTAGTGAGCATAATCGTGCAATTACGCCTCGTTGTTCTTTCTTTAGAAGCTTTGTCATGACATTAGAGCTTATTATCCTTCCTGGCTTCCCTTCAATACCCCGTAATTCGACTTCCTTTCCTTCTGAAAAAAAATTCAAGAAAAGTTCTTGAAAATTAAAAGCTACCGTCCCTAAAGATTGTAACCATTGTACTCCTAGTACAACATCAGCACCTCCCATAGGAATGGAAAGCATTGGACTAGTCAATACATATTCCCCCATGGTTAGCTTAATATTATGGCATTTTCCAGAGCAATTTATAGTTCCTCCATTTGCAACCATCACTTGACATTCTGGTGCTGGGTATAGGAAACAATTTAATTCCGTGGCTACCTCACAATGAATAAAATTATGGGTGCTACCTGAATCAATCAACACTATTACCTTTTTCTTCTTGATTTGTCCTGCTATCTTGAGAGTTTGAGGAGTGGTAATTCCTGCCAGTGCATTACACGATATGGTTGGATTCATTTCTTCCTCTTCTAGGGCTGGTTCCTGGTGTACATCATGTTCTTGTTCATTTTCTTCTTCCTCTTCACAATCTATGTAAAATAATTTCTTCTCAGCACACTTATGACCTTTAGTGTATTTGCTATCACAACTGTAGCAAAGCCCTTTTTCTCTTTTTTCTTCCAATTTTTGTGGTCTTAACCTTGTAGGTTGTGGAAATCTAGGTGTAGAAACACGTCCTTCTTTATATAATTGAGTGGTAGGCTTCCTTTTCACCATTACTTTACATTCAAATTTTCTTGCCAACCTGAATGCCTTCTCCAATGAATCTGGTTCCAAAACGCGAACTTCATGTTGGATATTATCCTTTAAAGTGCCTATGAAGAGATCGATCTTGTGTTCCTCTGGAATATCAGTTACCCTTATATTCAATTTTTGGAATTCCTCAATGTGCTGACCCACTAAACCCTTTTGTTTGAGATTTATCAATTGGCTAAAGAAGATGTTTCTCTTTGTATCCTCATAATGTGCTATCATTTCTTCCGTAAAAATTGACCAAGTGACAATTTTTTTACGGGAGCAAAGCCATCGATACCATACAAATGTATTTTGTTCTAAATGTAAGTTGCAATGCGTACCTTTTGTGTGTTTTGCACGTTATGGAGATCAAAATATTGCTCCATCTGTAGTATCCATGTTACAGGATCCTTTCCATCAAACTTCCTCATATCCATTTTTGGAATATGGTGGTTCTTCCCGCCAACATTAGAGTTTGTGAAATCACGATTAACATTTATTTTGTTCTCATCATGAGGTTCTTCTACTATCTTTTCACCATTAGGAAACATTTCTTGTATCAACTTTGTCAAACCTTCGATGTCTTTTTTTAGATCATTCTTCATGTTTTCCATGTTGTATTTCATGTCATCCATCTTAGCTTCCATGCCAGCTTCCATGCCATCCATCTTAGCTTCCACGCCATCCATCTTAGCTTCCACGCCTTTCTTCAAATCGTCCATCTTCACTTCCACGCCATCCATATTAGCTTCCATGCCTTTCTTCAAACCGTCCATCTTCACTTCCACGCCTTTCTTCAAAACTTCCATTTCATTTTTTGTTGCTTTTTGCGAGAGTGAAATTTTTTGCACTTGCTCTTGTAATTTTGATAGATCATGTTGCAATTCTTCATCTTCATGAGTCATGGTAGAGCCTTCTGAAGGCTTAATGGGTGTTGAATTATTTTTAGGGGCCATTTTAGAATCCAATATTGATACCTATCCTACAATATGCCCTTGGAATCAATTCAACTTGATTCTTCAAACACGACTTATGCAATTCGGAAAAAAAAATACACACCTTTTACTTGCTTTGAGGAGCTCGATATTGAAATTGAATTATCTCTGTAATTGAAAATCTTCAATATCTGAAAATCCGCCCTGTAGTAACCCTCTGAAGCTTCTTTAAAATGCCGTAGTTCTGATCTAATTTTGATTCTCCAAGACAAAGTTGTGTCCAATCTCCCACAATGACCTAATTTTGGACTGGTTCAGTAGAGCGAACTTGTAGGACTTGCCACATGTCACTGTTTCCTCCTTTGTCTCTGAAATTGATAGAAAAGAGACTAAATTCTGTGTACTTGCAACCACGTTTTACGGAACTCAAATCCAATTCCTAGAGAGAGAGTTATTGAAATTTTCCCACGATCACCTCTTTGAGATGAAATTCAGGAGCCTGAAAAAGCACTACCTTCCACAGATCATATCTCCAAAAATATTGCGAACTAAGCTCGGAAATTTTTTGAAGGATTTCCTCAGGATTTCAGCTTCGCACCATATGAATTTCAGATTCTGAACCTTCGTAGAAAAAAACTTATAGAGAAAATGCCACGATGACCTGTTTAGGAGCTTGAAAAAAGACCTAACTTCCACAGATGATATCTCCGAAAATATTGCAAACGAAGCTCTACAATTTTTAGAAAATATTCCTCAGGATTTCAGCTTCGTACCCTAAAAATTTCAGCTTCTGAAACTTCTTAGAAAAAAAGTTATAGAGAAAATGCCACGATGACCTGTTTGGAGCAGTGAATTCCTAGAATCCAAACCTCTGATACCAAATGTTGTGTAACCAGCTCCAAAAAGAGAAGAAAAGAGATATAAACGCCTTATAAATCAGCCACTTCGAGGGGGGAACCTCCAATACATTACATAAATGAACAATTCTTGGATGATACAATTTACAAAACCTCCTTTCTATATATAGGAGTCCATGGGGCCATAATGTAATCCTAGTGGGCCACAATGTAATCCTAGCCGACCTAACAATAATAATTTAAGGGCACAATAATAACAAAATGGGGTTTACAAGGGTACAATAATAACAATAAGGGGCTTACACTAACAATAATAAGGGACTATACTAGTGATATAGGGACATAACAACATATATATGATCACCATTACCATAGAAATGGGACATGTGACCATAATTTTGGTTTCGCCAATGACATTCCACATCATGAGCATTGTTTAGGGTTGATTGTGTTGATTTTTTTTAAACAAATCATTTATACATTTTATGGAAATTATAGGCACAATTTATAATCACATTACAAGATCATGATGTATGGATATTACTTATCATTTCTTAGATACTCACAACTTACCAACACCTAATATATTGATATACACATCATATGGAATTTACCCCTAGAATGCCACATGTATCCTAAAACAAATTAGTTGTAAGGAAATTGTTGATGCAGGGGCTTTAGGCTCAAAATAACCTTTTTCCATAAATAAATGTAAAGGGCGGTCTCATGTATTATTTCCCCATGTATTTATTCATAGTTGAGTTATTTTTAGTTAATTAGAGAAGAAAATGTAACTGTACGAATGATTAATGGGCACCTAAAGAGATAGTCAGTTTTAGAGGTTAAGCTAATTTTAGGAGTCTGTCTCTGTCTGTCATAGGGTTAGTCTCAAAGTTAGAGATATGAAGAGTTTTGAGCATTACAGGAGTTGAATCGATTCAGGGTTTGTATAAAAATAAGCCTTATAGGCATAATAAGGCAGACCTGCACAGATAACCACATAGGTTGTGTAGGACTATCATATAGACAGAGTAGAGGAGAAGGGCCAAGTAATTCGAAGATCTAGTCGAGCCAAAGTTGTAAGTACTTCACTCCATAAATGTAGAATTATTTAAATGGTATAGTTCATTTGTCGACTTAATTATGGCGTGAATGGTTTCTGTGTCCTGATAATCAACTGTATAGTAGTCTGGAATACATACTTGATAATTGTGGTTTAATGTGGTCCTGTATGTTGAAAGAGGAACCGAGTCCTTTCCTGAATTACTAGCCTCTGTGCGAGAGGTTCTATCATTTCCCGAACCCATTGGATATTAGTTTAACTTGGTGTAAGAATTTCTGGATGAATAAAGTTGTGTAATAACCCGTGTTAAGCACCATGAAAGTGGACAGTGTGGCATTGGATAGTGGTATGGCAATGTTGTGTTCGAGACTCATGTAATACAGTGGGAAATTCCATGGTAGAGAGGGTTGACAGGTCCAAATTATGGATCTCCCCATAGTGTAATAGAGAATTGTGCTCGAGCCTTCAATTCAAGGTTCGATCGCTACTACCACGTACATAGAACCGGCCTGTGAAGGAAATTAATGGAGTGCGAGTCCTTAATTGAAGAAAAAAAACTAGTACACGAAGATGCGAGTCAAAGGAGCGGAGGTAGATCATAATAAAAGAAAGCTCGACGAAACCTGGAAGATAAGAGGCGGAACCATGACCGAAGTGCACAGTAAAACCACTGTTTGGAAAATCGGCGATATCGTGCAAGTTTGGAGGTGGTAAGAAGAATCGGTGAAAAGGATGCGACATATGTCTCCGTGAGACACATGGCCGAGGGCGGAATTAGAAAACCATTCTCATCACAGATTAACCCTTGGGCGTGTTCATTACGTGATATTTCGTTGTGCCCATTGGATCCTCCAAACCGGCGCGATGCTCCATCGACCGTCAGATTGAGAGGTAAATTACTGCGGACCCAAGAATGGTTTATGTATCACCATTGAGTTATAGACCAAAGTCGAGATTTGTTACGATCTTTGATGATTGGCAGAGATTATAATAAGAAGGACTGTATAATTATGTGAATGGCTGTGCGTTTGGTTGAAACCAAGTGACAGAGTTCGAATTGACAAGGTCGACATACATTAAACATCACGGTTGAAATACAAGAGGGTCGAGGAGTTGATACATTCGAATATCAATACGAATATGTAAAATGAGTGAGCCCAAGGTTTTGGGGTTTAATTCCTAAGTGGCATGTATTTATTGGGGTATATATTAATGAGAGTAGGCTAGTCATTATATTCAGGGTGTGTAAAGAGCGGTTGAATGTTGATAGTTACGATGGGGATTAGACCATAGAACGTGGGGACTTATAGTATGGTTTAGAACCATCAAGTGAAGAAGTTCTGCTTGCAAGAAGGCATGGCATAGGCATTGTTAGCAACCTATAATATAGGAGTCATAATTTTGACTTGACTATTGGTAATTTTGTAAATTTGTACATACTTTGCCTTTTGCAAGTTGTATTCACATATTTTGTAAAAAAATAAAAAGATAAAAAATAAAATAAAAAAGAGGGTAAAAAATTCCTAAAAGAACAATCAAAGGACTTTGAAAAAATAAGATACCCCAAAGAAAAAAATGAATAAAACATGAAAGTGAGCAAGCATAAATGCCACTACTTTTTACTCTTTGACTATGGCAGAGTGTCAATAAATGCCATTAGTCCCTAATGAGTTAAACAGTTCAATATTAACTTGTCATTGTTTCAATTTCCTTTGTTATAGATAGAGAATAATGAGTTGTTAGACAGTTTAATCCTAACAATTCAGTATTTAGGTAGAGAAATAAAGTGAATCCAACAGTTTAATATGGATTCATGGATGAAATAAGTGTAGAATTAGATACTTTTACTTGATTTCAGAAAGAATAAATGCTGTGAAGGTTGCTAGCTTAAATGCACCTACTACAAAGGAAGAGAAAAATGTTAGCATGGTAAGATGGGTAGGTAGAAGAAGGTGAAAATTCTCAATGTAAATATCATTCATCATGGGCTGCAAAATAACTAACTTCCCCTTCCCATAGTCATGAAACATTCTAGACTATCTGTGAGAAAGGCTCAAGGCATTTCCTTGACTTTTGTTGGGACCGCACCCAAGGCTCTATGACTCATCAGTTCAAAGTGTGAAATGTCTATATCAATCCCTAAATCTCATCATTTACCATTCATGCACTCATTTCCCCTGAAAAATCCTAAGTAAAACTTCATTTTTACTTAAATATACTCTAATCCTCGTTTGATTAACTTCCTACATCATTTCAAAGCATAAAGTCCTCAAAATCACATTTTATCCTAATTCTAAGTGATGAAGTTATTATAATGCAAATTTTCTTTTTAATCTTCACTGTTTTAGTTATATTTATGTATTTTTGAATATACATTGTCCCCTTGTCATATTAACTCTAACTTATGAATTAACTCCCTACAATTGACCTTTTCCTATTATATAACTCTTTTTATAAATAAATCACAAAAACCCACTTATTATAACTTAAGCCCAAGTATTCTATTCCCACATGCTTAAATAAAACCCCCCTTATAACCCCTTTGGTTAAAATTTTATCCATATATTTAATCCTGCCCCTATGGTAATTAAGTTTTCTTGATTTGATTTACCATATAAATAAAATATATGAAGAAAGAGTTTAGAACATATGTTATATATGTTTTAAATAAAAAATCATCTGAAGTTTCATCTAAACTAAACTTCAATAAATATGACCCTTTCCCTACCCGTCCGATCTATCCTTCATCTCCCAAGATCAATGGCCCAAAGTGAACCCGATAACTTAAATTTTCCCCGCACCTTTCCTTTTGATCGTGGCCGTTTTCTCATTGAATCCAGATCTGACGGTGCTAATTCATTTTCGTGCTCATAAATTAATCATTTGATGTTTTGGCAAAGCTGCGCGAAATGGGTGGTTTTTCCAAACCACCCCGCGCTTACGTGTCGCCACCACATTGTATCACGTTCGAAAAGCTAGTTTCCACTTACCACCATTTACTCGCGTGAATACAACTTACGATATTCCCTAAAACTCACCCATTGAACCCGAGTTTAATGTCATTTAACTATGGTTATACCATCATTTAATACATTAAAATTACATTTTTCATTCAAATTTTCACCTTTTCGCTACCTGTAAAACCTTTACAAAACTGTTTTTCCTCAAAATCATGCCGTTTAAACACTAAGAAACATTGCAGAGCCATTTTCAACCTACTAGTACCATTTTTCGATGCCCATTGCCCTGAATTTCCATTACAAAGTACTACATTGTCCTCTGTGAAGCCATTTAAAAAAAATTGAAGACTGAGCACCTCTACAATGTCTTCAACCAAATTTCGCTAGTTCTCTAGGTACTTTTCTTCGAGCTTGCCCTCTGAGATTTCAAAATTCCTATCGATTTCAAATAATTACCAAAGTTACTGCAAAAAAGTGTTCATTTTTTAGGGGAAACTCTATCAAAATTTCCCTGGAATCACTAATTGCCATTTCTCGCAGTTTTTTCCATACCCTAGTCCATTTTGTTGTTGAAATCAATTTTAAATACACGTTATGAGCTTTAAATTCCTTGCATTTCCTAAAAAACCTACTCAAAAACCCCATTTTCAGTAGAAATTCGCCAAGAAACCCTTGTTTCTCGTAAAGGAACTTAGAAAACCATTTAAGCTTTCTTCGTTCGTATTAAAAATGACCAAGAAACGGATAACCCCCAACAATGGAGGCCCAAAATCTCAAAATAATTCTTCTGCAAATATTCCTCAACCTATGTCCTTCAAAATCGACAAACCAACTCCTGCACTCATGGCTGATTCTGCAGAAGTGGTCAGACCAGTCCAGCCTCCAGTCATTTCTCCAGAGAACAACCCTTTAGTTGATCTGGACTACAGAATACTAGACCCTAATGTATAATTTAACCTGCTTGATGTCTATAATCGGTGCTATGGCACATCAATGGAAAAGGGTGACAAAGATATTCCAATTTGGGAATCCAATCTGCCTAGATATATTGTCCCTCTCACTCATTCTGTTCCTGACTTTATTAGATTATGCCAAGCCTATTATATTCCAGAACAAATATGTATTGTAAACAAAGAAAAAGAGGTCCTATTTTACATCATTGAAGAGTCGATAAATTCCATGCTGCAAATGAATCATGACCCCATTTCTGCTTCCCTATCAATATAAGATTTAACCCAACTATATCTTGACTTGGATTTCAATACTAGATTCAAAATATACTAGAATTTTTATCCAAATCAAGTTGATATTCCTAAGTTAAATCCTCCTTTCGACACTATTGATTTCCGAGATGAAACTAGATAGATTGTCTCAATGCTCTCCTTCATACTAGGATACAACAATGATGAATTCACTGATGTGGCTATCCTAGGTTTTCTGTCAACTCTAAGCCCTCGTCAATCACCATCCATTCAGTTCAATTTTGCTAGATTTATTGATGAAAGTATGCATTATCAGTTATCCATATTATTAGAAGAACGAGTTTTCAGATACTCCTCTTATCTACTCCACCTCTTCCTATATTATCAAACAGATAATTTTCCAATTGAATTTTAGAAAGTGGATGCAGAAGGAAAAGTTCTATTAGTAGTATTTTGGTCATCTATTCTAAGGAAATGGAACAGAGAGTATAGTTTTACAGATTTCAATGACTCATTTATAGCCCTTGTTATGTATCTCTTGGAAAAAGAGGAGATCCCTAGGATCAATGATGAGACAAGAAGAATTCTACAGTTATCAGAGAGCTAAAAAAATACAGATTGTTATTTATATAAAAATTATATAGAAATCAGAGTGTATGGCTCATCCGTGGCCCCATATAAGTTACTTAGATTTTTTACTAAAAGAATATTTTCTTTAGAATATCTGAGACAACTATTGAATGTAGATGAAATCAACTTCATAGCTTCCAAGAAAAAGACCCAATTTAAGCTGAAAAATCAAATTGGGCCATTCATTGTGAATAAAAGAGAAGTTGCCAATGAGATAAATGTCGAACTTAAAGAGTATAAGTTCCCATGTATTTTTACATGGAATTATGACCCAGAAGGTATTTTGAGTGAAATAAGGGTAAAATGTAAGTTTCCTGTTTACTTGTATGATCCTAAGCCCCATAATGAGAGATATGTAAATAAAATTGAATGGGAGCCAAACACCCTATCTGGCCAGTTTATGCATAAAGCCCGTTGCCCTGCAAACTTCCAAGGTTTTGATTAGTGAAGCAGTGAAAAGTACGACTATAGCACTAAAAAATTAGAATGCCAATCTACCCCAACATCAAGTAGTGTTAACATAGCTGGTGGCTTGGCTTGATGGTCAAACAGTGAATTACACAAGCACAAAATAAAATATTTGGGCGTCTAGTTCCTTACACTCACACTCTCAAGGCATTCAGACTCAGGCTGAGCTCAAGATTGGCTCCGAGGAAACTAGATTGGCTCATTAACCTGCCATATTTTAATTTCATAAGGTATGTTCGAAGTTTGAACTACTAGGGTAATTTATTATTATGAAATCATAGTTCTAAATTATCTCTTATTCTGTGAGAAATTTAATCTATTAATTGTAAGCAGATTCATTAAAAAAATTCAAACTAATTTTAGCATGAATGATGACAATTTATATATTAATTGGTTTTTAACAGTATTTGTATTATGTAGGAGCACTGGAAAGAAAAATCAAGACTTCATTTTCTGTTTTCCTTATTTTATTGGGCTGAACTGGAGAAAATTGAATATGAATAGTGAGTTAATTGTAACATCAATGGGCCAAGGCCATACATCAACATTGACCACAGTGGGGAAGTATAAAAACATGGATATTCATGCAAGTATAGTTATTAATGAAAGATCAAAGTTAACTCTTAGCTTCACTGATGAAATAGAAGGAAAAGATCTAGCGTCAACTGAAACTCACGTGAAAAAGTAGATGAAAAATGTACAATCATCCAATGGAGAGGTAATATATAATTATCCAGTAAGACTCTTGGCTATGCCTTGAGACTAAACTAATTCTCAATATTTTTGAATAATCATCCATTGGAACTTAGTAGGAAAACCATAGTAAATCATTGTCTAATGGCCATGCAAAAATATATAAAAAATAATATTTGTTGGTTGTTTTTAAATAGGTGGACCACGATGTGACCACTGAGAAGGTGGGGGTGTTTTTTTAATCATGGAAGTGAGCTTTAGTAGATTGATATTCAAGTTACCTTTCCCTATAAATTTTCTCAATCAAGTTATTCATCCATTGAACTTTGATTCATTCCTACTGTTTTGATACACAATCCAATCGAGTTGAGTCTTGAGTCTTCATTGAGAATGGCATTCATAGGTTGTCAAGAAAGAGGTTATCATGCACATGCACTCTTCTTTTCTTGGTATCTTTGTAACTATGTTCAGCCCAAGTTCTATATTTTTAAATTATCATAATAGTTCATGATTATTAGGCTTTTATTTTGTCTTTTAAGAATTTTAATTTAATTATTATTAATCATTAAATTAATATATATCTACACACACAAACACACATATATATAGTTATTATAGTCATTAAACTTTCAATATAATTATTAAACTTTCAATGGTACATCAACTTTCATACATGAGAAAATAGATACTAACAAATGGTACATCATGGCCTGATTAATTTCGCTCAGCAATTCCAAATGGTATAACATTTAGTCAACAGTAATCATTAATTTCTGCACACAAAGACTAATTTCTCTGGAAGCCTAAGATTTCTTTGGCTTGTTATTCTTATAACTACATAGACATAATTAATAGAGAGTTTGAGGACAAAAAAAAAATCTAGCACTTAGTCTCCACTACTCAACATGATTTTGTGAGATAATACATAGATTTATTCCTCTGAGTGCCTTAGCATTCTTTGGCTCATTATTTTAATCACAAAAAAAAAAATAATGCACCGAGGATCTGTTCTTAGTCCAATTATGCAATTTTTATAAGACAGATTATGCAATATTAATAATAAACATAAATTTATTGTAGTTTAGGGAAAGCTCATTCATGTTTTTTTCTTTATATTGGAAGGTTGCTTTCTTTTTGAAGTAATTTTTAGTAGATCATAGCATATATCGAGGAAATATTAGCTTGACAAGAATCAGTTATTTCTCTTGAAACTTTAGGTATTAAAAGCCCATGACACAGATATATCACACTCCAAAATCCAAAGAAAAAGGAAGAGCGTTCAATTTTTTTAATCAAACTTTTATTGGTGAAGGGTTAATTTATTACGAGGATGTCATTAATGAAGTGAAAAATTTTAAATGTAACATTTATTGACTAGAAAAATAATGACCAAAACATCAAAAAAAATTGTGTAATGGGTAAAGAGAAATCGAAATTCCAACCCTGGAGGTTATTCGCTTTTCATTTACAGCTTACCAGGTTACTCATGTTACCAATATTTTCACATGGCTCACTTTTAGGTGACTAATTATTGTACTTCTTCTTTATAAAGAACAATTGGTAGATAATTGTATTATTTGAAATATTTAACAAATCCACGCAACAAAATTACAACAAATAGAAAATTATGCAAAAAATTCACCAGGGCACTATTGTGTGGATACCCTATCATTTCTTAGATCCTCATAACTTACGAACACCTACTATATTGGTATACACATAATATGGCATTTACATGAAGTATTTCATATGTATCTAGAAGTAAATAAGTTTTATGACAATTGTTATGGAAAATATAAGATGTGTATTATAGTTTATATTTCAATTTTTCTTAAGTAGCATGCATGTGTGGTTCATATAGTGACTAAAATTACCAAATATATTTCAGTGAAGATGTGAAGATGATCTCTCATTAGGTCCTAATTACTTAAACCGTCATTAATTATCTTTCCAAATGAATAAAATATGTTAACAAATTAGTAAAAACTAGGAAAACAAATCATGCTTTAAAAAAATATGGCAGAATGAGTCACACTCTGAGATTTATTTAATTACTCATCAAGTGTTGATACAACATATATATGATCACCATTACCATAGAAATGGGACATGTGACCCTAATTTTGGTTTCGCTAATGACATTCCACATCATGAGCATTGTTTAGGGTTGATTGTGTTGATTTTTTTTAAACAAATCATTTATACATTTTATGGAAATTATAGACACAAATTATAATCACATTACAAGATCATGATGTATGGATATTCCTTATCATTTCTTAGATACTCAGAACTTACCAACACCTAATATATTGATATACACATCATATGGAATTTACCCCTAGAATGCCACATGTATCCTAAAACAAATTAGTTGTATGGCAATTGTTGATGCAAGGGCATTAGGCTCAAAACAAACTTTTTCCTTAAATAAATGTAAAGGGGGGTCTCATGTAATATTTCCCCATGTATTTATTCATAGTTGAGTTATTTTTAGTTAATTAGAGAAGAAAATGTAACTGTCTGAATGATTAATGGGCACCTGAAGAGATAGTCAGTTTCAGAAGTTAAGCTAATTTTAAGAGTTTATCTCTGTCTGTCAGAGGGTTAGTCTCAAAGGTAGAGATATGAAGAGTTTTGAGCATTAGAGGAGTTGAGTCGATTCAGGGTTTCTATAAAAATAAGCCTTATAAGCATAATAAGGCATACCTACATAGAGAACCACATAGGTTGCGTAGGACTGTCATAGAGACAGAGTAGAGGAGAAGGGCCAAGTAATTCGAATATATAGTCGATCCAAAGTTGTAAGTAATTCACTCCATAAATCTAGAATTATTTAAATGGTATAGTGCATTTTTCGATTTAATTATGGCGTGAATGGTTTCTGTGTCCCGATAATCGACTGTATAGTAGTCTGGAATACATACTCAATAATTGTGGTTTAATGTGGTCCTGTATGTTGAAAGAGGAACCGAGTCATTTCCTGAATTACTAGCCTTTGTGCGAGAGGTTATATCATTTCCCGAACCCATTGGATATTAGTTTAACTTGGTGTAAGAATTTCCAGATGAATAAATTTGTGTGATAACTTGTGTTAAGCGCCATGATAGTGGACGGTGTGGCATTGGACAGTGGTATGGAAATTTTGTGGTCAAGACTCATGTAATACAACGGGAAATTCCATGGTAGAGAGGGTCGATAGGTCCAAATTATGGATCTCCCCACAGTGTAAAAGAGAATTGTGCTCGAGCCTTCAATTCAAGGTTTGATTGCTGCTACCACGTACATAGAACCAACATGTGAAGGAAATTAATGGAGTGCGAGTCCTTAGTTGAAGAAAAAAAACTAGTACAGGAAGATGCGAGTCAAAGGAGAAGAGGCGGAGCACAATAAAAGAAAGCTCGATGAAACCTAGAAGATAAGAGGTAGAACCATGACCGAAGTACACAGTAAAACCACTGTTTGGAAAATCGGCGATATCGTGCAAGTTTGGAGGTGGTAAGCAGAATTGGTGAAAAGGATGCGACATATGTCTCTGAGAGACACGTGGACGAGGGCAGAATTAGAAAACCGTTCTCATCACAGATTAACCCTTGGGCGTGTTCATTACGCGAGATTTCTTTGTGTCTGTTGGATCCTCCAAACTGGTGCAATGCTCCATCGACCATCAGATTGAGAGGTAAATTACTGTGGACCCAAGAATGGTTTATGTATGACCATTGAGTTATAGACCAAAGTCGAGATTTGTTACGATATTTGACGATTGGCGGATATTATAATAAGGAGGACTGTATAATTATGTGAATGGTCATGTGTTTGGTTGAAACCAAGTGACGGAGTTCGAATTGACAAGGTCGAAATACATTAAACATCACGGTTGAAATACGAGAGGGTCGAGCAATTGATACATTCGAATATCAATATGAATATGTAAAATGAGTGAGCCCAAGGTTTTGGGGTTTAATTCCTAAGTGGCTTGTATTTATTGGGGTATATATTAATGAGAGTAGGCTATTCATTATATTCAGGGTGTGTAAAGAGCGGTTGAATGTTGATAGTTATGATGGGGATTAGACCATAGAACGTGGGGACTTATAGTATGGTTTAGAAACATCAAGTGAAGAAGTTCGGCATGGGAGAAGGCATGGCATAGGCCTTGTTAGCAACCTATAATATAGGAGTCATAATTTTGACTTAACTAATTGTAATTTTGTAAATTTGTACATACTTTGCCTTCTACAAGTTGTATTCACATATTTTGTAAAAAAATAAAAAAGTAAAAAATAACATCAAAAGGAGGGTAAAAAAGTCCTAAAAGAACAATCAAAGGACTTAGAAAAAATAAGATACCCCAAAGAAAAAAATGAATAAAACATGAAAGTGAGAAAGCATAAATGCCACTACTTTTTACTCTTTGACTATGGCAGAGTGTCAATAAATGCCATTAGTCCATGATGAGTTAGGCAGTTCAATCTTAACTTGTCATTGTTTAAATTTCCTTTGTTATAGATAGAGAATAATGAGTTGTTAGACAGTTTAATCCTAACAATTCAGTAGTTAGGTAGAGAAATAAATTGAATCCAATAGTTTAATTTGGATTCATGGATGAGATAAGTGTAGAATTAGATAGTTTTACTTGATTTTAGAAAGAATAAATGCTGTGAAGGTTGCTAGCTTAAATGCACCTACTACAAAGGAAGAAACACATGTTAGCATGGTAAGATGGGTAGGTAGAAGAAGGCGAAAATTCTCAATGTAAATATCATTCATCATGGTCTGCAAAATAACTAACTTCCCCTTCCCATAGTCATGGAACATTCTATACTATCAGTCAGAAAGGCTCAAGGCATTTCCTTGACTTTTGTTGGGACCACACCCAAGGCTCTATGACTGATCAGTTGAAAGTGTGAAATGTCTATATCAATCCCTAAGTCACATCATTTACCATTCATGCACTCATTTCCCCTGAAAAATCCTAAGTAAAACTTCATTTTTACTTAAAGATACTCTAATCCTCATTTGATTAACTTCCTACATCATTTCAAAGCATAAAGCCCTCAAAATCACATTTTATCCTAATTCTAAGTGATGAAGTTATTATAATGCAAATTTTCTTTTCAATCTTCACTTTTTTAGTTATATTTATGTGTTTTTGAATATACATTGTCCCCTTGTCATATTAACTCTAACTTATGTATTAACTCCCTACAATTGACCCTTTCCTATTATATAAATCCTTTTATAAATAAATCCCAAAAACCCACTTATTATAACTTAAGCCAAAGTATTTTATTCAAACATGCTTAAATAAAACCCCCCTTATAACCCCTTTGGTTAAAATTTTATCCGTATATTTAATCCTGCCCCTATGGTAATTAAGTTTTCTTGATTTGATTTACCATATAAATAAAATATATGAAGAAAAAGTTTAAAACATATGTTATATATGTTTTAGATCAAAAATCACCTGAAGTTTCATCTAAACTAAACTTCAATAAATATGACTCTTTCACTGCCCGTCCTATCTATCCTTCATCTCCCAATATCAATGGCCCAAAGTGAACCCGATAACTTAACTTTTCCCTGCACCTTTCCTTTTGATCATGGCCATTCGCTCATTGAATCAAGATCTGATGGTGCTAATTCATTTTCGCGCTCATAAATTAATCGTTTGATGTTTTGGCAAAGCTGCACAAAATGGGTGGTTTTTCCAAACCACCCCGCGCTTACGTGTCGCCACCACATTGTATCACGTTCGAAAAGCTAGTTTCTGCTTACCACCATTTACCTACGCGAATACCACTGACAGTATTCCCTAAACCTCACCCATTTAACCCAAGTTTAATGTCATTTAACTATGGTTATACCATCGTTTAATACATTAAAATTACATTTTTCGTTCAAATTTTCACCTTTTTGCTACCTGTAAAAACTTTGCAGAACCATTTTTCCTCAAAATCACACCGTTTAAACCCTGAGAAACATTTCAGAGCCATTTTCAACCTACTAGTACCATTTTTCGACGCCCATTGCCCTGAATTTCCATTACAAAGTACTACATTGTCCTCTGTGAAGCCATTTTCAAAAAATTGAAGATTGAGCACCTCTGCAATGTCTTCAACCAAATTTCGTTGGTTCTCCAGATACTTTTCTTTGATCTTGCCCTCTGAGATTTCAAAATTCCTATCGATTTCAAATAATTACCAAATTTACTGCAAAAAGTGTTCATTTTTTAGGGGAAACTCTGTCAAACTTTCCCTGGAATCCCTAATTTCCCTTTCTCGCGGTTTTTTCCATACCCTAGTCCATTTTGTTGTTGAAATCAATTTTAAATACATGTTCTGAGCTTTAAATTCCTTGCATTTCCTAAAAACCCTACTCAAAAACCACATTTTTAGTATAAATTCGCCAAGAAACCCATGTTTCTCGTAAAGGAACTTAGAAAACCATTTAAGCTTGCTTCGTTCGTATTAAAAATGACCAAGAAACATGTAACCCCCAAGAATGGAGGCCCAAAATATCAAAAGAATTCTTCTGCAAATATTCCTCAGCCTATGTCCTTCAAAATCGAGAAACCAACTCCTGCACTCACGGCTGATTCTACAGAAGTGGTCAGACCAGTCCAACCTCCATTCATTTCTGCAGAGAACAAGCCTTTAGCTGATTTGGACTATAGAATACTAAACCCCAATGTAGAATTTAACCTGCTTGATGTCTATAGTTGGTGCTATGGCAAATCAGTGGAAAAGGGTGACAAAGATATTCCAATTTGGGAATCCAATCTGCCTAGATATATTGTCCCTCTCACTCATTTTGTTCCTGACTTTATCAGATTATGCCAAGCCTATTATATGCCAGAACAAAGATGTATTGTAAACAAAGAAAAAGAGATCATGTTTTACATCACTGAAGAGTCGATAAATTCCATGCTGCAAATGAATCATGAACCCAATTCTGCTTCTCTATCAATAGAAGATTCAACCCAACTATATCTTGACTTGGATTTCAATACTAGATTCAAAATATACTAGACTTTTTGTCCAAATCAAGTTGATATTCCTAAGTTAAATCCTCCTTTCGACATTGTTGATTTCTGAGATGAAACTAGACAGATTGTCTCAATGCTCTCCTTCATACTAGGATACAGTAGTGATGAATTCACTGATGTGGCTATCCTAGGTTTTCTATCAACTCTAAGCTCTAGTCAATCACCATCCATTCAGTTCAATTTTGCTAGATTTATTGCTGAAAGTATGCATTATTAGTTATCCAGATTATTAGAATAAGGAGTTTTCAGATACTCCTCTTATCTACTCCACCTCTTCCTATATTATCAAACAGATAAGTTTCCAATTGAATGTCAGAAAGTGGATGCAGAGGGAAAAGTTTTATCAGTAGTATTTTGGACACCTATTCTAAGGAAATGGAACAGAGAGTATAGTTTTACAGATTTCATTGACTCATTTATAGCCCCTGTTATGTATCTCCTGGAAAAAGAGGAGATCCCTAGGATCAATGATGAGACAAGAAGAATTCTGCAGTTATCAGAGAGCTACAAAACTACAGATTGGTATTTATATAAAAATTATACAGAAATTAGAGTGTATAGCTCATCCCTGGCCCCATATAAGTTACCCAGATTTGTTACCAAAAGAATATTTACTTTAGAATATCTGAGACAACTATTGAATGTAGATGAAATCAAGTTCATATCTTCCAAGAAAAAGACCCAATTTAAGCTGAAAAATCAAATTGAGCCATTCATTGTGAATAGAAGAGAAGTTGCCAATGAGATAAATGTCAAACTTAAAGAGTATAAGTTCCCATGTATTTTTACATGGAATTATGACCCACAAGGTATTTTGAGTGCAATAAGGGTAAAATGTAAGTTGCCTGTTTACTTGCATGATCCTAACCCCCATATTGAAAGATATGTAAATAAAATTGAATGGGAGCCAAACACCCTATCTAATGATGATTCACAGGTAGTACAGGTAATACAAGTAGACAGTGGAAAAGGCAAATAGATTAAACAGACACAGGTGGCTTCTACAAGCAAAGATACTAATAATGTACATAAAAGAGACAGAGAAGGAGATAGTTTCATAGCTGAGACTATTTAGGACATAAAATTCAGAATTCCTTATAGTAAAAGAAGCAAGTCAACAGAAGAAGAAAAGGATAAGGCTGTAAATATTGATATAGATGATGAAGCAACAAGAATAGTCACTAAAACATTAAAAGAGCTTCAAAATATAAAAATTGGAACACAACAAAAAGATACAGTCATGAAGGAAAACCAGGCTACTGTCGATTTGCCTCCTTCTTCTCAGGAGACTGACAATACAGAGTTAGAGATTCAGATCAGATTCAGACAGATTAAAGAGAGGAATGAAGATATAAAGAATCAATATTATTCTAGATTTCTTAAGGAAAATCCTAGAAACAAAGACAGGCTTCTTTCAGCATTTTATTATTCATCCAATAAATTGGTAATGTCATTCTTGAAGCCTACAGTGGCTGAGCCAAAATCAGTGGCGGATTATTCCAAAACAGATTTTGAAGTGGATGCAGATGCCATTCATGAATTAGATCAAATTGAATTTCATAGGAGCAATACTGAAATGCTATATTCCAAAATTGTCAATAAAACTATGAAATCAATTAGGCTTGAGAAAACAGTGCTCAACCTCCAAAATCAAATGAAGTTGGACAAAGCCTCACTGTATGCTAATAATTTAAGAATAAAAGCACTAGAAGATATAGTGATTGAAGCAGGGGGTGACCCAACCAACATTGAAGGGGAAAAAGTCTTAATTAAACAGAAAAATGAGGATATAGTTGCTCTTAGAAAATAGTTGAAGTTGCCTCAGAGTGAAAACTCTCAAGCAAAAGAAATTCTACAGCAAAAAACAAAGAATGATGAATTAAAGCAGCTTTTACATCAAATTAAAGATCAGATAAAAACAATGGAAAGTCAAGCAGAATCTCTAATGAAAGAGAATGAAGAACTAAGAAAAGCACAACCAATGGTCATTCCTACAGTGATCCCCATTGTAAACACTGCTATACCATCTACTTTGGCAGAACACTTGGCACCGAAAGGAGTACTGGCAACTGTAGTGCCAATTACTTCTCTAATCTCTGCCTCTTCTTCTTCATCCTCATAGAGGAGCACACTACAAGACCAAGATAAAGAGATTCTTAGTTTGAAAGGCATTATTAAAAATTTAGAAAATTCCAAAAATGATGCCTTGATTACTTCTAAAGGACATGAGCAAAGGGTCGATCGACTACAAGAATAGGTAAATATTCTGCAAGAACAAGTAAATCTTACAGATCAAGTTGCCTATATAAAAAATCATTTATGGACCAAAATTATTGAAGCCATTCATTCTCAATGGCCTTCAATTCGGATAATTTATGAACAGAGGGAGTTACTTCAAGTTGCTAGTGCAGAGATTGACAAGACTAAGAGGGAAATTGACAATAAACCAGCCCAAGCAATCCAACTCATAGCTTTTTTAAGCAGTAAAACTAGGGAAGAGTTGGAAGAATTGAAAATTGTTGATAGAACAGAAACCATTCTTCAAATCAAAAAGGTCTTGAACAAAAGAAACATAATGAGTAATCTAGAGGACCGGTGTAAAGACATGAATTTATCCATCTCAAGATTTTTAGCCAAATACAAAACATTGTCAGAAGCAGGTTTTCCTGATATTCACACATTGAATGACAAGTTAATGCCTCAGAAAGATTATGATCTAAAAATTAGAAATCATGCAAAAGAGCAAGCCAGACAACAACTGCCTCAAGGATCACCAACAGGCAAAATACTTCTTCAGTATTTTGAAAATCTGTTCTTTTTAGATAATGAGATCAGGCATATGTTCACTATCAAGCCTAACTTTGCCAAGTATACAGAGGCAGATGAAAGTTACAGAAAATTGAAGACTATGAAGATCCCCGCTGCAGAAAAGTGGCAAGAATTCACAGATCTGCAGTGAATTTAATGGATAAAAAACAGGAAATTCACTTGGAAATTCATTTTTTACTGTTACCTCAAATGGTAAAAATACAGGGTTAAAGTGCACAACAACAATCAGTTCAAATTAGAATAATCAGTTCTATTTTTGCTTGTAAAAATGTAGCAACTTGCAAACTATTTTGCAGCTATCCCTCTTTTTAAGTTTTCTTTCCTATTTTTATTAAAACATTATCTCAATTCCTGAGATATTTTGTAAATAGTTTTTTGTATAAATACTTCACAATTCGAAGTATTCAGTGTGAATAAAATTTCTCAAGACAACTATAGTCTTATTTGCTGGGTATATTGAAGTTGGTGAGTCAATTAGTGAAAGCAGTAGACTGGAAAGAGATCAGAGACATCATAGCTAAGGATTCTCGTGGTGACAAGATAAGTCTCATTTCTTTCCTTGTTTTCAGTGTATTTCTTTAAAGTTTACATTCATTCATATTATGTTTTTCTAGTCTATAATGATCAACTAAGGAAAAATTAAACAAGATTAGTGATAATAAGCTCCCTGTTTCGAAACTTGTTGGCATTTAATGTTTTCTACTTGATAACCGGACCATAGAATTCTTAATTGCTCTAGGTCCCAGTTAGATCCCCTTCTTCAATCTTCTTATCTGTAGCTTAAGGATTCTTAAGTGCCCTTTTGCTCAGATTCCATCCACTCCATCAAATCAAGCCTATACATAGCCTTAGAAGGTCACCTATCTTGCCCTTAGCACATTTGCATCTCTAAGCCTTATTTCTTAGTTCTGCTTGCCTAGAGAGTTGACTCCATTACCCAATATTCTGGTAGATCTTTCTGGTTTACCTTGAAATCTCTTTATTCCCACCAATCTTTTAAAATCAAACCCAAATACACAATCATAGCTAGCCTAATATCTGTTACTAAAACAAAGCTAAATCATATGGAGAGATCCCTCTCTGGAGTTCAAGAAGGCTAGATCTTGAATTCCCAAAGCAGTTCTTGGTTACCCTTGGTGTTCTTAACTACAAAAATCCCTATCCCACAACCTGAGAATTACTAGGGTGATAACAGGCGTTGGGGTATTATGATCCTTGGAGGAAACTCCCATAGATAGAAGAGTTGACAGAGAAAATTGGATCGAGTACAAAGGTGTCGTAGGTGGGTTTTACCCTGCACCAATTGTTATGGTGCATATATGATGTGTATTACAGTTTATCTTATAATTTTTTTGAAGTAGCATACAACAATTTACATAGTGATATGAGAACCACTCTCTAGAGTATACATCGATTTTGTACACATGGATTTTCAGTTGCTTTTTAAGATATATCATTGGTGATTATCACATGATTATATAATGAACCATTAAGTTGAACTATGAAATTATTCCTCACAACACACACACACACATATTGATGAATTAATAATTTTTCTCATATAATTTTTTTAATCTATTTTGAAAAAAAAAGAAAAAAAAGAATATATATATATATATATATATATATATATATATATATATTTCTAAGAAGAACAAGAGAGAATTCCTTACCATATCTTCGTAAAACATATAATAGCAAGAAAATTAATCTATTGAAATTTCATTTCCAAACATATTCATGGAGTAAAATGAAGATTAAAAGGAGATATTCATGGATTTACCTATAACATCACCTCATAATTAAGAATGTAAATGTACAATATTGATGATACATAGGTTAAGAGAAAATTAATCTATTGAAATTTCATTTCCAAACATATTCATGGAGTAAAATGAGGATTAAAAGGAGATATTTATGAATTTACTTATAACATCACCTCATAAAAGTGTAAATGTACAATATTGACAAAATTTATTTATATATGATAAATAATAAACCTTTATCTTACATTTATCATATAATATTATAAACAAACAATTTCACCGGGAGTGCAATCCTCAAAACTTTTAAACTGTCTAATGTATATGTTTTAAAATAACATAATACGTTGTTTTTCCTTTTACATTAGCCATCAGGCTATTTTAAAACACATGCTATTACATATAATAACAAAACAAAAAACTATTAAACCAAACCTATTTAAAGTATTCAGGGCCCACATTACAAATGCCCAAAGTGAAATATTTGTGCATATGTTATATAAAAATTATAAAAAAATATTAATAAAACTATATCATACGTCTGGACTTCAAAAAAAATAAACCCGATTTCAATCACAAATTCGCGTTCCAAAATAGCCTGCTGAAGTCACCCTAATTTGTGACGCAAAAAATTCATAGAATACGCCATATAAAAATTCGGGTCTGTTTTGTGGCTTTGCATACAGAGGAAAACTGTGACGCGAAAATCAAATTGATTCTGCCCTATAATGTTTCGAGTCTGGAATTCCACAATGCAGATGGGCCAAAAAATAATGCGATCGAATCGCCTGCTTCCACGTGGATGGCTGATTTGGTTTGTGGTCTGTGGGGCCATGATCTTCTGAATTAAAATCTCCTGCGTTTACTATTAAATTGCTCTGTTTCCAAAACAATACAACACTTTATTTTTAAGTGTGCAGGGACTGTGATTTCAAAACCAAAATTGAAGGTTCATAAGTTTTAGAAAGCGGTGGTTTGACAGAGCCATTCAAACATATTTAGAAAGCAGCCAGAGGATAGGGTAGTTGAAATTAATATTTCAACATCCCTCATTCAATGAGAATACCCTCCTTGGTGCCTTCTTCACCGGACTACGACGTGTTCATCAACAGTCGTGAACCCGATGTCTGTTTCTTTGCCAAGCATCTTCACAATAGTCTTGTTTCCAGAGGATTACGAGTCTTTCTTGACATCATAGAATTGCAAGCTAGACAATCCATACCTTCACAAATCAAAGACGCAATTAAAGGAGCCTCTCTCATTATTACTATTTTCTCTCCAAATTATGCGCAATTGCAAAGGTGCCTCCATGAACTACTCCTCGCGCTACTCTGTAAGCCGATCATTTTTGCAAATGCATATAAGTGTCCTTTATTGCATATAAGTGTCATTATACCAAAAACGGCCAAAGCATCGCTATTGCGATTGATACCACCAATGTCGCAATTGGGACACTTAGACATTGTGTCGCAAACAAAGCGTCACTATTACGATGGATGCCTCCAAACGTCGCAATTGTGACACTTAGAAATTGTGTCACAATTGCGACATTTGGAAGCAGTTGTTGCAATAACGACGCTTTGAGGCATAGTGTGTCAATTGCGACGTCTTCCTCCAAACATCGCAATTGTGACACTTTGTCTAAGTGTCAGTATTGCGAAACTTTTCTCTAGATGTTGGTATAGTGACGGTTTCAGGCGGGATTGAAAAAATTTGGGGAAATTTCCAACATTTGGTCAAAAGTGTTGGAATTTCCCCCAAATGTACTAGTGATGTGATCATCTCATTATATTCTTGGGAATATCCTGCTGATTTCATTGTGCTTCAACCAAAGAGCTCAGTAGGAGGACATCCCTTGATCTTGGGATGAGTATGGCTTGCTATGGTTGATGCATATATTGGATGTCGTTCTGGTGATATGTATATTTGGCATGGAGATTCTAGGAATAAAGTTACTGTATACACCCCTGCCAGATCCATTCAGGACCTTCGAGATAATTTATGGTTGGATCAAAGCATTGATGAGGAGACTCAACCCATTTCCCTTATTTGTCATTATAATGACTCTTCACAAGAAGATGAGATTCAATATTTCCTAAATAATCTAGACATTATGCCTAATTTTGAGCCATTGAGCCAGATTTTTAGCCTATATTTTCAAGATAATCATGATTCTCATTCTTTTGTACCGTTGCATTTGACCACTCCCTTGAGTACTCCTGAGCCTGAAACTACTCTTGTTGAGATTAGCCTTAGTAAATCTTTGCATATTAGTTCAGATTTGGACTCATCTCAGTAGGAGTAGCTTGTGAATTTGTTGCAAAACCATCTTAGTGCCTTTGCTTGGGGCTATGAAGATATGAAGGGTATCCTCTTGAAACTTGTACACATAATATCTATATTGAGGAAGGAACCTGACCTGTTCGAAAACCCCAAAGGTGAATGAATCCATCTCTAAGAGATATTGTGAAGGAAGAAGTACAAAAACTCTTGGATGCTAGTTTTATTTATCCTATTTCCGACAGTCAGTGGGTCTCTCCATTAGTGCTAGTACCTAAGAAAGATGGAAGATGTCATATTTGTAATGATTATCAAGAATTAAACAAAGCCACTCTCAAATATTACTTTCCTCTCCCTTTCATTGACCACGTGCTTGATACCCTTGCAGGAAAGAAATATTTTTCCTTTTTGGATGGCTTCAGTGGCTATAACCAAATACAGATAGCACCCGAAGATCAGGATAAAACTACTTTTACATGTCCATGGGGTACATTTTATTATAAAATGCTTCCCTTTGGTTTTTGTAATGCCCCAACTACCTTTCAAAGGGCAGTCCTGGCCATTTTTGGTGATCTAGAATTTGTAGAAGTTTATATGGATGACTTTTCTTTGTTTGGTGATTCTTTTCAAGAAGCTCTCAAAAATATGGAGAAAGTAATTCTCCATTTTCAGGAAGCCCATCTCGACTTAAGTGACAAGAAATGTATATTAATGTGCAAAGTGGGAGTGGTACTTGGCCATTTGATTTTTGGTAAAGGTATCCAGGTTGATCTGGGAAATATTGAAACCATTCTGCATCTTCCTGCACCCAAAACTCAAGGGGAAGTAAGAGGTTTTTTAGGACATGCTGGTTACTATAGAATATTCATTGAGAATTTTTCTAAGATATCTGCCCCTCTTTTCCGACTTCTAGCTAAGGATAGTGAATTTTCTTGGTCCACAGCTTTCCAATAGTCTTTTGAAACATTGAAGGAAAAGTTGGTACAAACACCAGCTTTGAGAGGTCCTAACTGGTCCCTTCCTTTTCACATTTCCTCTGATGCTTCAGATTTGGCTATTGGCGTAGATTTAGGACAAGAGGAAAATAAGCAATCCTATGCTGTTTATTATATTAGTAAGAATTTTTCTTCCACTGAATTAAATTATACAGTTACAGAGAAAAAGTTTTTAGCTGTAATTTTTGCAATTAATAAGTTCAGGCACTATATTACAGGATATGAAGTGTTTGTACATACTGATCATTCCGCGATTAAATAGTTGATGAAAAAACCATTGAATAGAGGTAGAGTGACTAGGTGGTTGCTATTGTTGTAGGAATTTAATGTTACTATTGTTGATGGACCAGGAAAATCTAATGTTGTAGCATATTTTCTCTCCAGATTAGATAATTCTGGTGAAGCAACTCCTATTAACGATGATTTTCTATATGAACATCTTTTTTCTATGTCAATAGATTCTCCATGGTTTGCTGACATTGCTAATTACTTGGTTACTGGGAAAACACCACCCCACTTGTCCGCTCGTGAAAAGTGAAATATTATTCAGAAAAGTGTTGCATACTCCTAGATTCAAGGAGATCTCTTTTACACTGGTCTAGACCTGATTATCCATAGATGTGTAAGAGAGGAGGAAGTGTTTGACATATTCGAATCTGCTCATGATGAACCTTGTGGAGGCCACTTCGCTGATAAGTGGACTGCATATAAATTATTGCATGCTGGTTACTCTTGGCCTTCCTTGTTTAAGGATGCCAAACAGTATGCTAGGTGATGTGATAACTGTCAAAGAGTGGGCTAGCCTAATCAAACCAATTAAATACCTTTATGCCCCCAAGTTATGATTGAGTCGTTTGAAAAATGGGATATTGCTTTTATAGGGCCAATAAATCCAACATCATTAAGTAAAAAG
This sequence comes from Pinus albicaulis, assembly GCA_034641835.2. Taxonomy (NCBI): domain Eukaryota; kingdom Viridiplantae; phylum Streptophyta; class Pinopsida; order Pinales; family Pinaceae; genus Pinus; species Pinus albicaulis. The sequence goes on from CM076578.1 coordinate 1,719,147,685, forward strand.
AATATTTTGGTTTGTAAATATTTTGTTACAAAATGAGTAGAAGCTAAAGATGTTTCGTTTGCTACAGAAAAAGTTGTTGTTGATTTTCTTTTTACTGAAACCTTTACTAGATTTGGTGTGCCTAGTGAAATTGTTTCTGACAATGGTCCGCAGTTTATTTATAATCTGGTACATGGTGTGATGGAGCAATGCAAGATCCGACATAGGAAATCCACATCGTATCACCTGCAAGAAAATGGCCAAGTGGAATCTACAAACAAAGTGATCGAGTCCATTATTACAAAGATAGTAAATATGTATCAAAAAGACTGGGTTGAAAGATTACCAGAAGCTTTGTGGGCATACAGAACCACTTGGAGAAATAGCACGGGACATACACCATATGAGCTGGTATATGGAAAACAGGTTCTGATACCAATTGAATTCCAGATCAAAACTTTCAGAACTGCAGTTCAGTTAGGACTAGATCTCTCTGAAGCACAAAAACAACGTCTTCTCCAATTAAATGAGTTAGATGAATTTTGTAGGGATTCTATTCAGCAGAACATACTAATTCAACAGCAACGCAAAAGGTGGCATGAAAAGTCTATTGAGAAAAATTAATTCCAACCAGGTGATTGGGTGCTCCTTTACGATTCTAGATTTAAAAATTTTAAAGGGAATCTCCATACACGTTGGATGGGACCTTATGAAGTGATCCGAGTATTCAAGAATGGAGCAGTAGAAGTTAAAAATATTGATGAACAAAATTCAGTATTCTTGGTAAATAGACACAAAATAAAGAAGTATTTTGAGCCACTTGCCAAGGAATATTTTACAGAGCAAGTCCAACAGAAATTCGGGACGGTAGTGGTGAATGGTAATACCAACCTCTTGAAAACATGAATTCTTCTTCTTCTTAAAAAAAAAAAAATACAAAAAAAATAAATAAAAAATAAATAAAAATTAAAGAAAAAATATTTTCCTGTAATTATGAAAATCAGTTCGCTGACATGATTGCAGGAGGATCAACCTGAAAACCAGCTTGCTGGCAGGAAGATAAAAAATTTATAATAAAAAGAGAATGTTGTTTGATCTTTAGATATGCTAGCAACCACCAAGTAAAATCAGGTTCAACAGAACCAACCTTTATACAATTGGGGTAATTAGCATGAATATTTTTATTCAAGTAATGCTTAATTCTCTCTGCAGTTATTTTTCTTGCACCAGTGTAGGCAGACCTTAAAGAAATTTTTTTGCCTTTCTTCGTATTCCACTTTCGTAATATTCCCTCATTTTTCTTCTGCAATCCTAGAATGATTAACCTTCCCATATTCTTTTGTATTTACCCTATCCGTTTCGTAAAAACCCCACTTTACCCTTGAATTTTTTTCCCTATCCCACTTCTATTTATCCCCTCTTGTGTTACTACTCTTGGAATCCATGTAACAGAATTCCTTCCCATTCTGAAATTTCCCTTTTCCCACTTCTTTGTTCCCTCATGAATTCATTGCAGGATCTTGCATACAAATACGAAAATGATATGCTCTGAAGCATCAAGAAAGGGAGAAACAAATTTCCAGTATAAATTGAGGAAGCCATGTTGTAAGTCTAGCCTATATTCTACTTAAATTCCCTATTCTTTTTTCAGATATTATGCTTGCACTAGTGCAAGCATGTCGTCCTATATAATAATGCAAGTAGAATGGTACCAGTAGAATAACATAGTTTAAGCAGTGCAAGAAGACTGGTGCAAGCATGCACCCTGTCAAAAACATAGTACAATTTGTTTTTTTTCATAGCATACGTCATAGGAAAGTGGTCATCATGAAATTTTATAAGAATTCCTTTCACTTAGTCGATGAGTAATTGTGCTATCATATAAACTAGGAGAAAAGTATTTAAAGTACAAGGTGTTTTTAAGTTATGAATCATGATCATTTTTTAATGAATGCTAAAGTTATTTTTTGAATTATGAAGGAGTGTAGAAGTGTTCAACCGTTTCTTGGATATAATTGCCTCTTTCCACCATAATCCTAGATGTACTTCAGTCATAATGATTACCTCACCTAGCTATTAAAACGCCGCTGCAAGCACCAATCCAACATGATCTCAAAGATGTTGTGCATCCACGGCTATTTTAGTGGAATGAATGGGTGATAATATGGAAGGGATGGTGGAAAGTTGGATCCCTATCTATAAGAACCAATTTTCCTGGTGTTGCATGTAAATTCTTTACTGTTCATAACCATTACGCAGCGATGCCGCCTATTCGAAGCGAACCTTCATCTCTCAGTAGGGTAAAACAGACTGTTGAGTATCGCAATAGTCTTGCACTATTCCAAGACTTAGGCTTTCTTCAATTCTTGCAAAATTTTGACAGACACAACAGTGAAGTGGCCCTACAATTTTCCAGAAGTTTCAAAAATGGCAGAGTAAAAATTGGGCCTCTAAAATTTGAGGTTACGGAGGAGTTTATAGCAGTAGTGATAGGCTTGGAAAATACTGGTGAGGAGTGGTTTAAAAATCAGAAACTAGAAAGGAAGCGATGGGATTTTTTCGTCGTCGACAAGAATATGAAGGTAGATTGGAAGAAAGGAATTCTGTGCAGTGCCCTGCTAGGATTGTGGTGGGACCTCCTTTTCATCCTACAAAAAATTGTAACCTATGAGGGAAGGTACGCCCTCACTTTTGTGTACCATTTTAGGATGTTGTAGCATTTCGAAGCCGACTGGAACGTCTAGTGGAGGATTGATTTCCCTTATTTTTTGCTTAAGATCTTGGAAAAAATGGCCAAGGGTGTGTGAGACGGATGGGCAGACCAGGCCAACAAGAAATTATATCACCATGGCCTAATAAATATTTTGGTCCAGAAACAATTAAAAGTTAAATGCATGAACCAGGAGGCGCTGTTAAAATAGGTAAATAAATAGACAGCTGCTGGAAAGGAGACAGAGGACCCCGCCAGCAAAAGCAAGGGTCCGAGTAAGAATGTAAAGGGGAGTCCTTCTTGCACCAGTGCAAAAAGGAAACGACCTGAAAAATCAATAGAAGAAAGGGCCCCATCTCCAAATAAGAAGACAACTAGTGCACATGTTGAAGAGACTCCTTCTACGACACCAGTACAAGCATAGACCCCCGAAGAAAACACCTGTTAGTCCTTGTAGATGTAGTAAAATTTGTAGAGGTGAAAGCTGACACTCTATTGGCCAATTTCATTAAAAGGGCCTGGAAAAATATTGAAGAATCTAGTGTAGGAAAAGAACCACAGTCCCCACAGGATGTTGAATCCCCTTCTGCACCAGTGAAAGAAGAAGAAGAACCAGAAGAATAAGAAGAAGAAGAGGAGGAAGAAGTGTTTGTTGAAACCCCAAGGGATACTGAGGTCCCTAAAGAAGATACTGCCCCTGACGAGATAGAAGAAGAATAATTTATTGATGTAACCATAAGGGATACTGAGGTCGCTGAGGAAGACACATCCGTTGTCGAGATAAAAGAAGAAGAATATTTGGCAACTCCTACTTCTCGGATAGTTGAACTAGAGCTTCAAGTGTAGAACTTAGAATGACTCATAGCTAAAGTGCGGGAGGATAAAGAACAAAGTATAGAACAATTAACTGCGGAGATCCAAAAAAAGAAAAGAGAAGTTAGAGTTTGGAAGTACCGAGCTGCGCAATGTTTCAAGAGACTTAGAAAGGTGACAAAGAAACTAAACAACATTAGAAAGAAGAATTCTGAAACATTGCAGGCTAATGTCAGTATGTCAGAACAGGATTGAGCTGGAATTTTCAAAGTTTTGAAGGTTTTTTTGCAAAGGTAAAGAGTTGTGTCAGGACACACAACAACTTAGGGATGGGAGGATTTTAGCCCCGTAATTTTCTCTCTTTTTTCCATTTTTTCCTTCCTAAATCATAACTATTTACCTCTGTTTTACCTCTTTTATGCACCCTCATCTTGCACTAGTCCAAGCACGGTGACATATTTCGTATAAAATTTATTTTTCATATTTTTAATTCATATTAGCACTAATTAATCATTTATAACATGATTTATTACTTTTAATCACTCTTTGTAACTTATTGATATCTCTAATGTTTATTTGGTAGTTAGAGTACTTACCGTGATCGCTGATCCTAGTACAGGATCAGATCTTGCACCATTAGCAGCATAGAAAATCCTTGCAACAGATTTGAACCTCCTTGATCACTGTCTCATTTTGAGCAGCTTCAGCCATGATAGCAAGATCGATCCAAAGGCAGCCGAGACTGAATCTGGGAAGGATGAAAGTTGGAGATTGGCTACGGCCAGTTTTGCTAACTGTCTAAGTTTGAAGGCCGAAAAGTTAAATTTTGCGTTTGGTTATATAATCGGTTGAATGATCTATTTTGGCCTTTGGCCAAATATCTCTATAATTTAGAATGTAAATAGGACTAGAGCAAAGTTTTGATAGGAGAAGAGAACAGAGACACAACCAGAGAGGCAGTAATAGGTTGTTGTATTTTGTTATCGCCCAAATCTGGGCTGGACGATATATTAAGGTATGTAGTTGCCTCGGTGAATTAATAAAAGGGAGCTCTGCCTCATGTTTCAGAAATTGTGTTTCTGTATTTGAGCTGATAAATTCATTAAGGTACTGAGCAACGTTCTTTTTTAAAAGGGAAACGCGTTGGTTGGCTAGGGCCCAGCCAACCCAACACATTTACGCCATTTCCTGTTTTCCTGTAATTTGTGTTTACATTGTCAAGTGTGATTTAAATTTAAGCACATGCATTCCTGTCTGAGTGAAAGCGGATCTATTGTGTGAAGTAGATAAATTTCCTTTTCCTGCAATTTCCTTTCCTGTACTTGATTTCAGATTAGTTTTCCTCCGCCTGGCCCAAGCAGGAGAAATGACCCTGCACCAGTGCACGTTGGTGTGACATCTCCTTTTCTGCAATTTTTTTTGATTGGTTTTCCTTGCCTGGTCCAAGCAGGAGAAATGAACCTGCAACAGTGCACATTGGTGTGATGCAACAAGCCTTCTTAGTCTACTTCCCGCAATCTTCTTTCTTTCATTAAATGCCTATGATAGGATAAATGTATATTGATTATTTCTTTATTTCTGCACTATGTGAAGATCATAATCATTCACTTTTTATGTGTGCAATTTGATTTAACGGTATAATAGCACTTGCGATAATTAGGCACTCATTTTAAGAATTAAATGCTAAGTGCAGGAAGCTCTGATCCAATGAAAGAACTAGTTTCTTGCCACGGGATCTGAGTGCTTTGAACCTAGAAAAGTTCAAGCCCTTGCATGAAGTAAAAAGCCTTTAGTAAAGACACCATTTATACCTTCTACATAAATCTCTGTTCCTACACTAGTGCAACCAGACTACGATAGTGCAGGATAGATTAGTGCAAGAAGGAAATCTCTAAAGGAGCAAGTTTAAGGGCCCATCTGATGAGATTGCTAAGTGTCTCTGCTAAAGAAAAACACACACTCAATAGTTAAACAATAATTATCTAGAGTTTTCGCCCTTTATCTTTAATTTCGTCTTGCAAATGCATTCTTCCTTATTCCAGTCTTAGATTATTTTGATGGTTAAAAGTTTCCTTTTTCTCTTTTTAATTTTATTCTGCAATCTTTCCTTTAAAGAAAGTAGGGATTTATATTAGGAAGATTCATACCATCTATGTCATTGCCTATTCTTCGTCTCTAAGTTTACAGATCCCCCGGGTTGACAAATTAAGTGTTGAGGAGTTTTCTTAAGTGTAGTTCCTGCGCCCAACAACCATTTCTGCCTTTAAATTGCTAATAGCATAATCCTTCTTTTCAAAGAGCTTCAACGATCATTTTTGGATTATCAAATTCGATTCTTTCTTTATATATAGTAGGTAGGAAGTTAAAAAATTGTTGTACTTTGGCCTTTTCTTCTCTGATATAAGACACATATCGAAGCAAGTTCATAAATTTGGTAACAAACTCATCAATTGTGAGTTGCGACAATCTCAGTTCATGAAATTCCTTCACTTCATCATCATAATACCTCTGAGTCAGGTATCTAGACTTGAATTTAGCTTGAAAGTATTCCCAGGTAACAATTTTTTCATCCACCACATGTACCATTTTTGTTTCTTCCCACCAAAGTGTGGCTTTACCATGCAATTGGTAAATTTATAATATGGATTTAAGATTAATTTTGTATTCATATACCTGAAGTATTTAACCATTTTCAAGAGCCAAGCTTCCACATCGTCTTCCTTTTCACCATCAAAATTTGGAGGTTTGATTTTGTGGAATTCCCCTTACAACTCCTTTTTCTTTCTAGAATTATGTCCAAATTCTTCCCCACCCTTGGACCCTTGTGAGTTGGTTTCAACTTATTTCCTCTTTTTTCCATGGTATTCACTTTCATGACTAGAATATGAGGTTAATTCCCTAATCAACCTCTCTTTCTCTTGAATGGATTGCAACAATCATTCATTGCTAGTCCTTAGCTAAACCATTTTACATTGCATATCTCTTCTCATGTCCAAAAATTAGGCATTTTGATCTAGTGGGTATCCCACCCCCTAGATCCACGTACTACTCTCCTTCGTCATTCATAATAGTAGTTGTACTATTTTTGCACTTCAATCACTGTATACAACATTTAATTAGTACACCAAATTCTGAAAAATAAATAAATTATTTTCTTATTTTTCACAACATCATAATTTGGGGTTTTCCTATGTGGGGACACATAGGCCTAGTGTTTTCAACATGGGCTCTGATACCATTTGTAACAACTCTACTTAACCCATTTTTTTTCTATTTATGGAAATAATATTTTTTTTTTGTCCTTTAATTATCTTATTTTTATTGCATGAGTAAAACCTTTCCAATTATTAATAAAGAACTTTACCTAAGTTCTTATCTTGCATGATCAATCTTTATTTTTCTCATAACTTCTAATTGACTCTAAGGATATTTAATCCATTTGTTTTCATAAATTTTAATTAAATCCAAGGATATTAAATCCCTATATTGTCCCAAAGGATTATCCTTAACTGCTATTACATATGTTAAGGTTAACCTTAATGAATGTGGAAATTTTCAAATATTAACACCCACATTAGAATTATAGTATAGTATAATATATATTTACCTCAATATATATATATATATATATATATATAATTTACCTATGGAAATATTAAGAATATGTATCATATATGAATTTCTCACTAGGGATGAACCATAATTTTAATGGTTTTTGAATATCCATGTTATATTATCTTTGTATCCCTAACCTGATAATTTTTATTGCAAAACTAACAATCCTACCGCATTTTTACTTGTATTTATCACCATTTGATTCTCTTTGGTAATACTATATGGAATCACATAACCATATACTAGTCATGTGTATTATTTGTGGAGGATTTATATAAATTTCGATTTATTTTTTAGGGGAATGGTGCTTCTATGTGTTTAATCCAACTGTCGGTCCCATTTAATTTAACCACTCTACTAGCTACCCTAATCGTTTCGGTTTTACCACTCATAAATTATTTCATACTTATGGTACTGGTCATCACATGGGCTTCATTAAGGTAGGCCAACTGTATGGTAGATCGATTGTGAATTTGAAGATTTAGATTTACTCGTCCTCCCTTCAAGTCTAATTACCAAGGGTTAATGTTTACAATTTGGCTTTTGTCAATTTCATTTGTGAAATTTTTGTTAATTGATACTAGCTCCTTGTTGGTTTCTTGTATCTCTTATTTTTCATGAGTATAACTCCTTAAAGATAAAGGCATTGGGTCAATTTGTATTACATTTATGCCTATATTATACTCAGGTAAGATCTGGTTTACCCCAACATTTGATTTTTCCAACTTTGAATATTTTTCTTGTATTTGTTAACTCTTCCTGCTCACAGAAATTATACCTGGCACTCTACTACTTCTATGATTGTATTCCATCTTGTACATTATTTTTTTAAATTAATATACTTAATTGATTTGGTTGTTTCAGGTTATGGTACTTGCAACCCTCTCCTACGAATTATAATTTTGGCTACAGAGGTATTGTTTAGCCTTCAAACTATTGGTATGTTGCAGAATTTAACTTATACCACAATCTATGTTTGTGGATTTTATAATTCACCAACTGAATTTATCCCTATTTTACTATTTCTTCTCCTCAGAAGAATGTAGATTTTTATTTCTATAGGTGTACAATTTTTTTTCAGAATTTTCTAGGGTTTTTCCCCAAATCCATTTACGAAATTCCTGAGTACTCATTACGGTTTAATATATGGATTTTCCCTAAATCCATTTACCAATTTTCTGAGCACTTTTTATGATTTAATATTATTTTGGATTAAACTTGTTATTGTTTTATTTGTAGAAAATTACAATGAATTTCCTTCATCCCCTCATAATTAATTTTCTAGAGGATAGTTAAATCTAGGTTCTAAGTTTGATAGATCATTTACGCTATCCATTTCTTATACCCGAATGGATTCATTACACTCCTCCTTTGTACAATATTTTTAAACGAATTTGATTGGGTTGAGATTTAATGGGCTCTAATGTTCTTAACTAATATCAATTTCACCTCATAATGAAAAGTCGATATGAACTCCCACTGTACCATCGTAATTTTCCTATAAGTATTAGGTCACCGATTTCTTTGAATTGACTTTTATATTTGTTTTATTTTATAGGGTCACTTTGTTTCAAAATTATGACATCATTTCCCCAATTGCCTTCCTTGGATGCGAATTGGGAATTTCAACTACTCATTTCTCTTCTGGTTCAGACAATTTAATTTAACTAGTTTTCAATGAGACTAACTGGAAACCTAGTTCTTAACTCTCGACACATGCTTATGTTTAAGCAAAATAGTTGTAACTTGTACAAACTGAATTTTCTCAATTCAGTACCCTCATACTGAACTTTAATATAAATTCTGATACTTTATCTTTTATGTAATAACAGATAAACATCAACCCTTTATTTTTTAATTTGGGGGTTTTAAATTTCTTTAAATTATTATTCTTTGTTACTATTTTTCTGTACTTCATTTAAATATTTGTAATTATAACAAAGTGTTGTGATTTTCATTTTTATCATACTGAAGATATTCAATAATATGAAATATCATATATATATACATTGTATCTACCATTTTCATCTTTTTAGTCTTTTGATACATAATTCGACGATTTATATCCAACTTGGAAATCCATAATAACAAAGTTATAGAATTTCCTCTATTTCGTTCTACTTTCACTTTATTTCATATATATATTTATATCCTATATTTCTATGATTTTGGAAATAATACTTTTACTTTCATAAACCATTCAAAGTATAGCTCGGACTTATGTTTTCTTATACTATTTATTTATTTATTTATTTAGGAAAAACCCTCTTTTGCATATTTAAATTGCACAATATACTCAACCACCCGATACTTTGTTTTAGTCCTTAACAAAGGTATTGTACAGATTCAATTTTGTAATTAAATTAGAAATATTCCTATGTAATTTAATTAATTTCAAATATCACACTTATTTTATTTCTTGTATTTTTTGAAAGTAATATCTTGCACTTTTCTTGTACAAGAATAATCCCTTCTGGTACTTTAACCATGTACAGTTTGAACTATTTCCTATTATAGAAATTACATTTCATAATTATTTTATCATGGTTATTGTATTTTTTGTAACACCCTTTTATGTGTTTACATACAGGTAAATTATATTTCCCAGAATTCCTTCATAGTTTGTACAGATTTCAGCCATCTAGCTCTAATGATCTTTATCAATGTATATGTACATTTTGTAATTAATTTTTAGTAAAATATGAATTGGAAAATTATAACTGATATTTTACTTGAAGTTTAGTATGTTTTTCTATTCGCCTCTATCAGAGGAGTTTCACATATTATGAATAGTTATATAAATGGTTCATTCCTTTTAATTATACATATTTCATCTATATGTGTGAATATTTCATGGTTCCTTTTCAATACACATATTTCATCTATATGTATGAATGTTTCCTAAAAGAGGAAATTCGATAGTTTAAATATGAAGTATGTTACTTATACATATTTATACTTTCATGCTTTAATTGTAATAAATCACTCAACTGTATACATATCTTCTTAAATATTAGTTTACAGAATAAAATATCTATTTTTACTATCCTTTATATGTTTATCTTAGTATAGTTATAATTATGTTTGATCCACATGATCTCTTTTGGATCTATAATAAAATATTTAACATAGACCTAACAACATATTTAAACCCTTCCTTTAGGTTTAGATATTTTTTGTGTTGGTCAAATATTTGTTCCCATCGGTGTAACTATACAAATAAATTAATTGTAGCTGCTATAGTTAAAATTGTGTTAAATACATATGACAATTTCTATTTAAGAATGCAACAGCCTGTCATAAGGAATTGTAATGAAAGATAAAAAGTTTTCAGCTAAACTCATAGCTAAACCACACTAAATCTTAATCAAGTATCATTGTTATAAAAAAATCATAAGATTGAATTTAACAACTGAACATACCAATTCTCGTAAAGAATATTTTCCACCCAACCTTGAGCTTAATCCACAGCTCCCTCCAAGTAGATACTAATTCCTCCAAAGTGTAGACAACCTCTTTTCTACCTAGTAATGGTTTATATAATATTGCTTTCCCTCAGCATGTTTCCATAACTGCGTCCAGTTAATTTAGGATGTTGTTTTCTTTTAGCCTAGGTTTTACTTGTGTTTTTTTCACAAAAGCTTTTTAAAACTACCTTTTTTGTCTTTCTAGTTTTATTTCACCTCTTCTTAGTAATTTTCCACTTTACTGAGTTACCTATTAGATTCTTATCTCCCATCTAATATATTTATTTTATTTATTATTTTCTCCAAGGATTTTTGGAGATTTTGAGAAATTCTTTGGATTTTATTCCATCCTCATGGACTTGAAATCCTGGTCTCCAATTTACTCTAGTCTTTGAACAATAATTAAATTCCACATTTATTTAATTTAAAAATAATATGTCCACATATAGTTTTAATTTGGGTTCTCTTAACATTTAGGATTCTCAAATGTCTAAATAAAAACAAAAAAATAAGGATATTACAATATTAAAGACCGAAGGGATCAATAAGGCCAAGGGATCAATATTAAAGACATAAGAAATTAATAAACCCGTAAGAATTAATATTTTAAACTAAAAAACCTAAGAAATTAATAAACCTAAGAATTTTTTTTTTAACTCAAGATATTTTAAAACCCAAGGGATTATTAATATTATAAACCAAAGGAACTAATAAACCCAAGGGTTTAGTATTATAAACCAAAGGGATCGGTAAACCTAAGGAATCAATTAGGCCAAGGGATCAATATTAAAAACACAAGAAATTAATAAACCCAAGGAATAAATATTTTAAACTCAAAAACCTTAGAGATTAATAAACACTAATAATTAGATTCAATAAATTAATAAACCCAAGAGATTATTAATATTATAAAGAAAAAGAAGTAATAAATGAAAGCGTTTAACATTATAAACGAAAGGAACGTGTTAACCCAAGTGATATATATTAATATTATAAACCAATAAATTAAGAAATCCTAAGAATTAATATTTTAAACTAAGGATATTAATAAACCCTATGAATTAATATTTTAAATTCAAGAGATTAATAAACCCAAGGGGTTATTAATATTATAAAGCAAAATAATTAATAAACCCAAGGGTTTAATATTACAAACCAAATGAATTGGTGAACCCAAGGGATAAATATTAAAGACCTAAGGGATCAATAAGGCCAAGGGATCAATATTAAAAACACAAGAGATTAATAAAATCTAAGAATCCATATTTTAAACTCATAAACGTAAGAAATTAATAAAACCTAAGAATTAATATTTTTAACTCAAGAGATTTTAACATCCAAAATATTATTAATATTATAAACCAAAAGAGATAATAAATCCAAGGGTTTAATAATATAAACCCAAGGAATTTGTGAACCCAAGGTATAAATATTAAAAACCTAAGGGATCAATAAGGTGCAGGGATCAATATTAAAAACATAAGAGATTAATAAATCCTACAAATTAATATATTAAACAAAAAGGATTGATGAAATAACATTATTATTAATATTATAAACTCAAGGGAATAATATTACACCTAAGATATTAATATTATAAACCCAAATTATATATAAAAACCTTTACATAAATATTATAAATCGTAAAATAAACATGATTGACCAAGCTTGAGTTAAAAATCATGACAAATGTTGTCACAATGCGACCTTGGATGAAGAATGACCATGCTTGGCCATGGTTGATTTTCATATTCAAACAATCATTGTCACAATGTGAGATTCGACCATGGAATACCTTGATTGATTATGACTAACGCTTATTAACAATGGTCGCCCATGGTTGATTTTCATATTGAGATAATTTTTTTCATAATGTGACATTGGAACATGCATTAATATTATTGTGTACGACTAATATTTAACTCATAATATTACCAACCCAAAGAATTAGAAAACTCAAGGGATTAATAAACCCTTAGAATTAATATTTTAAACTCGAAAACCTAGGAAATTAAAAAACCCTAATAATTAATAATTTAAACTCAAGAGGTTAATAAACCAAAGGGATTATTAATATTATAAGCCAAAATAACTAATAAACCCAATGGTTTAATATTATAAACCAAATGTAACAACACCACTTACCCAAAAAAAACAAATTTCTATTTATATCATGATTTCTATTTTGTCATCAATGACATTAATACCTTTCATCATATTACGATGTATCCCTTTAAGTGTACTTTCTGTTGTTAATGTTTCTCTAACAAATTATGGTTTCATGAATAGAATAATTTTATGTGATTAATGATACTTTGACATTATTAAATATTTCCCATTTTACTTGCAGTAGTGACTGTCATTGAGGACAGTTCCTCACGATTTTACTATTGTTATAATATAATTTATATTTTTTTATTACTTTCTTCCTTTATCATCTTATTCTTAGTCTAGCATTGTTTGTTAACATAACACTTTCGTTTATATCTTATAATATTTAATTATATTCTAATATTATACTTATCCTAACCAATTTTACCATCCCATATATTTTCTTCATCCCGTATTCCACTTATACCCTATAGTTCAACCCTTAATAATCCACAAGAGTTAACCTTGAAGTTAATTATCCATAATTGAACCTAGAGCATGAATTTAAATATTTGAATTATATCACTTTAATTCTTATAAAAAGATATACATAATGCTATTAATGAATATCATATGTTCTTCCACTATGTTGCTAATACTTACACCTTAGAGTATTATTCAAAGTCTTTATCACATTTCGAATATATGACGTAACCTCTTATCTCTTAACTAAATTTGAATTTCGAATTGGGAATTCATCTGATCCCTACGTTGATGAAGTTATCTTAACATATATTCATCATTATCCTATACATACTTAGGGTATGAAATGAATTCCTATATTAAATTGTCACATAATATAAATATTTCTTGATTGGTTCCTTACTTTGGAATGCTTATTAAAACATCTAAATTTAATATATTCATATATCAAATCACAATTTATGGTAGCCATATCTTAAGGACATAGGGTTTATTATGTTTCTATGATTGAGAAATCACTTACTAATGAACGTACTTCTGATCATTAACTCGCTCACATGGCCTTTGATATATTTTGATCCGCTTGCAGGTTGGATTCTTGAAACTTTTACAGTATGAACTCGTATGACTGCTTTGGTAATTTCGAAGACTTACCCTCCTTTCAAAATTTCATTTTCGTTTTGTGCATTCCGACAACCCTTGGCTTTGTTTTTCCACACAGTCCATCTATTTGGTTGCATTCTATGCATTGGTATCATGGTTATACCTCTTCCTTCAGGTAATGTTGCATTATTTTAATGATTGTGCTATCATTTTTTTGTTCTTCCTCTGTATATTTTTTTTCCATTGTTATTTGTTTTCAATTTCATTTTTATCTGCAACTAACATATTCTTGTTTTAATGATTGGAGGGTTTCATTTTTCTTGTGGTTTTTTGCATTCTCATCCTTCACAGCTTCCTGATGAAGTGAGGTAAATTGCCTTGTTACATTGTCTAGGTAAGGATTGGAATGCTCGGTGAATTTTAATGCTCTTGCTCTTGTATTCATATGAGGTCATTACTATAGTTTATATACATTGTCACCATAGCTTTATTACCTACCTTTCATTTTTTATTTTCCTGAAGGGCTTAACTTAAATTCAATCTATGTTCAACTATTTCTATTACCTTTGTCAAATGGTTATAGTATTGAGTGCAGTTACTAGATTTTAGTTAATGTATATATACCGAGTCGAGGCTTTGCCTCTATCACGAATTTCTCTGTATTTTATTACCATGCCCTAATAATTGATTTTTGTTTTTGTTTTGATTTATAATTTTGTACAAAGATATAAAACTTGTGGTTTTATGTTCAATTTACTCCTCTTTATTGGGTTATTGTAGAGAATATTTTTCGTTTAATTTCTAGGAAAAGATATGTTGGTTTTCCCTTGTATTGGGCTTAAATCCGTTATGAATTCTTCTACCATCGAATTTGATATTTCCAGAATAAAAGTTTTCATTCTCAACATGTATTATTCAACTTGTTTTATTTTTCCTCTACTATGAATACATTATTTGAATTTATTGTTTCTTTGGGAATTAACACGATTATAGTCGTTCTTCCTTCATGAAATTAAATTCTTGAATTTTCATTGTAACCCTCATTCAAGGAGAATTACTTTCGTTTTGTATTCTCAGTTTAATGAAATTGGCATTCTTCTCAATTGGAATTTCATCATACTAAATTTTATATAGAAATATCTATGCCATATTGTATAATTCCATTCTCTGTTGAATTTCTCGAATTTATATTTAAATTTTAATTTTTGAGATAAGTTGAATTTTTTCTTAATAAAATCTCTTATTTTATTAATTTCCTCAAATTAATAAAATACTCATTTGTACAGGGATCTACTAATAAGATAATTTCATATACTTAGTAATTACTATGTCGACTAGAGAAAATGTAATTTCCTTTTTCTCTTTTCAAATTGTTTCCAATTTAGTCTTTTGTACAATAAAATACAAGAGCTTATATATTTTCCTCTTGTATATGTATAGGACTAGTTTCCCTTTTAAAGTGGAATAATAAAGGTAACTTTCTAATTTCAATTTCCCTTGTCAATTATCTATATGTTATTAAATTCTTCCAGTTAACAGATATAATATATATTTACTAAGTCTTGCATATATTGTTCTGTGGAGGTATTCCACTACTTCCAATTCACAATTCCTCATATTAAATGATCATTCTGTCAATGTGAAAAAACAAATTTTCATTCCTTGACAATAAAATTGTCTTTCTTCTATGTACATGTTGGTCCATATCGTTTGAAGAATTCAATCTCCTGAATTCAAAACTATGTTCAAATTTATAATTTTGTTGTAATTATTTAAGTAGGACCATGGAATTTGTCCATAATTTATGACATATTTTAATGTGATTTCTATCAAGGATAATATCATGGTTATGTTATCACTATAATGATACCTAGTCATTTTGCTATCATACTTTTCCAATGAAATTATTTTCTTCATTACACCAGATTGTTCTTGTACTATCTTCTACTACATTATGTTGTATATCAATTTTTTTTTTTAAATGAAAGAATGAATGAATATATGTAACCCTCTCGTTACTACACAGCAAAATGTTTAATATAATTTTGTGTAATCATGTTTCTAAGAGAAGGATAATTATTTCTTTATGTACATATTTTTCTATTCAATATTTTAATTACACAACATTAAATACACTATTTTTCCTTCTTTACAAATGTATTTATAAATAATTTATGTGTATAGAGTTTGGATGTTCACCACCTAACCTCAGATTTAAACCCTATTACTGGGGTTGAGAGATTTTGAGTGTTGGTTTATTAATCTCAATTGTCTATGTAACTATACAGATCGACTATATCTAATATAGTTGTTTTTTGTTAAATACATCAGACTGTCTAAATCAAATTTCTACAGAAATTAGTAATTCATAAAAGATAACTTTCTTACCCAGTCTAACTGAATTAAAATTCAATACAGAAAGATAAATTCTAATTTTCTTACATGAAAATCATTACTATAACTTTCATTACCACCACAATTCATAATACAAAATTAAATTACTTGTGCATACCATTTTTGGTAAGACTATTTGCCACCCAACCTTGAACTTTCTCTCCACAACTCCCCAGAGCAGAGACCAATTCCTCTAAAGTCTATATGACCTCTTGTCTACCCAAGAATGGATTATTTAAGCTTGCTTTCCCTTCAGCATGTTTCCATAACTGCGTCCAGTTAATCAGGATGTTGGTTTCCTTTTTTCCTAGGCTTTACTTTTGTTTTTTTCCACAAAAGTACTTTAAAAATAGCTTTTTCCTCTTTCCATCTTTATTTCACCTCTTCTCCGTAACTTTCCACTTTACTAAGGTATATTTTAGATTTTTATCTCGGAAAGTCTTTGGATTTAATTCCATCCTCATGGATTTGAAATCCTCGTCTCCAATATACTCTAGTCTTTGCACAATAATTAAAATTTCACATTTAATAAAATTAAAATTATAATATGTACACGATACTTGTTTTCCTTTAGTTCTACTCAACCTTTAGGATTGTTCAACTGTGTAATAAAAGCAGTCAACATAGGGATATTACACAAAAGGAATTGGTGAAGCCAAGGCATTATTAATATTATAAACCAAAGGAATAGGTGAAGCCAATGGATAAATATTAAAAACCTAAGGGAGCAATATTAAAAACACAAGATATTAATAAACCCTAAGAATATATATTTTAAACTCAAAAACCTAAGAAATTAACAAAACCTAATAATTATATTTTAAATTCAAGAGATTAATAAACCCAAGGGATTGTTAATATTATAAACCAAAACAAGTAATAAACCCAAGGGTTTAATATTATAAGCCAAAGGAATTGGTGAACCCAAGGGATAAGTACTAATATTAACATTAAATGGATATTCAATTTCACCATCATTGCAACAAAAGAAAGAAAATTGAAATTAACATATATTTTTTGTTGTGTTTACATCTAAAAATTCCACTAAAAAAATAGACTTGAAACACTCCATCAAAAGTAATTTATGAGATAGCCTCTTCCAAAACCAACTAGAATGACGACAAAAGGAACACCAATTGAAATCAATGGGATAATGATCACGATGCTTAACACTTTCCAACCAATCCCTTCTTTTTTTCCTCCCAGCCTCCCTCATGTGCACATGCAACCAGTATTTGATATTCGCTTTCATTTCATCTAGAACACGAAGATGCTCATAAATAAATGTAGGATGGAAGCCATGTTTTCTATCGAACTTGTTCCGAAGATATGAAACATAAATTATTACTCTAGAAATATTTTCCACCACTTGATTATAATAGATGCCAATATTATTAACCATATCTCCATTTGAAAGGGGAAAAAATCAAAATTAATAAACACAAACACAAAACTCTATGCACTTGCGCACGCGTGCACACACACACACACATACACAAATATATATAACATAAAACCCCATTTTTATTATTGTTAAAAAAAATTATCTTAAAAAAATCATGTTGTAAAATAACCTAACGCTACATCAACCAAATGACATAAAAATTTCTACAAATATAAACCTCATTAGAAAAAAATATTGTACACATGAAATGAGTGATAAAATTAAATGAGAGATATGACCCTTATTAACATAGTCAACAAGAATTCACAATTTTGTAAACTTTACGTTTAAAATCAAATATAAATAATGTTAGTAATTTTATATTTGCATTTAAATTAATGTTAATGTATATATTAATTTTAGTTTAATTTTAATATCAAATATAAATATGTTGTCATTGAACCAAAATAAACCTAAAGTTATTAAACCTAATCTTCAATAAAATTATTTACATCGATGTATAATGTTGATTTTCATATTAATTTATAGACACGATATTTGTTTAATATTAATATTAAACATCATTAGCATTAATTAATAGACATACTAATTACCAATATTAATAGTGGTAATTTTCAGTATGGTGGAAAAAATTTTCATTAGTGTTGGATATCATTGGAAATAATAATATTAATAACATTTAGCCCATAAGTTTGTAAATCATGATATAATATGAATTCACAATATTAATATCAATATGAATAAATTATTAAATTAATTTTTAATGGTTGGCTTATATAACTCATTGTTTATGTATGAATGGTTCATACAATAGCCACTTAATAAGGATGATTAAATAAATCTTGACTTTTAATGATTGGCTCATATAACTCGTTGTTTATCATTGAATGGTTCATTGCAAACAAAAGAAGAATAACCGCTAAAAAAAAAGGTAAATTGAACAACATGAAAAACGATGTAAACAATTTTCTGAAATATTACTATGAATATGATGAATGTATTCATATCATTAATATATGGAAACCATTATTATATTAAAATTAAATAAAGAGGACCATAAAATAAATTCAGAAAACATTATATAAATAGCTAAAAGTAATAATAGTTTTATTTCATAGCGATATGGAATTCAATCACTCCTCTTCTTTCTTCCTAATTGTATCATATGCACTATCTTTCATCTTGTCATAATGCTAAAAAGAGAGGTAGCACAATGCGTAAACCATCAATTGATTTCACTATTGATATGGCTATGAAGTTTAGGCCTTTTTGCTATTTATTCCCGATACCAATTGATGCTCATTCTAAAGTCAATCCTTGTGACTTGTTGATTGTAAGAGCCCATGCCATGTTTAAAGGAATATGTTTTCAATTTCCTATTATCACTGGTGTGATAGGTACAATTTTTGGATTGATTGCATCAAATTGAACACCAACATACTTATGAAAAACAACAATTGTCAACATTTGAAGCTGAGGTGGGTTAGAGGCATGCATATAAAATATATCCTTCAGATAATCAAATGCACCATTCACGAAACAAACTTCGACACATAAATTACATGTCAAAACCACACATTGACCATGATACAACAAAACTTCATGGTCTAATTGATCATAATTAGCACCACTGATTTCTGAATGCCTTGAATTCTGAGAAATACATTGTGTAATTGGAGAATTTAATGATTTTAGCATATGCATGTTATGGAAGGACACCAAATATTTGTTGGAAACATGTGAACTGTTGCATTAAATAAATCCCTTTCTCTAGGATGCAACCTCATATCAGCCAACAACATAAGAAACTCCCAATCTTCAAGAATAAGTTCTCCATTTCTTATGCTATTGAGAACTCTACGAAAACAAGATTGTTTCTCATTATTCCCTTGTTGGAAAAATATTGTTTCGAGAGTGACAAACAAGTTTATTTTTTTCCAAAAGGCTTTCCCTATTTTATTAACTGCATACAAAGGCTTAGGTCTCACAGAGGTAGCTGGCCAAGGTCACTCTTGGGCTGCCTTTTTGTCCAAATCTTTACATTTTTTATCAAGGAATTACACACTTGTACTTAGTGTTTGTATAATTATTAAACCTATTATGTTGTTAATTAGAGGCAAAAGAGACAATAACTATTTATTTGTAAATTCCTTTTGTCAATTACTTTGGAAGGTATTTTTGTTTAAATTTCATTAATGATATGCCTTATTGGTGGCAGGAGAATAAGTCTTCGCACGAGGAATGCAGGAATACTTCCTGAGACACATTTGAATATGGATCCATGGAAAAAAGCAATAGGTCGAGTTCAGAATAAATGTCAAAGTATTGTATAGGAGCCTCTCTATTGGAATCTCTCTGCTAGGCTACATGAGGTCTGATCCATAGGTCAATTCATATTTTTTGGTGACTATCTGAGGTTCATGGGACTGCAATAATCCTTAATGCCATTTCACGCTAAGGATATAAAGATGCAACTGTAAGGGAAGGAAAATATTTGCAACTGGAACCTACCTATGTACCATGACAGTCATATTTTCCTGGGTCGAGCACATGAGTGACTTTTCCACGAAAAATTATGGTTATTAAACCCATAAAAGAAATCCACAACATTGTACCTATTTGAATGTGATTTGGCGATTTTCAAATAGGAAAGGAATTTGGATTCGATGGCATTAGAATTATCTCACAAGAAAGTGTTATTATAGGTGTAAGCAATCCCTCAACGATGCCATGTCAAACCAAGTCGATATTGGACCACGGTTTACCAATTTCATGTTGTTCTAGCTAATGCTTAAGGTTCTCTCTCAAACGGGAGTATTTTTAGTACTGTCGCTGTTCAAAGTCCAACACTATTCCATATTTTTTTTCTCATGGTCAATTCATTGGATGGAAATAAAGTGTCAGACAAAATATTTGGAGTTAAAAGAGTCATCAGTTTTGGCATTCGCGATATAGATGGATTGGTCCAACTTGTTCAAATTTCTAAGGAAGAAATAAGTGATTAGATCAATATAGTAACACCAGCCCTCCTCCCTCCAGAAAAACTAGCAGAAGTTCCCGAGGGATGTAAAACAGTGTATGCTGGAAAATGTAGAAGATGATATTTCATAAATGCTGAGGACATGAAGCATCCATTGCTAAGGGCAATCGTTGATAAGAGATGGAAGGAATACTTCTCACTATTCTGCGAGGTTTTCTTGTTCGAGCATTTGGTGTGGGTGTTGGAGAATGGAAAACCTATGGTTATTCACAACAACTCTAGCTTGAAGGGATTAGCCCGATACTAGACTTGTATATAATGCAGCTAAAAATTGGTAGTGTTGTAGTTGAATATAACGTCATTGTTCTCCATTACTAATAATTCATTCATTCATTTGTTCTACTGCACAAGATTTCCTTCGATTAAGATTGTCATTCACAACTATGTCATTACAGATCGCTCTTCACGATTGGCCATATTAATGTTTTTCAAGCAGTGAATTTGAATTTGTAGTCAAGCATACAACTATGTAGCCCTTGTCACACCAACATTTGGAGCCAAAAGCGCACGTGAATTTCGGGTTTGTAGGTTCCCTATCCGGCCTCATATCTTGGAATGTGTGGTGACAAATAATGAATAGCTTGCTTACCGGTCACAACAGAAATATTTCTCACCCAAAATGAAGCTTTCGAGATGTGTGTTGCCTTTCCAGCAAGGCATGAGGATAAAATTATTGTAGAAGTCAAATCGCACTAGCTCAAACCCAAATTGGAAATAAAATCTCGTTGTTTTGTTTTTATTAACCTGAATCCTAAATTTATGTTCTATATAACTATGGAGCCATTTAATTAGATCGCAGTGCTGCTACTATAAAGTTGAGGGTTTTACACTAAGGAAGCCAATTAACCAGATCCGAGACCGATATCGAATATGAAGAGGATAGGAAAAGAGATTGTAATGGGAGCAACAACTTATGTTGTATTTTCCATTCGAATTTTTAATTTTAATACATAATTTTCTTCAGCGTTTTAATTATACGTACATATTATGGTTTTCTATGATTTCTTGAAGTAGATTAGGTTAATATAGGCTTTCTCAAGGAGCGTTAAGGGCCCACCACCATTGGAGACATGTTCTGTAGCTGAATGATATCATATCTCAAAATCATAGATTTGAATAGAATCATAGATATCATAGAGATGAATTTATAAATATAATCTTCGTTTGAAAGGTTGTGATATTAGATTTTAGAATTATCATTTCATTCTGTACTTAAAAATTTCATTTCACTTCTGTAAGCTTGAATAGAATGCTGTAAATTCAGTTTTATAATTGTTAAATGATTAAGCGAGAGTATTCATTGAGCAAATATCTAGGTATGATTTCATGGCATGGGTCAGTAATAAAATGGAGTTAATCACGATATCGCAAGTCTAGAAACGAATTTTTTATTCTCTGTTTAATTACTATACGTTGCCAAGTTTTGCAACATTTTAATTCAGTAATGAATACTCCGGAAAAAGTAAGAGAAATTTGATCATGAGTGGATAGGACGAGAGTTTTGTTATGATTAAAAGATGATAAGAGTTGAAATTTTTTAATCCTTTTAGTTATAGGAATATAATTATTTCTGAATGTGATCGGAATTATAACATATTGTGATGCTTTGATTTTGAGTATGGTTTGAATTACTTAGTTTGTTTTGAACGTTTGTAGGATTTCATTCTCATTTTATTTGTTTATGCATCCTGGGACTTCCCTTAGTAATTATATTTATTTTAAATATAATTTCTTTCATTTTTCATAGTATAATCATTTCTTTATAAGAGCAAGTCTGAGTGCAGATTTGATTGTGCAGGTGGAGATATCAAGTCCAATGCAATGTGATTTAGTTTTCATTATTGAATTACATGAATTTAAGAGTAAGCTTGTTTTTGAATAATTCATTTCATCTAGATTAAAATCTTTGAATGGAATGTTTCTCATAGACTATTTGCAATGTGATTTTTAATAGGATCTTTTAAGCGTTATTTTACATGAATTAAAGTGGTTTTCTTCTACCAATTGTTAGAAATTTCCTTTGTTAGTTTTAATCTTGAATTTGCTATCAAGAGTATTTCTAGGTGTGAAGTTATCATTAGAATACCATGTGTATTTTGGTTATCTCAAGCTTAGTTTCAAGTTAATTTGAGGAGAAAATAGATTAAGGTTTTCAAGATATCATAGGAGATTTAAAAAGTAGAATTAGAGTGCAAGAATGTTATATGATTGAGGATCGCTTTGAATTTCCTTATAGTTTCATTACAATGTGGAGTTTGATAGTTTAAAGTATATATTCTTCTTAAGTACAAATCCAATTGACTAAATAGGAACCTTAAATCATTTTTAGAAATTGAATGTGATTATTTGTTTTTCCTTGTCAACCAATGCAATTTCTTTCTATTTCAAAAAATTGAATTTAGCTATTAGGATTGCAGGAAGCTTGACTATGATGGCTTGATAGAATTAGTTAAATAGGTTACCTTTTTAATATTTTTTTTTTCCAGCAAATGTGTGTTTCATTCCAGTACCTATTTTATCATTACAAAGGAATATTTATACTTCTGGCCATTAAGTTGAGCCAAGATGCAGTACAACTCACGTTTACGACTCCTAGCTCGACAATTAATATTGAGAGGCTTAATACAACAATTAAAACTCCCAACATTTTGGTGCCGTTTCCTGGGAGTTGTATTTTGGTTCAGGTGAAAAATTTCTCACAGAGTTTCAAGGATATTTTAGGACGTCAGAAGGTGGAGAGTTGTAATATCCCAAATGGGAAACATGAAGCATTATTAAACAATACTGCATATAAATAACATAGTTTAGCTAAGTAAGAGCAGGAGGAAAATATGGAGAGTCTTCTTTAGCATTTAGAACAACAAATCATATGTATAATGAAGCCCATAGGATGCATAAGAGGAAATAAAAGTCTTCAATCAAGAAATATCCTCAAAAAGATGTGCAACAACCATACATATGAACCAAAACTGCTTTGACAACGTTATTTTTATTAGGCTGCAACAAATATTTATTACAACTTAGATCTAAAGAAAAATAATGCATGAAAATTCAGATCTATGATAGATTCATACACTATAAAGGCTCTCCTTCAAATACCCCTTAGGGTTTTCAGCAATACATGAAGCATAAGGAGTAGATCTGAGATATAAAGGCTGAAAATCTACAGATATCTTTAGAATTACAAGAATATTCAGATCTGATCTGATGTATACAATAATATGATACTCTTCAGTGGATCTCAAAGGTGAAGGGAAGATCCCCAACACATGAAAAACACTCCCTCGGAATTTTATGCCAAAAGTCCCTGCAATAGCCCTTACAGAAAAACAAAGATATGGAAGTGAAACTGCACTGTAGGGTTTAAGATAAGTTTGGCCTAATGTTAAGATATGGATCTGATTCTCCAATTATCCAATACTCTCTTTTCAATGGAATAGAATAATTTCCCACTAAAAAGAGGCACTAGAATGGTCTAGATCTGAGTAGATCTAGCCTCCACTTGCTGCAACTTACAAATAAAACCAAACCCTCAACAGGATATGCATTGTAGTTGGAAGAATAAGCTTGGCCTTTAGCCTAATAGTGGACAAGAAATTTAAGAATCTTCCAAGAGGCCCCTCAAGGAAAGATATGGGATTCCTAAACAGGAGATCCTTTTGCTAAACAACACTATTCTCTGCTAAAAAACAAGGAGAATGAGATATGTCTAAACAGAAAATATACTCTGAAAATGTAATCACATCAACCCCTTCTCATGCTTCCATCCTCTTCCTTTTATAAGTTCAGAGCTTGCAAACCCTAAACCACCTTCATTGAAATGGCTCGTTTCAGATGAACCGCCTCCCTCTAAAACTGTGTTGTGCATCATTGATGGCCACTCCTCCAAGAAAATGCTATTGGTTTGGTCATGGTTGACCTAGTCAAAAGTTTCAGCCCCTTTCACACCTAAGGGTGTTCATTTACATAGCCCGGATTTAGCATTTTTCACATGTGGAATTGATTTATTTACTGTTTTTAGGAGTTTTATGATCCTCCTTTAAAATTTATTCAACAAACAGAAAAATAAATCAAAACTAAATATTCCCATTAGCTTAGGACTAATTGGGAATAATATAGTCCCCCCCCCCTCCAAAATGTTGCTTGTCCTCAAGAAACTGGTAAGGTGAGTGTTGCAACTCATCTCCTCTTCCTTTGGTGACACAAACATGAGTTAAGATTACTCCATAAGCCAAGTGTTCACCAAACCACTCCTCCATGATTTGCTCCTCAAAAATTATCATGAGATGCAAATAGCCCATCCCATAAGGAGACAATAGATCACAAGAAACAAACATGGTTTGCCCAATGTTCTCCCAGCAATATGTAACATAAGGTACATGTAGAATATCCCCTCATATATAGATGTGGTAATTGGTTTTCCCACCACTTACTTGCTGCCCATACCATCTCACCATAGCTGAAAGTGTGATATATATGTGGTGCCTTAGGGAACCACCCATCATGTTGCAAAATATCCTTGTTTCCTCCAAGGGAGTGGCCACATTCATAAATTTTTGTGGCCCAATATTGGCCATGAAGCTTACAAGATATAATACTCCTCCATGGAGTTATGGCCTATATAAACATGGTGAAATAATTCATAAAATTAGAATATGAAACATGTGTAACAAGAGCATGCTCTTCACCAACAATCCTCCTCATATCAATAGAGTTGTGCATGGATCTATCCCCTTCCTCAAGAAGGGAAAAAGAGGGTTGATTTAACTCTCCCATGGAGTTATGTTGCTGCTCCATCTTCACAAGGTAAATTCATCTTTGAAAATTTCGATATAGTTCTCCTTCAAAGCCCTGCCAATAGTAGCTCCTCAAGATAATGTTCTTGAGCTTCGTGGAATATGTTTGGCTAAAACAAAACTCTTCATAGCCCCCTTGTAGTAACTTTTCCTTGAGCTTGGAGGCTCTAGAAAATAATATCCTACCATGATCATAAATGACTCCATATTGGATTGAATAAACCTCATCATATAGCAATTCATCAAGAATCATGCATGTGTGAAGATCCTTGGAATATTCCACCAACAATTCAGACTTCCAATATGGATCTAATTTGCCCAACAATGACAATGATGATAATGTGTCAACTGAAATGTCTGCCATGTTGCTTCTCTTCTACTTTACATTTCCCATGCCCAAGGTGTTTGTTGGAAGGCCGTGCCTCCCATTTCTCTCCTCCTTAACATCTCCCATGCCAAAGGTATAAGGTGCAAGGTTGCCATTCCTTCCTTGCTTCCCTCCTTGCACATGCACATGATCAAAAGAAAATGGAAGTTCTTGGAAGTTAGTCTCCCATGGAAGGCTATCATCTATCCAAAACCTCTTTGGTTTTGCCAAAGTATGCATGTGTGACCACAATCTCTCATTATTTATGGAAGAGTTTTCTCCAAACAAGTTTGTCTCCTGATTCAAGGATTCCTTTCGTTGCTCCATGATGGTGTCATTCTTCATCCTTGCAGCATTGTTTCTCATATCAGTATGAGATGAGAGAATGGATAATGGTGATAAGGAAAAAATACTTTCCCTCTCCTTGAGACTTCCCCATACTCAGCGCTATAGTATAGTCTTCTAGTGCTCCCTTCCTCCTTGGATCTATGAAAGCAGTATCAATGCATGAAACATATCTCACCAAATCTGAATCAGGTGGTCTCCCAGGAGGTTTACCACAAGATAATGATGTCTCATGGCTCATTCCCATATGAATAATAGATTGGAACATCTTATGATTTCTTCCACTGTGCAAATCCATCTATGATTTTTGTATGGAAGTCTAATGATAATGGGGCATCACTCATATATATGTAAGAGTGCTTCTGATTACAACAAGTTCCCCATCTTCTCCCCCATGTAGTAGTGGATCACCTCCTATCATGACAGTGTTGTGATCCTTAATCTGTTCTTCTTATCCTACCTTTTGCAAGTTCTCATAGTCTAAGGTGCTTCCTTTAGATGTAGTTAACTCATGAACACCCAACACCTCCTTGGTGTCAAGAGCCATCATTCCAAAGCACTGATCTATCATAGTTTGTGTTCCCAAAACTATATGCATTGTTGGAACAAATTCGCTCCATTGTTTTATCTTATTGTTTATCATCATAGACACATGTTGCTCATTTTATCCATGTTTAGGATCCTTGGAAGCTTCTTGTAAAGATACAAGGGTCCTCTTAGTGGAAGAAATTGCTTCACGTCCATCTCCCAATAAAAATAGATATCCTCCTGATGTCACAGTGCTGGAGGATATTTCCAGCTCTTATTATTTCTTCTCGTCATCAATGGAGTATGTATCATCAATAAGAGATCCTTTCTCTTGATCTCTCCTTGAAAAAGGAACACTCATGTCTTCTTCTTGACAAGAATGTTCTTGTTGAAGTGGGGCATTTTCCCTCCGAAAATCATATAGTAGATCTTTAACCCATTCAAAAATGTTCTGGAATGGAGTTATCTTCATGGATCCTTCCATCTCATGCAAAGTTTCTGAATTCTTGGGCTTAGTTTGCTCACCCAAAGAAATTTCAAATGGTTTAAAATCAAATCTTTTCACTAACCTCCTAGTCAACTTTGCATAAGTAGAGATGTCTACATTTTTTAATGAAGAAGATTCAAATAACCCTCGGGCATAAGCCTTACCTTTGAGGTGCAGCACTGCTACTCTTATGGCTTCATCTTCTGAAACTTGATGCAACTGGAAATATGTGTCTAGCTCCTTTACCCAAGACTTGGCTGAGCTCTCAGGTGACCCATCAAATGTGGGTAGAAAGGTTCTACCCAAAGTGTGCTGCATGTACCCTCTCCTTCTCTTGTATATGCTGCATCTTCTTTCTTCTTTATGTTGACAAAACCCTAGAAATCTTAGATGCTCTTTGAATCTTTTAGATTGAGATTCATAATCTTGGAGATAATCGCCAAGAGTCTCTTCTTTTGGTGTCTCTCCTTCTGCTTCTCCTCTTGATAGGAATGTAGGAATGCTACAATGATGTAGATCTAGTTCTGTGGCTGAGTGCTCACACACATAATATGAATAAATGGGGCTTTCTTCATGTGAAAATATCTGTAAAGGATCTGCAAGTCCTTCCTTCCTCGTTCCCCTAATTTCTCTTTTCATCTCATGCATAGTTTGGAACAAAGTTTTTGAGAACTCTTTCCCTTTCATTCTTCCAAATAAAGGGGTTTTAGCATTTTATTTTGTGTAATCAAACTTCTTTTGTCTTTCCCTTCCCTGAAAAGGCATATTGGCTTCTTAGAAAGAAAAGCATAGACTGTGTCAAGATGATTGCTTTGATACCACTGTAATATCCCAAATGGAAAACATGCAGCATTATTGAACAATATTGCAGAGAAATAACACAATTCAGCTAAGTAAGAGCAGGAGGCCAATATGGAAATTCTTATTTCGCATTTAGAACAGCAAATAAGATGTATATGAATCCCATAGGATGCATAAGAGGAAATAAAAGTCTCCAATGAGGAAATATCCTCAAAAAGAAGTGTAGCAACCAGTCATATGAACCAAAACTGCCTTGACAGTGTTATTTTTATTAGGTTGCAAAAGCTGTTGATTAAAACTTAGATATAGAGAAAAATAATGCATGAAAATTAATATCTATGATAGATCCATACACTATAAAGGCTCTCCTTCAAATACCCCTTGGGGTTTTCAACAATACATGAAGCATGTGGAGTAGATTTGAGATATAAAGGCTGCAAATCTGCAAAAATATTCAGAATTACTAGAATATTTAGATCTGATCTGATGTATACAATAATATGATCCTCTTCAGTGGATCTCAAAGGTGAAGGGAAGATACCCAACACATGAAAAATACTCCTCCATTAAGTTATTCCAAAATTCCCTGTAATAGCACCTACAGAAAAACAAAGATCTGTAAGTGGAACTGCATTGTATGGTTTAAGATAAGTTTGGCCTGATGCCAAGATATGGGTCTGATGCTCCAATGATCCAATACTCTATTGTCAATGGAATAGAAGACTTTCCCACTGAAAAGAGGCACTAGAATTGTTACACCATTTTTTGGTCATCTAACCTACTATCATTAGATGGACCCAAGTACACCACGTAAGACCAATTTTACCCTAAGTAAAATTTCCTTCACTATGTAAAATAACTTAATAAAACATATTTATTAGGTTGTTTATGGTCTAAACAGGAAACCCCAAATGGAAATATTAAACAAACCTATATTTGTTTGATTTTCCTGGTCATGTTTAACCCAAAACAAAGAAATTAATTAGATAAATCTTTATTTATCTTATTATTTTATAGGAATAATTATTTAAATCTTATTTAAATAATATTCCTTGTTAAATATGACTAAATCACCCATAAATAATTAAATAAATCATTATTTATTTGATTATCTTTTAACCACTTCCTTAAAATGATAATAAATCATTTATTTATTTATTATTCACAAATAAAGGGATTTGACCCAAGTCAAATACTTTTTCCCTCCAACAAATATAATAAAATATTCCATAAAAGGTGGATCTAGATTTGGTTAATGTTATTTTAATCATGCACCAAGATCTAGAATGACCCAAAATTTTGTTATAAATAGGAGGGTTTTCCCTACCATTCTTCACCTTTTGTTGCCTATTAGATCACTCTGGATATAAACTCTTGGTCTGACTTTGAGCCATTATCATTGTCATATTCTCCATTATTTTCTGTGTGAGCTCCCTTTGAGTTCTATCTTTGTCTGGGTTTTCTACACCAACAGGAGAGGGAAATGCTAGATCTGAAGTGTTGAGGAATTCCAAGAACCCATCCCATTGAGGAGAATTGGAAACACCTTCTTGTTTTCCTCCCAGGTACCCTTAATACAAAAAAATCTTTCAAAATTTTTCTTGTCTTGTCTATTGGATATATGGAGCAAAACCTTCTTTTTACTGCTTAATGTCTTTTTATGCATAGATCTGGTTTTTGCAGCTCTTGTCTTGATCAACTAACTGCAGATCTGAAGATATTGGCAGCCATATTTGATGTTAGGGTTATTAGTTATACATAGCTAAAGTGGTATTTTTTCGTACACTTCAACAAAGGATTCATACTAACAACTGGTGAGTCCACACGGGTTTTCAATTACGACCGATGTCATTTTTCATATTCCTGCATATCCAACTACTTCAGACCCTAGGGGTTCTTTTCAGATTTTTGTTTTTCCTATTGTCATGTTTTTTTTCACCTACAAAACCCTAAAACATTAAACTTTCTAACTTCCGCGTGTTTTTGGCCCTATTGCGTAGGTGACAGACATCAGCCGCAACTGAGACGACAACTTTTCCGCAAATCTGCTGCCGGGACAACTGGAGTTGGAGGTCGCACTTTTCAACCTAAAAACTATGACCTGGACTCTAGGTCGCACTTTTCAGCCCCTTTTCTGCGACTTGAACAGGAAAACAGGTCAGAACCTGCGACCTGTGCTTTTTTCTGCTGTTTTTCTGCAATTTTTCTGGTTTTTGCTGAAGCTTCTGTCAGGGTTTCCCAGCCTCTATCTCTGCCCGTTTGGACCTGTTTCTGATCTATTTTTCTCATCTAAGTGGGAACCTAGCCCCCTAGGGCTTCAGTACCCTCCACTTTTGGTGGAAGAGTTTTAGCTGTTTCAGGTGTCTGATTTTTCAGAGTTTCAGCCTTCCCTTTTTCAGATCTAATACCTCATTCTCAGATCCCTTTAAATCAGCTCTTCTTCCTTTCAAACCACCTCTTGTAGTTTTGTTTGGAGCTCCCTTTAGGACCTCCTCCCTGTCCTTTCTGATTTTTGCTGATTTCCTCCTTTTCTCCAGCCACCTTGCCTCTGCCTCTTGGCTGTGATCTGCACCTCTTTTCAACAGCTTTCTCCTTTAGATCCCTGTCCCTTTTGACCCTAGATCTATTGGCCTCTTTTTAGTGTGTTTTGACTAGATTTTTTCCCTCTTTCAAATTAGTTTTGAGAGACCCGCGTTTTTGGGTTGAATCGATGCACTAGTAGCTGTTAATTTTCTATTATTTCAGCATTATATACTGTTTTTGCAGCATTATTTTCAGTTACGCAGCACATTTTTTCTCTTGCTCTAAAAAAAGAAAAGGGTTTAAAAATTAAAATCAACGCATGCAACACACTCACCCTAAGCGAAGAAGAGCTTGGTTTACACCGCCAGGCAAAGACTTTAAAATCAATTGACACTGCACCTTTTTGCCCTTGTTTCGACATTGTAATCACTTGATTCTGCACCTCCCGACCTTTGTCAGTCGTTCTTCTTCCCCTCGTGCCATGTTTGTGTTTTCATCATTGCGCCCCCAAGGCGCGCCTCCCGGAGACTTCTTGGCCTTCACCCTCAGTTTCCGGTCGGTTGACCTGCTCCGTCCCTCCGTCGTCGAGCCAGTCCTTCTCCGAGTCCGCATTCTGACTCCTCTTCTGATTCATTGGGTTCTCCTTTTACTTCTGGTTCTCCCCCTATAACCTTCGCTATGTCTGGTCTAGGGCCTAATGCTAGCGGTAATCCCGGCCCTAATGCCGGAACTAATACTAGCGGAGCCGCCACAGGAACTACCTCGGCTGCACCCTTTCTCCCTTACATGGCAGGCCTCAGCTTCCCCGATTTCAATCAGTTGATCAATGACCCTATCTGCCACGATGTTGGTTGGCCTGCTATGCCGACCAAGCTCCCCTCAGACATTCCCAAGTTCGAAGGCCTTGCTGGAGAT
Organism: Pinus albicaulis; assembly: GCA_034641835.2. Taxonomy (NCBI): domain Eukaryota; kingdom Viridiplantae; phylum Streptophyta; class Pinopsida; order Pinales; family Pinaceae; genus Pinus; species Pinus albicaulis. The sequence goes on from CM076578.1 coordinate 1,719,179,047, forward strand.
GATCTAACCAACCATATCCGATCTTTCCACATGTGGTGTTCCTCCAATTCCATTACCGATGACTCCATCCATCTTCGGTTGTTCCAACGCACGCTCACAGGCGAAGCTTATAAATGGTATGTTGATCAGTCCACCTCTTCCCATAGCACCTTTGCGACCATTGCCGAAGCCTTTTTATCTTATTTCCATCTCCCCCTCCGATACGACACTGGTAGAGAGCTTTTGACTTCTTTCGGTCAATCCTCTTCAACCCGCCTTTCTACTCATGTCCAGGAATGGCGGAGAAGAAGGAGCTTATGTCGAGCTCCCCCATTTGAAGATCGGGTTTATATGGACTGGTTACTTCACACTCTCTTAGCTCCCATTGGCAAATATGTTGCCTCCCATTTCCCTCAAACCGAAGAAGCCGCCCTCCAAATAGCCTTGAAATATGACCTGATCTACGCTCAGTCTGGTTATGTTTATACTGTCCTTCCTGACCTCCCTAGGCCCGGTGGCGCTAACGCCCCAGGGGCATCTCATTCCACCGACGGTATCGTTGGAGCCCTTTCTCATCCGTATGCTCAACCTCCTATGGGCTATGGTCTCCCTCCGGGAGGGGCCAGCACCTCTAGCACTTTTCCCCCTCCAGGTAGCATGTATCCAGAATACGGCATGCCTCATCCTTTTTCCCAACCTCTTGCTTACCTCAATGTTTCCCAAACTAGTCATTATCCTTATCCGCAGCCTGGTGCTCCAGCTTCTCCAGCATATACGCTTCCACCTCCCTTGCCTCCTCCGCCCCCGCAACAACACCTATAGCCCCCTCCAGGGCAAGTCTTTGCACAACAGGGTGCGACTAATCCCCCTTCTCAAAGAAGGCCGAGAGGCAACCCAAATCAATCCGCCCCTGGTATGCGTGGGCCCAATCCTCAAGGTACTGACTCTAACACTGCTAACCAGCAACAGGGCACTCAGCCCATGTAGGACATGCCTCTTCACACCAATAAGCCTTGTTCATGTTGCAGTGTTTACGGTCATTACACCCATGATTGTCCCCTCTTACCACAGATGCGGTAGATGTGGGAGTCTCAAGCCACATTGTGAGGACAACATGCCTCCCCTTATGCTCCCCTTAATGTGGCCACTACCCAACCGGCTGTGTTTACCGATCTTTTCCCCAAACAAGGATTCGTGGCTGCCCAACCACCTGACAGACAGGTCGCCACTCAACCTTCCCCTTCTGGTTCCTCTGATTACCAGATCCTAATGATGAACTCTGATCCATCCCCAACCGTCGACCTTCACCTTCAAACTCGGTCTTGCCAGTACCCCAAGCCTCTCGCTCCGTCTGCCCCCGAGTCCCCTTCTTTAGGTTCTACAGAGCCTCTTTCGACATCCAATGGCCCCTTACATATCCCTCAACCCAAAGTTTAGGCTCATACTAAGATTCTTAAGGGACCATTACGTCGAAATGCTGCTCCTGGTCGAGCTGCTCATGCATATAGCATAGTAGATGATTTGGCACAATCTCCTGCTGCCATTTCCACATTGGAACTCCTCCAGTCATGCCCTTCCCAAAAGAAGGCTCTGCTATCTGCCATGGGTGCTGTAGATCCTGCCGATGACCAAGTGATTTTTTTTGACGCTCATCAATCAGACCATCCTCCTCTTCCTGCTTCCATCGCCTTCCAAATCTCAGTCAAAATTCAGAATGCCAACATTTATTGGTGTATAATTGATGAGGGGGCATCCACCTATGTGATGTCCAATTCGGTTTGGAAGCAACTCGGATCTCTTGAGTTGGCCCCTTCCACGATCACCCTTCGAGCATGGGACGACCGCGCCTCCCAGGCCATTGGCCTTTTCTGTAATTGTCCCATCACCCTTGCCGGCAAGACCGTTTACGTTGACGTCGATGTCATCGACACCCCTCTAGACTCCAACATTCTATTGGGGAAAAGCTACACCTATGCCATGTATGCTATACCATCCGCGGTTTTTCGCAAGATGTCTTTTCCTCACAATGGAAAGATAGTCACCATCGACCAGTTGACTTATCATGAGCCACCGTCTCAGACCTCCCCAGAGACGACCATCTCTTCTGTAGTCAATAAGAAAACTATCGATTCCTTGACTAGTGTCTCTCCCGGCATCTACAAAGACTCCTCTTTTCTTGGAACCTTCCCTGGTCTTCCTCCTCCTCATATCTTTGATCCCATCTTATCGAATGTTTGCATGATGCAATCATCTCGGGCTGCCCTTAAGTGACCTGTTTCGGCTAGTTAGCAACCTCAGACTCAACCTCGCCCACCGCAACGCGCTCCTAGCCCTTCATCTCCGCCAGCCAGACCTCCTCCTTCTGGCCCTTCTCCTACAGCTGGTATCCCTGAACCCCTTTATCCCCCTGGATCAGTTCCCCCAGGCCTTAACCATCTCAGAGCCATCCCTCCTGGTCAGTATCCCGCTGGTCAGATACCTTTCCTAGCTCCCCCTTCCGGAGTCTATTCGGTCCCCGTCATGGCCATCCTCTCTCTCCCTAACCTGACCCTAGGCATACCCGTCTGGTACCTTGACCCTCCAGCCGCTACCCCTCCTGGTCACCCCAAACCCTATCTTGCTTTGACACCGGTTCAACCGGTCCCCCTCACTTCCTCCGTTGCTACCATGCCCCGTGAACCTCCCCAGGACCCTACCTCTGTGGTGACAGCTCTAGGAAATGAAGGCAAAGCTCGCAAGGGGGCATCCAAAGACAAGGTCACCCCGACTGACCCGGTTCCTCCTCCGCCCGCAAAGCCTTGCACCTTGTGTGATGTTGTCGGTCACGCCACCCATGCTTGTCCTGAATTGCCCCGCATTCAACCCATGGTTAAAGTCGCGTTCCCTGAGTCTACGGTCCCTGACCCCTCTCTCCCGTCCTCGACCGTAACCAAGAACCCAAAAACTATTCGCACAAGCAAACCCTGTGCTTTGTGCGGTGTCCATGGCCATTATTCCCACCATTGTCCTCACCTGACGCATTACCGCGCCTCTTTAGAAGTATTTCGAGAGTATGAGGTTGAACAAAATCAGTCTGCCTCTCCCATACTTGCGCCGTATGCTTCAGGACAGCTTGAGGATCCCCCCACTCCCATTGACATTCCCCCCCCTGATGTCCAGATGACGGAGTCTACTACCACCATCCTCTACCTATCATCCTCTGTGAGACCCTTGGAGAACATTCCCCTTGACTCCTCCCCTGTTGTTTCGCTCGATCCCCCTTCAGCGACCACCCTGGGCTCAACATCATTTGACCATTTGTTCCTCTATTCTTCCGTCCCTCCCCGTAACAATCTGTATGTGAGCCTTCCTTCCTATACGGATGATTTAGGTAGCTTTGCTGCGTCATGTGTTTTCCCTTCCACTCGTCATCCCCTATTTTCCCGTCTGGATGACCCCTTGGAAACCTTTTCCACCCATGACCCCATCCTTCCTGCCCATACGCGGGATAACCCCACTCGTCTCCATGTTGACCTCCACAGCCCGAGTCCCCGCCATACCTCCTATAGCCCTCATATACCACCGTCTAGTTCGTATATGTGTCATAGCCATCCTGCCCATCACGTTCCCTCCTGCAGTTGCTGCTCTATGTCTACTATACACTCACGCTGCCATCCTTTTTCCCCCTCCCCCCATTTTTTCTCTTGTAACATCATCCCGCAGGACCTCCTGTCCACACCCTATATCGGTTACACCGATGGTGCAAGTCGTTACTCCCAGAATCTAGCCTCGGCAGGTTGGGCCATTTTCACCCCCTTGCATGCCCTTGTTCTCTCCAACAGGGTCTGCATTGGTCCTGCCACCAATAATCAGGCCGAATATGATGCAGTGCGTGGTCTCTTAGTCGATGCCCTCTCTCATCGCATCCTCCATCTGCATGTTTGTTTAGATTCCCTACTTCTTGTCAGGAAACTAAATGGTGTCTATCATGTGCATAATCATAGGTTGTTTAGATGATATTTATGAGTGAAACTCTTGATACGTGAGTTTGAAACCATAACTTTTACCCATGTACCTCGAGAACAAAATCACTATGTAGATAGCATTGCAAACCATGTTCTAGATTGGCATTTATCACATGCATTTTATACAAGAAAATAACATTCATCATCATTAAACAAGATGCATATCCATAATATGTGTCGCAAAACATGTTTTTAGAGTCCATCTACTCTGATACATATGACATGCCCATAGCATGTTACAAAAAACTCAAAACTGGGGGCACCACCTGCCCCTACATACACACTAGGGGACACCACATGCCCCACACCTAATCACTATCTGGCGGATCCCGAGACAATGGCTTTGCTCCTGTAGCCTGTAGATCACGTATCCCTTGACCGGCCATTGCCATGCGCCGCATGACGCCTCTCCATTCCGAGGGTAGACCAATACATGGCTCTATATACTGGTCGTCTAAGTCTTGCCACCCGCGCTCTGACACTCCGGTCAGCAACCTCTCGCATCTATGGAAGATGTCCTCCAGAAGGGCAGCCGCATCCTCATTACATGCTGCTCTCGACCCACTCAGACTTGCACCTCCAGATGCTTCCGATCGTCCCATATATCCGGCCGGTTTTACCGAAGCTATATCTGCATACCAAAAGTACATGAATCAGTACCCTATCTACTATTCACTAACTTTAACATGCCCAAAAAAGAATAGTTACTTATCACTTACCATCGGGTCCCCATACTCGACCAGGCGGAAGTGGTAGGTCTGGATCCCCACAATAACTCATCCCACTATAGGGATAGTCGTCTATGTATAACGACATCTGATCCCAATGGGCAAAGAACTCAAGTTGAAACACTCATCCGACTGCCCCTCCTCCTCCTCTGCACAGTAGCCACCCCCACCGGCGCATCCTGGGCTCTCTCGGGCCCCCATCTGGGAGCTATATATTAGGTCGTAAGGTTGGGATATTCTCAAAAAAGAAGGAACACAATAAAGTCCCATACGAGCAATCGTGGTTTACTTGTCGTTTGTATAGCGACAACTTTCGTTTTAATGACACCAACATCATTTGGGCCCACCCATAGTAGGTCCCACTCAACACACTCTCTACGATCATCATCTGCCCCCTAGTGATGGAATGGAATGCCTGGTTTCCCAGGATCCGCAGCACCACTGCAGCCACTGCCCGGGTCTCCAATCTCTCTAGGTCCCCGATCGATATCTGTGTCCCTTTGACTTGGAGACCCGGTCGACAATGCCGCTCCACAAAATCCATGATGTTCCGCCCCCACGGTAACATTGGTTGCGTATTTCCCACCATCCCAAGTGGCGGGAGACCTGTCAGGAAATACACATCCTGGATTGTCAGTTCGATCCTGTGCCCCTGCACTACAAAGACCTCATGCTCTGGATCCCAATAACTGATAATCCGGGCCAACAAGGGCTCTCCAGCTCTCATCAAAGGGTTCTCCAAAAACTTCAAAACCCCAAACCTGGCCAACACATGACGAACACCCTGATCTGCCTAGATCTCTGCCCGTAATGTACCCGGGTCTCTCTCTCTCCAGTTCACCCGTATATTTGCCATATCTGCACAAAAACATCATCTTTGTCAGCCTATAGATAGGGAATATTGTAACCAAACACAAAAACCCAACTCTCAGCCATCAAACAACACTAAAACCCCCTCATCTTCCAGGTCGCACTTTTCTGCCAAATCCTGGGATAGGTCGCACATTTTTGCTCAAAACCTGCGTCCTAGGTCAACGATTTTGGCCCAAAAAGTGCGACCCGGCCGAAAATATGTAATGGGGTTTGTTCCTGAGATTCTGGGCCCTAATCTGAACTTTCAATCCATCAAAATGAAAGAGTAAGGTTAGGCCTCTTACCTGCCACTGACGGATCTCGATCCCAACGGTCGGTTTGTCCGCTACGATCACCGCAAGATTTAGGGCCTTCTCTCCTCTCTAAATTCACCACAGCAACACTAGAAAATGAGTGGATTTGGAGGGAAAACTGCCTTATTAAAAGAGAACCCTTGTTTCTTCTTTCGCCTGCTGCGACCATACTGTAGCTCCGTTTGACAAACCATATGCACCGTTGGAAAGCTCTCACCGAGCCCTCAAATGGGTATCTGTTAGTTTTTTCTGATTTGATACTTCCCTAGGACAAAGTTTGTCCAAGAGGGGTCACTTCACCTCCACCCAAAATCGAATATCCTCACTTACAACACTTGTACTTGGGGCACCACTTTGCCTCCATACTTGTCTTTGTTTGTGTCGATTTTCATCATGAGATATCATCTTGTACTCATGTTTTTTGGGTTCCCCATGGGCTCTTTTCTGTGTGGCAGCACCATCGAGTCGCCCTTGTTTAGAGCATCCAAGTTGAGTCATCATCACATTCATGGAGCCTATCCCGAGTCCCTTTGTACCCCGCTATAGTCCTCCATCCTTCATTGCTTGATCCCTCTCTTGTGTCGCACATTATGGCCTTCAGTCCCACTGTCCCCTATCCCTCATGATCTTGTGTCAGTCGCTGCCATGTCATTCCTGCCCTTTATGCTCTAACAAAGGAAGTCGTCCATTCGCTACTCAGTCCCCTCCATTTCACCATCATCATTGGTATTAGTCTGTCAGTCGCTCGACTATTTTCTCTCGCGCCTTAGTTGAGGATATCTCATTACCTCACCTATGGCGGACCTCCTTCTGTCGACATCAGCTCATTCATTATAGAAGACTGGTCTAGAGGGCGGTGTACCTTGGTTCCAGCTTCCACTCTTGTTCAGTGCCTCGGATCAGGCAAAGGGCTTTCTCCTTACCCTTTGACTTGATTGTTTCTCAACTCCAGCTCCTTTCAGCATGATCGAGATCCATATACTTGATGGTTCAGTGATGCAGCAGCAGCTCTTGGTGATTCCCGGGTATGTGTGAGATGTTTCAGCCCTCATGAGGGGGTGGCCCTGCAGGTAGCCCCCCACATGCCTGGATGACCTCTTCATTACAGCCTTTGATGCAGCTCCATATATTTGATGATGTCAGCCTTAGCCGCTTGCAGCGCCTTTTTGATTTGCATGTATCAGTCAGATTTTGCGAGCCCTTCCCCATTTTTAGGGGGAATTTGGGTTGTATTTGTATCTCATGTACTCAGATATTATTGTATAAGTACTGGCTGTTATCCTAGGCACAACATGTATGTGGAATCCTTCATTGTATTTCTATCTGGCTCATGTTTATGCCGGTTGTACTTTATGGTTCGGTCCCTTGTTTACTGGACACACTATTCTTTTGTACTTTCTCTCAGCGGGCATAGGTATGCCTTCCCCGCCGCCTTTAGCACAGGTACCCTCTCATAAAAAGAGACTTGTTGCAGCTGTAAGTCTCGTCTCCTCAGGGTCTAGTTCTTCAGAACATTATTCTACCTTACATCTCTCTCTCCGACTTCCCTTTTGATGTCTGGTGATTGAGTTCTTACAATGTACTTCGGTCATACGATTTGCTCCTAACACTGGCACGCTGGGGGGCAATCTGTTAAGGGATCAGGAAGAAGAAGCTTGGCCCTTAGCCTGATAGTGGACAAGAAATGCAAGACTCTTCTAAGAGGTCCCTCAAGGAAATAGATGGGATTCCTAAACATGAGATCCTTGTGCTAAAAAACACTATTCTCTGCTAAACAGCAAGG
>CM076578.1:1719873829-1720081544 GCA_034641835.2 Pinus albicaulis
CCAATTCTCGGTTCTGTCTAACTAGTAAGCATCTGCTTTACTGGGTTTATGAAAGAATCTATAAACTCTGAAAATGTTTTTCTTGTTGATATAGTTCTGACTAGTTTAGTCCAATGAATCACTGATTGATTATGTCCTTGTTCATCTTGTTTTTTGAGCTGGATAGGCAAAAGATCTCCCCGTTGAAAAAGAAACATGTGTGTAATTACAAAAGTGTAACTAAACACACCTTGAGTTGTGAAATTCATGAATTGTTCATGTATATTTTCAGCCAAGAATTGGTTGTAATTATACATGAACAATAGTTGTTGATCCTTGCTAAAAATAGAAAGGAACCCCATGATGGGTTCATCAACTGTCTGGTCATCTGAATATCCTAACAGGTAAGAGAGTAGGGAAATACAGTGTCTAGAAGCTTCAGGCAAGATGGAGGATGAGTATGGTGGATTCCTTTTAGGCAATTCAGCATCCTCAGGTAAGAATATTTCGAAAATCTAGGCTCTCTGTGGGAAATTCAACTTATGGTAGAGATCCATAAGTGCAGCTAGTGAAAAATGACTTAGAGAATCGAATTGAGGGATTAGAAGCATTTGATTAATGGTTTTAGCAGAGATGGTGATTAGAATGTTTCCATTCTGAGCCACCACTACTCTTTTTACAGGATCATATTGGGCTTGGCACCAGGAGATGAGGTCGGGAAACTAATGAGTTTGTGGAAAAGAGAAAAGGGGTTACAGTGATTCCCAAAACCTGATGAGGACTTGTTTATCAGTGTGTTTCTGTTTAAGCCATAAGTGCAATTCATAAAAATTGAATTCACACTTGGCGTCTGCGATCTTGAAGAAGACATCTATGAGAGGAATTAAGTCTAGGTTGAGGTGAGATGTGGGTGCAGAGCTTTCCTCTGCAAATTGTTTCTTGGATTTTGTCTGTTCTACAACCTGTTTCTTGGATTTTTCCTTCGGGGCCATTTTTTTAACGGAGAGAAGGAATGGATGGTGAGAATATGATGGCTGGGTGACAGTAAAAACGGTGACAGAATTATCTACTGACAGGGAACAATATGCGAAGATAGTGACGTGGCAGGATTTAATTAGTAAAGTGGACAACGGTTAAGGTGAGGGAAAAGAGAACCATTGCAAAAATTTTACCGCTGGCGGATTTTGGAGGGGGTACCTGGCGGTTTGTGGTTTTGATCAGGGGGGTTGCGAAATCATGTGGTGGTGACACATATGAAGCAACGACAACCATTAAAACTATTTTTCAGACCCCACTTCCCCCTCCCCCTTGTGTTAATGAGACACAGCTGGGAGGGGGGTGAATTCAACCTCCGTCGTTGATCTCAAGCGGGAGAAAGATCTACTGTTGAAAACTGCAGTCCATTTATTAAGCGCAATAAGACCTTTTTTCATTTTGCGACTTAGGTTTAAAATAATAATGCACCATACAATATTCCTTATTTGTCAAATAATTAACGAAAATTTAAACTTCTTATTTGAGAAATTAATCAACATTAATTATTTTAAACTTTGGAAAATGGTGCATTTAAACAGGCAGCCATAAAATTTATTTTTCAAGACTAAAGCATTTTTTTTATATTTTCTTCCCTAACATTTTCTTTTCTTTTCCTTCATTCTTTAGGGAAACTAACTCTAACATTTTATTTGACATGGATGAATAAAATACATAATTGTCCTAACTTTTTTTTATTTTATTTTTTCATCCATATCCTAACATAACATTTTAAATTTATTTATTTATTTAACTAATATGCTAACTTATCATAACCAAATAATGTTACAACACATTCAATGGACATTCATTTCGAGGGTGTTTTCTGGTACATCTAGGGAATATGATAGCTAAGGCCCTCTATGCTTCCTCTTGTTTCCTCTTGATTTAAATTGTGTCCATTTTCAAATCAAAGTTGTGCAGCGTCTCACTTTTGAAGTCCTCCAACATGTTTCCAATCTCGTGCTTGATGGAGGTGGAAGAGGAATGGGTGTTGGTCATTCTTTGGCTAGCTCTACCATTCTTCCTAGCTTCCCTAGAGTGGTTTTTAAATACAGACTTTATGTCCTCATAATGTAGCTAGTAGATATCTCCTCTAGACATCATATTAAGGGTCTTTATTACCTCTTCCATGATCCCTCATAGAAGTACCAATTTGAGTGATCTGGGATCAAGGGTGTAGTTGGCTCTTTTATAGTTCAATTGGAATATTTCTTCATAATCCTCTAGGGATTCATCAGGTCCTAGAGTCGTCCTAAATATCTTATCCTTAGTCTAGTTGGACCTAGTATCTATATTTGTTGTTGAAGGATTCTTGCATCTATGCCCAGGTATTGATATTGTTCCCAGGCAGACCCATGAACTAGCGCAAGGTTGCATCCCTGCTAGGTGGATGGTAACAATTACAGTGTTTTCTCATCTAAGGCATAGTCATAAGTCCTACATACAACAACAAAATTGAACATGAATGTGTCAAGATCCTCAGAAGTAAGGCCATGGAAATGTTAAAGGGCTGAGGGACTGATGTTCTTCATTCTGGTTTCTTCCTCAACTTCTCTAATGGGAGAGACTCCTTGGGCACTAGTTTTAGCCATGGCTTGAATTAGTGAATCAGGTTCCTCTGGTGAAGCAATTTCCTCTTTTTCCCTAATAGGTTCTTCAATTTTTCAAGTGGTTCATCTAGAGGGTGTTCTACCTCACAGTCACCAAAAAAGAGTGATGGGTGACTGTGTGGGGTTATGGGGGTTCTTGGTAAAAAATTTCCTTGGTTTACCCTATTTGGTTTGTGTTATATTATTTCCACAAATAGTCGCACGTGCGAGGGGGTTACAGTGGGGACAATAGCCCCTCCCTGTTCGTTGCATTGGGCGCAGTGGAGCGGTCACACGGGGGGGGCAACCCCCCCTTTCTAGGGGTTCATAGGGGGTGGGTAGCCCCCTATGTGGGGTCCAGGGCAATGTCCCAAGAAAAAAAAATTGAACCCTATTTTAGGTGGGCAAACTTGCCTATGGTTTTGTGCATGGTTTTGCACATGGTTTTGGGGCATGATGGTTTTCGACCCCTGGTATTTTGTAGATGCGGTCAAGGGAACTACAGTAATGTTCTAATCTAGGGTTAATGGATTCGGTTTTATGAATGCTTCGGCATGTATATATATGTGTTGTAACACTAAAAGGAATATAATGAAAAATCAAGCTGGTAGTCCCAATTTCGGATCTAGGGAAAAAATATCTATGTATATATGTTTTATGTTTTATGCTCTCGCAATTGTTTATTTTCTGTTTTTTAAGAATTTTTTTGTAGATAATTTCTGTAAAGGGTTAAAACCTACAGTCCCTACTCCTACAAGGCATGAATGTCAAATTATTTTTTTGTTTTTTTAATGTTTGGAAACTGCATGAAAACAGAAAGCATAAAATAATTCTCAAGCATAAAAAAAAATCTACTTAGACACCTCCCCAACAACGGTACAAAAAAGAGGTGAGCCATAGTACTGCACCAAGAGTGTTGCAACTCCCAGAGGCTACTTAACTTTACTTTATCAACCCGGGGTTCGTACAAACTTGGAGGTGACAGTTGTATATGCAGAGCATATGAGCTCTACTCATTCCATCCTCATCTTAGTTCTACAATGAGGTAATAGTAACTAGGGTTACTCTAAGAAAGGAATTTTGTCACACTTCTTAATGCAACCTAAGGCTTAAAATAGATCACAACCATCACTCTATTGACAAGGAAAGAAAATATTTTATATCACACAGATTCATCTAACTATTGTCTACTTTTGCAAGAATTAAAGATTCACACTTATGCTAATGCAAGAAAATGAAATTACAGTAAGTGGCATTCATAGTATATATTACTAAATTGAATTGCAAAAAAGGAAACTAATCTAGAGCACACATGCTGAATCAATGACTAACTCATTCTTAATTACTCGGTTTAATGATGCATCTTGTAATGGACTAATCACACTTTAAAGTGGATCCATTTTGTAGCAAAAGAAGGAGGCGCTTGGGTGGCCAAAGAGGGGCCCTGGACCAAATATTCAAGGATGAAGGTCTAATGGTTGCTTGGCTAGACTTAAGTGAGGTGGAGGAATGATTTTGGGCTAGAGAGAGGGTTTTTGGCACTGGTACAAGATTTCCTGTAGTGTTACAGGATGTCCTACAATGCGACAGGACGCAGGCCGAGAGGAGTTGGAAGCTAGAAATGATAAGAATAAGGTTAGGAGAGGTGAGGGGAAGCTTGATCCAGGTAGATGAAGGATAGACAACCCCTTTTACAAGCTCATAGCTCTTCAAAAAGCTTGTCTTGCACCTACGAGGTTGCTCTCGGTGATGTAATGGTGACCTCAAAAATAGGGTTGTAGGTGACTTGGATGGAAGGTATTTGATGGAGGGTGAAGACTCGAGATGATGGTGGTGAATGGGTCCTTCTCTGCTGCTCTATCCAAAACTGCAATAAATACATCTACTCATGCATTCATCATTGAAAAACTTATCATAGAAATGGTGGAAAAGATGAGTTGAATTTAGATAGATCTACCTATGAAATTGAAACAAAAATATACCTCTGAACCTACAACATGTTCATGATAAGAAAAGTAAAAAATATCTAGATTTTCCAGGAAATCATAAATCGAAAAGATATTTCAGTAGAAATTATACCAATAGATTCAACCCGATCATGTAATTTACTAAAACAAGATATTGAATCCTTCTACTATATTTGTGGAATATAAAACATGATTTCTCAATCACATGCAAGTAAGAGAAAGAATTAAATCAAACGCACAACACAATATATTTCCTAGGGGAAAAAACGGCTCAAAACCCCTCTATCTCTATTATATAATAAGCCAAGGAATCATGAAACAATACAATGCATTCTTGCTCACAAGAATATGCAGCACTACTAATCGTCTCACGTTGATCTCGGAAAAATTGTACAAAAACTTAGCCAATTCCTTTCCTTCCTCCAGCCTACCTTGCTCACGCAATTCATAGGAAAATAAATCCATATTAAATAGGAATTACAACCTTCCTTGATTGCGCAATCCATCATGGGATTTTTTTGTGTAAATCAACAACCCCCATTATTTTAAGCCATAGTTACTTTAGAAATAATGGAGACACTTTTAATTTTTAGAGTTTAAGCAAATAAACCCTTAGATTATTTCTTTTGATAGGAATAGGGGTCAAAAGGGGATGAAAACTTTAAAAAATGGCTTTCCAAATGCTTAAGCAGAGATAAATCGCATTTCACAAATCGCAAAATCATTTATATAATGAAAATATTGATTTGAAACATCTTGTTGATCCAATGAATATAACCAAAACACTTTTATATGAGGAAAAAGCCATATTTTTAAGAATTCCAATAAAAAATATCATGGGACCAACTTCTTCCACATCAGCTTATCTCATTTCACAAATCATAGTTTCTCCTGACACTCTTATTTGATCCTGCTCATACTCATCGATGCAATAAAGCATATCGCATCACATTATCGCAAAAAAAATCAACCATGATATTTTGTTACCGCTCATAATCGCCGATGCGATAAAGTGATCGCATATCGCACGCTTATTACACAAACACATATTGCAAGTTGTTAACTTTGTCGATATTGCGATTTCGATGTCGCGATTGGCAGAAAATATATCTTGTTAGTATTTAATGAAGATATTACACACGAGTCATGATGTAATGTGATAGATCTAGTTTTAATTGTGAAATGATCATAATGGCATGATAATCCATATCAGTTATCAATGTCATAAATTAACAGTTTTATCGCCCATACCACCATAATAATTTCCCTGCAACGAGCATTCAATTCATATCTCATTAGCATGAAAAGTCTCATCCATTTTCAATGTTTCTATTTACTACGATATTTGTGTGTATTGTAAAACTCAAAGGTTCCTACTTCCCACTTACCCTTTCTTACTTATTTACAGGCAAGTTCGAGTAATCAAAGTTCTTTTGAAATGTCTACGGTTTTGAAGAAACAAAAGAAGCATATGGCACCTATTAATCTTGCGCCTACTACCTCAGAGAGAAAAGAGATGTTGCCCTTGTTCACATATACGACTTGCGGACCTGAAAGTGGATCACCTTTGTGGGAATATATGTATAAGTTGTTTGAGGATGAGAAACCGTGCAAAATTCAGAGAAAAGCAAAAATAGATGCCCCAAACTCTTTTGAAGCTACAATTAGAGATGTAGCCAATTCATTTCTTCACCGAATTGCAACAAGGCCTAAGATACTACCATATACTGATATGGTGAGGTGGATTATCAAAAATATTAATATCAGAGACAGAACTTTCCTTACCAGTAGAGGAACAATGATTGGTTCCTTTAAGGCAAAAGACATGAAGCTAATGTATCATCTTCAAGAACCTGATAAAATTTATGATAAAGAATTCCTTGCAAAATTTTCTAAGGAAAACGAACTCAAATTGACACCAATAAAGTAGTGGAGGAGCAATCCTAACAAACACAAGAATGATGAAAAGGGTATGTATTCTACTGGTTCTCTCTCAAGTCCCTATTGTTATATCTCAGCTATGATGTCTAGAATTTTTGGTTAGTTAGACATGACTAAATTTTTAGTAGAATGGGTTCCTCTTATGGAAGTAGCATCTGATGCTTATGTTATGGATTGGGAAAATATTCTGTCAAATAATATTGCCACCTAAATTTTAGAATATAGAAAGAACCGCTCTATCTCTTCTAAAATCTTTCCTCCATTTTATATGAGTGGCTATATAATGGATGTTGTATGTTTTACATTATATTTTCCAGCCATGGGCTAGAAATGGACTACCCAATATCCCCTTCCCATTCATGTATTTCATAGTATTCTCTGGGAGTCCAAATATGAAAGTCATTTTTACAAAATCTGTCATGGAGTTATAATACCCCTTTTTGAAGTTATTTTTAATGAGAAAGCCCCCAGACTTTCCAAAGAGGCACAAGTCGAATTTTCTGCTATAGGAAAGTGGTTTGGTTTCATTCACCTATGTACGATTATTTGGGAGCCTAGCTCATCCACATGTCTTACCCTTGTATGTTCCTGATAAACTTCTCGCAAGAGAAATCGCATACCAATCTGTGGGGAATGGTTTGACCAGATTTTTGAAAGAAGCCAAGAAGGCATTATGGCATTCCTTTCCAATTAACTGTGGTGTGTATGTACTAGAAAAATATAAGCATGTTGTACTGGAAATTGTCCAAATAGAGTGTTTTAAATTGTTTACAATTCTAAACAGGTAATATGATCCCCTGAAAGTGGCCAATAACTTCACTACTCAAGTGAAAATCAGACCCTTTATGTATTAAGATGATGATTTTGACAACTTGTTTGAGTCTATTGAAAAATATGCTGCAGTTAAGAAGTTGGAAAATTTATGCCTTCACCCACCATAACTACGAAAGTATCAGAAATACATAAATAAGAGACTGGAGAAAATTCCCCCCAAGATCTTGTATGTCTCTCAAACCATGACTCAGAAAGAAAATGAATCAGTTATTAAGGATATTGAAGTCCTTAATACACCATAATAGGAGAATTCAGTTTAATTTCAAACAATAGATCTAGATTTCCCTAGCAATCTCAAAGATGTCTGGAAAGAGTTCAACCTAAAATGCCAAGAAGAACAAATAGCCATGATTATTGACCAAAAACGGGTTGTACAAATTCCTCCTTCTACAAGTCAGGACTCATTTACTGTTGGGCCCTCTGAAAAAATTGTGTAATGGCAGAGAGAATCGGATATATCCCGACCTTCTCGACCTCTAAAATTGTTTTAAATATTCAATAAATCCCTCCCCTGGACATATTTTATAGTCCTAGGCACAAGGCAGTTGTTAGCAGGCAAAAGAAAAGGAGAATAACAGAGCATTCCAAGACTCTCACTCAAGAATATAGGTCAATGGATATTGTTTGGAAAGATACCGAGTCAGATCCTTCATAGGATCTAACTCAATTATCACAGTTTGCAGGAGCCTATGCATCCGCAACTATTGACAAGGCATCATAGATTCATCAATTGATGAAACAAAAAGATGAAAATATCCTTCAACTTGAAACAGAGTTACAAGTAGAAAAGCAGAGTGTTAGTCAGCAGCTACAAGTGCAAATCGCACAACTGCAAGAGAGCCTGCACCAACTAAATATTCAGCATCAAGGTGAAATTAATTCTAAATATACTCAAATTCATCAATTAAAGCTCTCCATTGAGAAAATGAAAGATGTTCCAAATATTCATGAATTTAGGAAAGAAGCTTTAGAATTAAACACCTTATTGGCATAGCAACATGTCATCATCTGTCAGAAATTAACCAGCATTCTTGAATTATGTGAGTAAAGTGATTCACTAGTGAATCGCATTGCTGATATGAGAATTAGTTTCGATGGCATAGATGAGAAGGTATCCCAATTTTTTACTTGGCAGGATACTTTAGATGGCTGAACAACCAACCTTCTTAAAATTGAAGAATCAAAGAAAGAAATATTGTTCACATAGTAGGATATACATCTAAATAAAGAAGAAAGGGAAATAACCAGAGCTAAATACATTACCACAAACATTGTGTAAATTTTCAGCCGGAACCTGATCGCATCACATCTCATAGATAGATGTCCTCCTAGTGCATTACCCTTGGTAAAATATTTTATAAGACAATGGCAAGAAGTGTCAAAAGTGAAAGAGGAGGACATCAAGAAGATAGAAAAGTTAGATTGGGAAATATACTGGAGATATCTAGTGAAGCCTCACAGCCAATGGCTCATGCTTCATTTTCTTACAGGTACGTCTTCATACATGCTACATCCATTATCTGATGTTGTCTTTACTGGAAACCTATGCATTAGGCCAGGCCAACCTCATAAGTTTTAGCCTATGCTTAATATTCTTCAACTCAAAGAGCAAATCGAAGAATGGATTGCAGGACAATCCTCCAACAAATCACCCCTTTAATTTATGTTTTTGTTTTTATTTTACTTACTTAAAGGAGAGTTGTTTGAAACCTCCTCAGTTTTTATTGTAATGATTATTTTAAGACTTATTAGTTTTATCTTTAAACCCTTTCATGTCTTCTAAGAAGGGGTCCTGAAATTTTGAAAAGAAGACTTTATTGATGTTGCACTTCTCTACTCTTAATTTTTTCTGAATATAAAAGGTTGCACCGACAGTTATTTCTCAAATGAGCTGAGTAAATATATGTATGGTATTTTTATCTTATATGTTTAATTTTAGTTTCAAATGAGAAATATTTCATTGATCTTATGATGTTTTGTTTTATATATGTGTATGAACATAGTTTGACATCAATTCACTTTTGAATGTGTTATGTTGTTATCATTTATATGTATATGCAATACATGCATTTTATAAAATTTGTGATATAAGCTTCATTAAATTGATTTAATTAACTTCTTAATTAAATCAATTATCTTAAATTTTTTTCATATCTCTAAATGAATGTATGATCTTTATTTGCACTCATTGAAAGATTATTTTGTAGATCGCATAAAGAAAAGGTTTCGTCCTGGGATAGATAAAGATAGATCTAGATATATAGATATAAATAGATAGATTTATTGTTCATTGCATGCCTGCTTATTTTTCCATCTATCAAATTCCACTTAGATATAAAATTGTTCATTCACTCCAACTATATTAAATTTGGAAACTAGTCCCACAAATCCAGTCAGAGCCACCATTCCAAACGGAAAAGGGACAAATTTCAAGTCCCCGACCGCATAGCTTTCCCCGATGTTGTTGCACTGATTTCTAGGGCCTCAACATTTTTGGTGCTAGAAGGATGGCCATTTGACTATGAATGCCACAAAATATCAAATTAAAAATTAAATACCATCACCAGAGTCATTCTCTTTCTGAATCCACAACTTCTAGTCTTGTTTCAAAATCTCCTACTCATAAATCAGAAGTTGTTCATTCTCCTCCTCAATCTCCTAGTTATGTTCATAAAGAAATCCCTTTATAATATACTCTAGAGTCACCTGAAGTACAAACTTTGATAAATCAATTTAAATAAATTTCAATTTCAGTAGAAAAACCTATACTTTAGGAATCCCGAGAAGGAAGTGTCACTTCGATTTTTGAACATACTGGTGTATTAACTTGATCTAAGAGTGAAAATTTTGGATTTATCCCTTTCAAATTTCCTCTTCATTCTCATCAAAGGAAAACTCCTACTTCTGAAACTCAATCATCAACTTGTGAGATTCAATCTATATCTACCTCTCCAACAACATCAGTCATTCTTCCCTCTCCTTCATCTTCTCAAACAGTTTCTTCATTGATCATTAATCCTTATTCTTCTTCTCATTCTACAACTGCTATTACAAGTAATATTGGTTCCACAATAGTTTCTTCCATACCTTCAACTATTATTGGAACTACTTCTTCTACTTCAAATCCTCCTTTGGGACCACCCAATCCTCCTCTTCATACAATGGCTAATATACCTTGGCAAAATCCTGGAGTTGTTAAATTACCAGGACCACTTCATCCTTTACCTAAGCTTCCTGAAATATGGTTGTCTAAGTATAATCTGGATGATGGATTACCTGCAAAAGAGCATCTTCATAATTTCATGCTTGCCATAAATCTTAATCGAGTTACAGAGGAAGATTATGTAATTAGATTGTTTCCTTATACTTTTCAAGGATCAATTGGATCATGGTATTTCTCACTAACATTAGTCACAATTACTAGCTGGTATATTTTCGAAGAACAATTCCTTACTAAATTTGGGGATGACCACAATACTGAAACCCTTATCAATGATCTTTCCAATTTGAAATCAAATATAGGTGAAAAGATCAAAGACTTCAATTCCAAATTTAATAAATTTCTCAAAAAAATCTCAACCATATCTAAACCTAGATTCGACGTGCAAATAGAAAGGTATATATCCTATGTTCCTTCTAATATTTTTTTTTTTTAAGATAGAGACAATAAGTCCACATTAGTAGATAATATGAAAGAATCTATTTCTATTGAAAAAAGAATACTTGCTTTAGAGAAGAAAATTTCTCAAGAGGATAGGAAAACTAAGAAAGTTTCTTTTAAAGATGAGACAAAAAAGAAATCATCTAAAGATCCCTATGATATTGAGGGATTACAAAAGGTTCTCAAAACCATGTCCAACGTTATGGTTGATATAAAGACACAAGTAGTTGAATCTTCTTCAAAGAAACCTTTTAGATATTTTAAGAAAAGTCAGTCTTCTCAACCCCCAAATGTGATCTCAAATGTTGAATCAAATCAAGATGAGGATCATGATGAAACAATATCATCAACTGAAGAATCTCAAGAAGAAGAAATAGTCGAAGTTCATGGACTATGGGACTTTATTCTCCCAAACTCTGACGATGAAAATGAACATGAGGAATTTCCGGTAAATACAAGAAGTAAAATATTGGCAATCCCCCTCAGTCAGCTCAAAAGAAAAAGGCTTCATCCTCTGTTGTTAAGGCTAAAGTAGTCAATAAAAATACTTCTTCTACTCAAACAAATCCAACTTCTTCTACTATTACATCTACCTCTAAAACAGTAATGGTTCTGATACCATTAAATATAAAATTAAAACATCAACAGAAAATTTTTCTTAAAGAATTGAATGTAATTCCCGCTACACCCTTACCTTCTCCTGTAACTTAAAAAGAAGCTAAAGGAAAAGGTAAACCTCCTAACGCTTCACCTGAGAAAATCTATGCAAGTGATGCTATTTTAATAGGTGACATATCCAATTCACATACCCCTCCTTTTTTTTAACTTTTGAATTATTCAACAAAAATGTACATAATTTTTTAAATGACTCTGGAGCTTCATAAAACATTATGCCATATTTTTTTTGTCTCAAATTGAATATATCTCCTTAGAATTCAGTAGTACATATCATACAATTAGACAGAAAAGAAAAAAATAAAAAAAAGAGTATTAGGAGAGATGAATTCAGTCATTATCAGATTAGCATCCAATCCAATAAAAATATACCATATTTTTGGGTCTGATATTAAGTAGAGATTGGTCAGAAAAGCTCCATGGCTATTTTTCTACTGACTCATCTCATATGTGGCTTCCCCATAATGGTAATCCAAATCAAATCATGGTAGACCATGAAAAGTATTTAAAACATTTAGTAACTGAATTCGAAGAAGAAAATGAGCCTATGGCCTTTCCTAATAATATCCTTGGAAATTACTCAGCTGAATACTTTTTAGGGAATTTTAATGCTCTAAAGTCTCCATTTCTTACCAATTTTGTTAATTCTCAGATTCAAAAATTTTCTCATACTCATTCTTCCAAGTGTGTAAATACTATAGATAAGCCTTTTAGTGATACTTTATTTTGGACTTTATATTTTGATGGGTCAAAATCCAATGAAGGAGCAGAAGCAGGTTGTATATTAATCAATCCAGAAGGGGAAAATACTATGCTCACATGCAAACTTGAATTTGAATGAACAAATAATATTGCAGAATACGAGGAATTGGTTCAAGGCTTGACCAAAGAAATTGATCTTGGTGTTAAGTATCTTAAGGTACTCAAAGATTCTGAAATAATTGTTAAGCAGGTAATAAATACTATACATTGTATTTTCGGTCATCTTAAACATTATCAATCACTAGTACAGTCTCTTACATTTCATTTTTTAGCAATCAATATCTCGTTTATTTCAAGAATTCAAAATGAAATTTCAGACCATCTGGAAAATGTAGCATCCAAGCTTATTCCTTCAGAATATTATAGCCCAGATAGATTTTCTATAGAGTTGATTTTGCGCCCATCTATTCCTGATAATATTACTAATTGGAGGGTATTCAATGATGATGATGATGTTATTAATTTTCTTACATCAAAATGATCATATGACGATCAATTTATTGATGAATATGTACATGAAAGACAATTAGAACAAAAATCTGAAGAAAATGTTATACCTAAGTCGGTGGTTAAGCTTGAAGATCTCTATGATCTTAAAGATAGATTCAAAAATATTACTAATTCTAACTGCAAAGTCCAAATTTGAGGTTTGAACTGGTAAATCTAGGAACAAATATAAATCCTCGGAACATCAACCTAGGACTTGATATTTCTTCTGATGAAATATTATCATTTATTCATTTATTGACAAAATACAAGAATGTCTTTGCATGGAAATATGAAGACCTAAAAACTTATGATACTTCAATCATTCAACATACTATCCCAATGATATCCACTAAAAAACCTATACAACAAAAGCTAAGGAAGATTCACCCTCACCTTGAAAGTCAAATCAAAACTGAACTCAACAAACTCGTTAAAGCAAAAATTATCTTTCCTGTTAGGTATTCTAAGTGGGTATCAAATTTAGTTCCTGTTTGAAAAAAGAACATCGATATTCGTATTTTTATTGATTTTAAAAACTTAAACAAATATTGCCTGAAAGATAATTTCCCAATACCACCAATGGAAAAAAAATTCCAATCAGTTGTTGGTTCTGAGTTAATGTCTTTTCTTGACGAATTTTCAGGTTACAATCAATTTTTGGTTCATCCTGAAGATAGATTAAAAACTACATTCAGAACAAAATGGGGTACATGTGCCTATCAAAAAATGCCATTCGAATTAATCAAGGTAGGAGAAACCTTTAAAAGAGAAATGGATATTTATTCTAGAGATTTAATCAACGAAATAGTGGTTTTTTATCTAGATGATATAACTATTTACTCCAAGAAAAGGATAGACCACTATCACGATCTTAAGCAAATCCTTGAACGTTGTTTGAAATACAGAATCTCTTTAAATTCAAAAAAGTCTTATTTCGCTTTAAGTGAAGGAAAACTCTTAGGATTTATTGTTTCAAAACAGGGAATTTATATTGATCCTCAAATAATTAAGGCAATTTCTGAACTATCACATCCCCATAATAAAAAATCCATGCAGCCCTTTTTAGGACAGATAATTTTTTTTTAAAGATTTGTTCCAAATTTTTCTCAAATTGTTTTGCCTTTGCAAGTGATGATTAAGAAGAAGTCACTTTTTAAATTGGGACATGATGAAAGAGAAGCCTTTGATTTGATTAAAGAAGCCATCATTAATGCACCTTCTTTGTCTACCCTGGATTTTTCCAAAAAAAATATTTTGTATACTTTCGCATCAGAAAAATCTTACGCTGATGTATTAACACAGATTGATGATCAAAATATCAAAGCGCTTATTTCATTCTTTAGTTAAAACCTTCAAGGTGTTGAACTAAATTATTCTGAAGTAGAAAAAAAGCATTTGATGTCTATAAATATTTAAAACATTTTAGACCTTTTCTCCTTAAAACACACACTAAGGTAATAGTTCCATTCTCGGTTGTAAGAAAACTACTTATACATAAATAACTAAGAGAAAAGAGAGAAAATTGGGTAATTTCTTTGCAAGAATATGACATTGAAATAAGAATAGTCAAAATCATTAGAGGACAAGGTCTCTGCAAACTGCTATCTGGAGCATCCAATTTACCAAATGATGAAGAGTCATGTAATACTGTACAAATTGTTGAGGTATGCTTAAATGATTCAGAATCACAGTATACTAATTTAATTTTTTACTTAAAGAATGGATATGTTCTGATAGAACTCAATCATAAAAAAAAAAGAGCTTTAAGACTAAAAGCTAATCAATACCAACTCATAGACAATGCTTGTTTAGGAAAAAATATGACTCTATACTAATAAGATGCCTTGAGAAATCTGAAGCTCATAGGGTTTTGCAGGAACTCCATGATGGACCTGCGGGTGAACACTCCGGTGGAGATACTACTGCACATAAGATCCTTCATGCGGGTTATTACTGGACCACTCTCTTCAAATATGCTCATACATATGTGATAAAATGCAAAACATGTCAAATTGTTGATGGAAGACAAATAAAACCATCCTTGCCATTGTAACCAGTCAACATTGATCAACCTTTTGAGCAATGGGGATTGGATATCATAGATGATATTGTTCCTAACTCGTCTAAGCAGCATAAATACATTCTCACTGCAACAAATTATTTTACTAAGTGGGTGGAGGAAATTCCATTAAAGGTAGCTAACTCTAAATCCATAATTGAATTTATTATTCAATTCATTATTACTAGATTTGATGCATATTATTTTTCGGGAAATAGTATGGCAGACTTCTCTCTTAAAAGAGATTTTAAACTTAAAAATTCTGCTAAATACTATCCCCAAGGTAATGGTTTAGCAGAATTAACAAACAAAAATCTCATAAGAATTATCAAATGAACTATTGATCAAAATCAGAAAAATTAGCATAAATCTTTAACATTTACACTATGGGCAGATAGTCTTACTCAAAAAGCCTCCATAGGAACTTCTTCATTCCATTTATTTTATGGGAAAGAAGCTCTAATTCCTTCAAACCTAGTTCTTCCCTCGCTAGCCCTAGTTCAATTTATTGATGAAGTACCTTCTTCTTCCCTACAATTAATAATTTCACAGATCCTTAAAATGGAAGAAGAAATGGGAAAAGCCAAAAGAACTCATGTGCATCATCAGGAAATAGTGAAAAAATCTTTTGATGCAAATTTTGTTTCCCCAAAAGACTTCCAAGTTGGAGATCTCGTACGCAAATGGGACAAAGCACATGAGGAAAAACGTAAGCATACCAAATTCCAAATAATGTGGCTTGGACCATTCCAAATCATTGAACAAATTGGCCCATCAACCTTTATGTTACAAGACCTTCAAGGGAGAAAAGACTTACTCCATGTTAATGGGCTAATCCTGAAAAAAAAAAAAAAAAAAAAAAAAAAAAAAAAAATAAAAAAAAAAAAAAAAAAAACCTTAGAAGAAGATTTTCTTCTAAATGTATTATATCCATTTTATTTTCTTTCTTTTTAGAAAATAATGATTGACTACATACTTCTGGTTGTTCACAACACCTTTGAATTATTTTATGTTTTTATTTTTGAAGAATAGATATTTTTGAGGAAATGACTACCAACTTAGAAAATTGAATGAATACTTGTTGTAGGGAAAACTCAACACCCCCCATTTTTTTATTATTTACTTCAATAATGGGGACCCTTTTTTTATTAATTTTTGGCTAAGCACTTTTTCTGATTTTCATTAAGTTAATTGTCCTAAAATTTTACCATTTTCAATTTTTGTCGGATTTCAATTTTGATTGTTTCATTGAATCTGAGTTTTCACAAGCTTTTCAACGAAACTTGTTTTTCTCCATTTGGTCAACTGATTTGTAAATGGAATTATTTTGAAGTTTGATCATTTGTGTTGCCTGGGTCAGAAAATGTACATAAATGTATAATATTTTTATTTTTGCAGTTAAAATAGTCATTTATTGTAAATATTAACTTTTCGTTCATTTTTATTATTTCTTTATTTTCCACTAACGGTCCTACAAAATGACCCAGCTAAACAATAGACGAAAACATGTTTCGAGATCTTGGTAATTTACTTCAACTTTTTCTTTTAAAACAAATTGCCAAATCCAAAACCCAAAAATTGCAAAATAGTCGAAGTCCAATTTGTAAGATGGTTAATCCCACGTGCGCCCCGCTTCACGTCCCTCCTCCTTCCAAAAAAATGTGATCCAAAAAAATTTGTGATTTTTTCATTTCGATTTCAAAATTGAGATATCGCAATATTGCATATCATAATTTCACCAAGCACCTCAAACTCGTCCCTTAAGAAGTTGTGATGTGTGATTTTTGGTTTTCATGCGAAGGGTTTAAAAATTTTAATATATAGTTTAAAACTCCTCATCTCTCCATACCTTCCTCCTTATCCACCTCATCCCTCCATGACATCACCCTCATGTCACCTTCCACTCACCTCCACCATCTGTAACCTCACCTTCCACTCACTCCATAACTCCCTCACATCATGTATCATGATTTGTTTTTGTAAAAGATTGATTTTAATGGTTTGTTTGGTTAAAAATTGATTCTAATGGTTTGTTTAATTAAAATATTAAAATATAATATTTATATTATAATATAATTATATTATAATTATAATTTGTATTATAATTTTGATATAATTTAAATTATGATATAAATATAACATAATTAAATTATAATTATGATATAATTTAAATTATAATATAAATATAACATAATTAAAATTTAATTAATTATTAAATTTTGTTTAATTATGTTTTTAATTAGATTTGTAATTAGTTAAAATTAATAACAGAATTACAATCAATTAGCATAATTAATTAATAATTATAATCTAATTTAGGTTAGAATTTAATTAAAAAATTCAGATTTTTAGCTTACTCAACAGATATTCCAGAATTCTGGAAATTTTAATATACCAACTTTAAAAGCTCATAAATTGAGTTTTACTTGGCAAAATGAGGCCCGAGACAGCTCATTGGAGAGATAAAATCATGGAGATTATTCCTAAAGTAGTTTCATTTCTAGATTTGATTATTTATTGGGTCTAAAATTCAGCATAAGATCAAGCTCTGAATTTTTAAACAAAACTAATTTTCTGAGTTTTATTTTCTGCATTTTCATTTGCCCACAACTTCTTTTGAGTGCAGATCCATTCAACTATGTTATCCTTGGTCAATCATATCATCAAATGCATAAATTTAAAGCTTATATTTCTTTTATTTCAATTATGTAATTAAGTTTTAATTGGATTTGTTTTAAATTCCAGATTTGGCATTTTGATTTTATTTTTGCATTTTAATTCTTCTTCTTTTTTTTCTTTTTTTTCTTTTTTTCTTTTTCTTTTTCTTCTTTTTTTTTTGTTTTTTTTTTTTTTTTTTTTTTTTTTTTTTTTTTTTCAGGAAAACAATTAAAGAGATGAGAAGAAGAAAATATCAATCAATGAGAAGGCTCCAGAAATTGAAAAATATGATTTAGAACCAATGAAAATTGATTGAGCAGAACCACTCTTCAACAAACTTTCTTATGAAGAAATCCTTTTGTAAATATTATAAATAGCAGATTGTAGAATGTAATAGGGGCTTCTCTTCTCTGCAATTCAGGAATACTTGAAGGCACTATTGTATAGAGGATTTAGAGTTATAGGGTAGAAGAGAGAAAACTCATATCTGGGGATTATTGAGGATTTTTCCTTTGCATTATGAATCATGTATGAGGGGCGGAGTTCACACTATTGCAGCTCTAGTTTTAAAAGCAAAAGCTCAAGCATTGTAAAGCACTGTTGGAGACCGGAGTCAGAGAAATTGTTTCAATAAATTGGTATTTATAATAATATTGTTATAAATATTGGTTTCATTTTATGATAGCAAGAATGTGTCATTTTATTCATATTTGTGCACTATTGTCAATATGAGTAATGTGGGTCAATTATATGTTATTATTCATCTCTGCTCTTATGAGTTGAATCCTGATTTATGAGTAACTATTTACTCAAAAATATATATTTTAATATTTATTTCACAAATAGTGATATGTTGTAAACTATCTCCTCATATTATTGTTTAATTATTCAAATTACTGATTTAACAATCAATATCATTTTTGTGAACTACTTCCTAAATTTTATTGGTTGATTATCTTAGTTAAGATGTCTTTGAATCGAATATGTTTTCACATTCATATTGTCATTTAATTGAAATATTTCATTAATTTGATATTTATTATAATCTAGACATATTTAAATCTCAATCTTTTAAAATATCTTGCTCTTGGTTAGGTTAGATCTATATCTACCTAATTGAGATACGATTGGGATAAATTTCCTTTTGCTTGCATTTTAGAATAATTTTTCATTTTAAATTTAATTATATATTACTAGAAGTCCTCTTCCCAAAAAGGCAAAACTTTATTTGTGGCTTGGCTAAGCCCAAAATTAGCTTAAGGATCACTTTCTTACATGATCAACATGAAGGACAATCAGATGTCTCTTTTCCATTGGTAGAAAAAAGTTATATTTTTAAGCCATTGGATATATAGAGAAGGTAACTGGACCTAGTTAAACCAGTCAGAACCACCATTCTAAATGGAAAAGTAACTGCTTTAAGGTCTAGATCGGGTGGTCATCCCACATGTTGTTGCAGTGAATTTCGAGGCTTCAACATTTTGGTGCTAAAAGGAGGGCCTGAAACAAGTTTTCCTTTGGAGTCTTTGTATTCTAACGTTTTATTTTTATTACAATGGCTCCTCTAAAAATTCCAATTTGGAGTTGTATTTCTAGATGTGCATCTTCCAATACTCCACCAGAAATAGTAAGATACTTGTCTCAGGTAAATTTTAACAGTAAGAGGAATATTTCTGCATTTAATCATGTCTTTCAATTTATTCAAAATTTTTCAAATTCTACTTTTCATGATATTGATTAAGGTATTTTATGCAAGATTTTTACTCTTACATTCTTGGCAAAAGCCAGGAGCTGGTGTCAATCACTTCTAGTTTCCTCAATTCATAGTTGGGATCGATTTATTACATTGTTCCTTTGTAAATTTTAAGGCTATGACTATGAACAAGTATGTGACGAAATTGAATATCTATAAAGTTTTGAAAGTGATTCTTTAATTTATTTTACCATTAAATTTCATTTAAATTGTTGAAAATTTAAAATTGAAGATAAACCTTTGAAAGAGGAATTATTAGATTGGTTTGAACATTCTTCCTCCCACTCATAATCCATGTGAAACTACTTCAATATTTTCTCAATCTCCTTCCAATTTCATTAACATTATTGAAAATTTGAATATGGAGGTGCAAACAAACGATGATGAAGCGGCCTCTAGTATGTATGACCAATTCCTTCATTTAGTGCACACTTCCTACAATATTGATAATGATCAAGGTTCACCTTCACATGTTAATGAATCTCAATCACAAAGCTTGGAAAATTTCACTATTCAGATACAATAAGATATTAGCAGCAATCTTGAAGAAGATATCGCTTTAAAATATGAAAATCAGTACGCATTAGAATCATAAAATCAGAGCATAGGTCGACAAGTACAAGCAACGATTAAAATTTCCAATAATAAACAATCAGTTGTACAAATTTCTGAATTCTTTTACGATGAGAAAATGCCAAATTCGAGACATCAAAGCAACAATCTTCAAGAAAGCATAAGTAGCCTAGTAAATGATCTTAAATCTAAAATTTGCAATGAAGAAAATGCATAAGAGTTCTCAAATAGAGATATTTTTAAATGCATTGTTTCAAATTCATATTTTTCCCTTTATCTTGATAATTTTTCTAATATAAATTTATCATCTCCTCACGTTAAATATATTCTAGAAAAAAGAGAGGCTGATCTAAATGAATTATGATTAGTTTTTATCAAGATAAAGAATTAATTATTGATCATTCCTCTGGCATTAATGAACATGAGCTTAATATTCCTTCTTGTTTTGATACATTAGGTGAGATCGAAGGGAATTCTAATGAATGTCATGAGGTCATTTATGATAGTTACGTTGACATTGAGAATATTGATTTATATTCTTCACAACTAAATGCTTGTGATCAAATTCGAATCGCATTTGAAAATCAAGAACAATTTAATTCAGAAATTGTTTCAAATAGTTCTCATTTTCAAACAATTAATCATACTCATGATTTCAACATTCAAGAAATCATTCCAATCTATGATTTATATGATGATCAAGCTTGCATTTCTATTCATAGTCATAACCCTTTCTCGAATTCACAAGTTGGTATCGGCAATCATTCTAATTGCATTATTCTGCCCAATTCTTGTGAAGAGGAAATTGCTTTAAGTCGGTCTCAATTGTGTTGCAACAATAATTGTAACACTAGTGTAAAATATGATTCAATTTTGTTATTGTTCCGTCATTTATTTTTAACTTCATATTTATTTTATGTTTTTAGTCTTAGATTTTTAGATATTTTGTGCTGGAATATTGAGAAGTTCAATATTGAACACTCAATTAATGCATTAAATCTATGGAAAAATGAAGATTCAAATTATAATTATGAACATAAAGAGCTATTATTACGGTTGAGACATGTTGTAGCATGGCTCAACCGTAAAGGAGAGGATGCTACAGCATGGCTTGACCGTAACGGAGAGGAATTGGAAGTTATACCCTCCGAGGGATAGGAACTGGGCTTATTTTCTATACCCCTGCCTGCACAGCGGTGTTACTTTGAGTGATGGAAAAAGAGTTATATTAGATTCGAGGAATAGAGAGATTGGAAATTTCAATTTCAATCGATGTTCATTCCTTATCAATTACTTCTTATTTCTTGAGAGAAGTGCCAACAAAAGAGTGTATTTTCACAATATGACCAGCAAATTAATTCCATTAATAGTATTATGTTGGATCTATCGCACTTCCATCCATTTTTCATTGATCCATTTGAAATACATTTGGAAATTTTTCCTTCACGGGAGATTTTTGATAATTTAACACTTGAATATAACATTAACAAAATCTTACAGACCATTATATCTAAAAGATAATTTCCACGAGCTCGCCTATCATCTTCTCTTTTGACCTCCTTCCAATCATTAGTGGAAGTCCATCTAGATTTCTATGATCCAAATGAAGTTCAGCTGGAAATGATATTTCAAGAGAAGGTAATTATAAATAAGTTGATTTCGATAAATATATTAGCAATGACTGTACATTCTTCTTTCAAATTGTGTTTCCTTAGTTTAGTTATATTTTTATTTTTGTTACTAATGTTTTACATGTGCATACATGCAGGAATTAAAATGTTTACATGGATACATTGGAAATATGACTATACCTAGTCATGTTTCTTTCATTAAGTTAGAAATAGGAATAGATTACTTTTCTTTTCTATTTGCATTTATTTCATTATTTCAGATTTCTAATAAAGCAAGTAATGAATCCGATTTCTTTTTGGCATCCCATTTCAATTTTAGGAAAGAATATTAGAGCATTTAGAAGCTCTTGAATTATCAGATTATACATATTTTTCAAACCTTGATCTCAAACTTGTTATTGATATGAAAGCTCCCTCATCGGTATTAAAATTTGTTTAAGGATCGTCTCATTTAACCATTTGTGAAGGGGTTAATGTGTGTAGTTTCACGTGTCTTTGAAGATCAAATTATGAGATAATTAAAAATTAAAAACTCATAAGCATCAAATTAAATGTAGTAACACAAATCACAGCAATCACATAACATAATGGATAATGATGGAGTTCACCCCTCCTGGGCTACACCTCCATGGACCTGCTTTAACTAGCTAGGCCCTCTTTGGATTATGAGTTAAAAGTATTATTACAAGAATTTTTGATGCTCCAATGGATTCTCTGACTATTCTATTGGCTTCAAAAGACATGAAAACCCAAAAAATGACTATCTAATCTCTGAATTTGGTTACTATCTCCTCTAGGATTTACCTCCAACACTGGTGGCCATGGGTTTGTTTAATCTCCAAAGTGAAAAAAATCACCTTCAGATGTGCTCCAATGCCTCTATAAATTGTACCAATGTGTTCAAAGCATCAAATACATCAAAAATTTATTATTCACTCACTGCAATTAGCCTTCAGCTGATATGGGCATGGCCTTCCCTCCAGGTGGCCCTTGGCTTCAAAACTATTCAATGTGCCAAAAACACCTGTAGATGAGCTCCATTGCCTCTGCAGGCTATTCCAATGGATTTAGAGCATGCCAATATGCTAATAATGACTATCCTTGAGAAAAAATTGGTCAAAAATTAACCAAGATAGGCCTCATTTACTTCATGCCTAGTAAACCGCTACTAAATCTAGCTAACTACCAGTTAAGCCGGCCAAATCTAGAACTACCTCCGAATTTAGTGGCTCTGCCAAAAGCTCTGCCAAACTAAATTGCGGATTATTTTTAAGGTTAAATGCGGATTAGTGGGGTTTAACAGCAGTTTTTTAGTACTAATGGTGCATTAATGTTTGGCGCTCCCCCTGGTCACGGTGTCATGGTCACATGGTGTAAGGGGCTAGCCCCACAGCGCTGGCCCCTTTTCCCCCCGTCGAAATCTTTTGGAAGGTTCAAATAGTAATGGCGCCCCATGTCTATTAATACATAACGTGGTTGAATATTGGTGTGGGCGAGTAGTATTGATGCGGATGTCACGGGTTCAAACACGACCTCCACACCCATAATATGTTTTTCCATATGCGCGTTTTAAGAACTTCTCCACCATTATTTAATACCACCGCTCCATCGTATTTAATGCACCCACCGTATTAACATATGTCATTTTAATGCATGCCTTCAACCAATGCTGAATGACCCATTCAAACATGCATCTCCAAATATATTTCAAATCTTTCAAATGGAAACATGCCAACTAAATTTATGCCACATTTTGACTTTTGGGTTTTTTAAATTAAAATATGTGGATTTTAATATAAATGTGGATTTTTTTAATTAATATTGAAGCTTTAAATTAATATTAATATATATAAATAATTTAATATAATATATTATATTTTAAAAAATTAAATATATTATTTATATATAATATATTAATTCACCTTAATATTTTTACAAAATAATTTCCACCACATAAAAATCATGAACCCACATTCAACCTTGGAGGACATTGGACGATTTTTATCTTCACAAACCAAATTGGTGAATCCAAAAATGACACTTGTCACAGTCTCATTAGACTAAAACTTGAAGAATGTTCTCTGCATGCTGACTGGATTGCCATGTCATCAGTTGTAGCTATTCTGTGATAATTTTTTTCTAAAATTTATTTGTTCTGAACGGTGATCAGTAGACCATAACTCCTTCATCCAAACTCAGATTTCAATGAAACAAGTTGTGTTAGATTCCTTACGATGAGCCAATCACTTTGAATCTAGTTTGGTGCAATTCTGAGCACTTTCATTTTTTAGCTTATTTTTGACCCTAATCCAGATTCTGATCACTCCTTCCCATTGACATGCTTTTGGACCTCCAAAAGCTAGTTATCTCATAAGAGTTTATCTCTCTTTTTTTTCCCAGTTTATTTCATATTTATTCTACTTAGAGAAATCGTTATGACAACCCCTTCGTCACTAACATGCCTTGCCTTGCTTTGCAAATGGTTTGGCTCTTCAACCATTGTTCTCCTTTTGCTGCTGACCCAATCCAGTACTTGTTGGTTGCTTGCTAATATAACACTTTTGTTTTACCAATTTGATTCTTCGGTGCCTTCCCACTAAGAATCATGTTCCTCCTTTGCACAATGAGTGAACTACAACAAATAGCTTCCAACATCAGTAAAAACAAGAAAAGAAATGACCATTCTTTTACCTCAACGATTCCAAATTCCACATCTGGAAGAATGCAATCACCATCTCCTTCTCTTATTGGTGTCAACACATAACATGGTCTACAATGGCTGCAAACTCTTTTTGAGATATTTTCACAAACACACATGCAAGAAACATAACTTGACGACATATCCTCTTTCTCCTTCAAAGAAACAATTTCACATCATGTGAACATCGCCATGTACTCTTACATCTTGGTGTCTAAAATTATCGACCAACCACAAGT
Source organism: Pinus albicaulis (assembly GCA_034641835.2). Classification (NCBI taxonomy): domain Eukaryota; kingdom Viridiplantae; phylum Streptophyta; class Pinopsida; order Pinales; family Pinaceae; genus Pinus; species Pinus albicaulis. The sequence continues at coordinate 1,719,898,373 of CM076578.1, forward strand.
CGAAAAAAACAAGCCTCTTCAAACAACTGTCTCTCAATTCAAGCATACGCATGTGTAAGCAAAATGAATTTCACATCTCATGAAACACTTCGCCAATACCTCCTTTTCATCTTTGGAGACAAAATCAACTTCTTCCAAGTCGATATGACATGCATGCAACACACAATCAAACAACACAAGTCGATACTCATGCATGTGCAAATGATCAACACTCTCAAATTGACAACATACATGTTAAAGAAAGCAATCGACCAACACATGTCAATTACTCATGCATGTTCAAGCACAATGAAATCATCAAAATTTCACTGTTCATACACACAAACTCTCATGCATGTATACATTTCTTTAACTCTCTCACAAGTACAATCATAAGTACGAGAATCTCATTCATATGTACATGTACTCAAAGCTGAAATGAACAAAATTTGTTGCAATAAAGTGAGTTAACATACTCCACTTTCAATCACCTTCTTGGCGTAAACATGCAACATGCAATGTAAAATAACAAACCATTTCATTGGATTTTTTTTCAGTTGCAGTTCATCATCAAGTGAATCATCATGACCCACATCAATTATGGAATCTTATTTCTCACCTTCCCATTCTCTTTCTCCACCTTCTTCAAATGTTGTGGATGACTTGCTGGATACAAATTCCAATACTTGTCTACGAGATGACCTTGCTTATGGAAATGAGTGCAAAACAATTGTCTCTTCTTTTCAACATGGTTTTCTTTGTCTTTGGCTTTCTACCTCCTTTGCTTCAAAATTTTCCTGTGCATGGCTATCTTCTTCCAACACCTTGAAACATTATGGTTATCCAAACCACAAAAGGAACATGCAAACTTTCACCAAATCTTATGTGATAATTTTCCATGTTTATCATAATCCAAATAAACTTGATTAAAAACATATTTATACCTTGAACATTCACCTTTGTCGCCTTCTTAAGGAGGTGAATTTGATGAGGTAATGGCTCTCTTTAGAATACCAAAAATGCATTCAATGATTGTAGAGCTTTCAACATCCTCTTGTTCTATGTTCTCATTAGTTACATGCTTATGATCACCTTCTTGCAAAGTGGGTGTAAAATTGTTGCATTCCTCATGAACAAAAACTTCACAAACTTGAGGTAATGAACATGAAATAAAAGTCCTTCTTGGAGCACCTTCATGTGCCTCCTTGGCTTTAGAAATTTCTCCATCATGTTGTCCATAACCAAGACCCAAATACTTAGGCCTTTCCTCAACAACAATTGGCTCAACTATGACTTTTGCATGTTTGCCTAATCCTTTACCTTCATAGCCCATATTCATTAATAATTTGGACCCTATTCCTTTATTGTGTCTTTCAAAAGCACATACACATTCATTTTGAGAGGAAATTGAAGATAAACTTGAATTGCATACCTATTTTTCAAGCACATACTTGGCTAAGGCTTCCTTGGCATCATGGAGTTAATTCTTCATCTCATGCATCATTTCAAGGTTCTCATTTGCAATATGGAGTTGATTCTCCATCTCACACATATTTTCAAGAAGCTCTTGCTTCTCCTCCTTCATGGAAATCAACTGCTCTTGAATTTTAATGCTCTCCCTCTTATCTTCATACTTATCTTGCATCATATCAATCATGATGTATATTTTCTGCAACATCTCTTTATCAAAGAGTTTTTGTAAGGAATATTGACTTGAAACGTCACTTAATGAAGCTACCATCACACATGCAATGCATACAAAGCTTCTTTGTTGTGTTTTGATAATCTGAAGTCTCAATATTGACCTTCCTCTTCACACATAAACTTGGCAAACTGTTAAATTATCCTTGCACAAATTCAACAACCAATAGTTATAGAATAATTAGCTAACCTTGGCTAAAATGAGCTAAAATTATGCTCTGATACCAACTTGATCTGAATATGTGCAAACTTTTTATTACTATGCAAGCTCCCTCATAAGTATTAAAATGTGTTTAAGGATTGTCTCATTTAACCATTTGTGAAGGGGTTAATGTGTGTAGTTTCATGTGTCTTTGGAGATCAAATTATGAGTTAATTGACAATTAAAACTCATAAAAAAAAACTAAATGCAATAACACAACTCACATCAATCACATAACATAATGGATGATGATGGAATTCATCTCTCCTGGGCTAAATCTCAATGGACTTGCTTTAACTAGTTAGGCCCTCTTGGGATTATGAGTCAAAATTCTGATTACAATAATATTTGATACTCTAATGGATTTTTTGACTATTCCGTTGGCTTCAGAAGACATTAAAACCCCAAAAATGACTATCCAATCTCTGAATTTGGTTACCAAATCCTCTTGGGTTGACCTCCAACACTGGTGGTCATGGGCTTGTTTAATCTCTAAAGTGATAAAATCACCTTCAGATATGCTCCAACGCCTATATAAACTGTACCACTATGTTCAGAGCATCAAATACATCAAAATTTGACAATTCACTCACTGAAATTGGCCTTCAACTGATTTGGGCATGGCCTTCTCTCCTGGTGGCCCTTGGCTTCAAAATTCTTCAACGTGCCAAAAACACCTGTATATGAGCTCAATTTCCTCTACAATTTGTTCCAATGGATTCATATCATTCCAATATGCTAATAATGACTATCCTTGAGCAAAAATTGGTTGAAAATTGACCAAGAGAGGCCTCATTTACTTCAAGCCTAGTAAACTGCCACTAAATCTGGCAAACTGCCAATTAAGCCCGCAAAATCTGGAACTACCTCCGAATTTAGTGGCTCTGCAAAAAACTCCGCCAAACTAAATTGTGGATTAGTTTAAGGTTAAGTGCATATTATTGGGGTTTAAATTTAGTTTGTTAGCGCTAATGGTGCATTAATGTTTGGTGCTCCCCTTAGTCACGGTGTCGTGGTCACATGGTGTAACGGGTTAACCCCACGGGGCTTGCCCCCTTTCCCCCCTGCCGAAATATTTTGGAAGGTTCAAATAGTTGTGGCGCCCCATGTCTGTTAAGACATAATGTGGTAGCATATTGGTGTGGGCGTGTAGTGTTGGGGCGGATGTCACAGGTATTATTAAATCATATAAAACATTAAATATATTATTCATATATATAATATATTAATCCACCTTAATATTTTTAAAATATAATTTCCACCACATAAAAATCATGAACCCACATTCAACCTTGGAGGACATTGGGTGATTTTTACCTTCACAAACCAAACTGGTGAATCCAACAGTGACACTTGTCACAGTCCCATTGGACTAAAAACTGAAGAAGATTCTCTATATGCTGACTAGATAGCCATGTCATCAGTTGTACCTATTCTGCAATAATTTTTTTTAAATTTGTTTGTTCTGAACGACGATCAGCAGACCATAACTCCTTCATCCGAACTCAGTTTCAACGAAACGAGTTGCGTTGGATTCCTTGCGACGGGATGCTCGTTTTGAATCTAGTTTGGTGCAATTCTGAGCAGTTTCATTTTTGAGCTAATTGTCTCCCCTGATACAGATTCTGATTAAGCCTTCAATTGTCTTGTTGATCATACATGAAGAAATTCCAAGGATTCACTACAACTTGGAAATTTTTTACTCTTAATTATTTCTGAAGAAGAGATCGTTTTCACCATTGCTTTCCTCCGATATAAATTTGAGGTGGATGCAATTTGAAAAAAAACTCATTACTTAGCATTTTTAGATCAAATAAGTAGGTGATGTTGAACATATGCAAATTTTTAGAAAATTTGGAAGAACTTGAAACTTCATGAGGTAAAAGTTACAGTCAATTTTCTTCCGGGTATGTGTTTACATGTTCACCATCATCTATTGTTTGTTTTACTTTTCAAAGGTTGTTTCTTATTTATATTTTTTTTTGTTTGCAGGTTTTCATTTATTTGATTGTGTAGATCTGAGATAAGCAAGAAGCCAACCATTTTCTCAAATATGCAACATGTTTAGGGAAGTATTTATGATTTCATTTAAAATTTTAAGGTTATCTAATTTTTCTTATATTCATTGAAATACTGGTAAATATTAATAAATTTTTGAAGGAATCATATCAAATCATTATATTTCATAAATCTCTTCTTAGGAAAGTTATGATAAAATTACTTTCTGATCTGATATTCTGACAGTTAATTAAATTATTAAAGGGTTATTTATTGAAAATAAAAGTTAAATTTGTCGCTTTCTTTTTGAATTAAATACTTTAAATAAATCGTCGGCCTCACATATATATTGCAATATTTAATCGGAGGCAACTCTTACCATTTCCCGATAAGAAACCGTTGATGCAAGACCTATGATATTCCTTCTCGCTCATTCTTCGATAAAATGACTTCGCTAAAAAATTGTGATGTCCACACAACCCTAGACCCGATACGACATTTAAGTTCAGTTCTGAAAGATATCACGTCCGTTCATAAATCACAATTTTTGTAGGGGCATATTTTTAAAGGTTTCGATGTCCAAGATCCAATATAAAATTAAATCCATATAATAAAACTATTGGGTCCATTCTTATTCACAAATCGACATATCAACAATGTAACATCTCGTGCTTAAATCTTCCAATTGTCGATTTCTTATCAAACCCAAGGTCGGTCCTACCAATGATCCGGATTTATGCAAGAACGCAATAAAATACAGAAATAGCCATAAACACAAAGATGCAGTAGAAATAATACTTCATTTCATTAATATCAAATAACATAAATATGTTTACATACATAATGGGAATAAACTAGCTAGGGCACTAGTAGCTTATCTCTGAGAAGAGATGTGGCGGATACAGGCCTCTGAACTATGTTAAAATGAGGCTCGACAGCCTATTTATTATTGAGAACCAATGGAAAACCATAAACATCCAAAAACCTACCCCTAGGATATGAAGCGCCAAAACTATGGGCCCCGTTTGGGTAAATTGGTGTTTCATATTCCCAGGGACGTATCTTTGGCATACGATCTCCATTTGACATGCAACATGTACCTCGTTAGAAAGATATGTCCAAGGACTACAACTTTTTATGTGAGAAACATCAGTCCATGGACTCATGTTGCTTCCGATTTTTCCAAAAAAACATCGTTTAGGGCCTCAAAACTGCTCCAGAAATTCAGGACCCGAAAAACTATTAAAAATAGTAAATTGTGCTGAAACTGGAAGACTGAAAGAACTGATGGTGGGGTTCAAATGGAATAGGTGGGTGGCCACCAATATCCACCTGGATCATTAGGGCCTCTACATGGCTTCGGAAATTCAGAACTCGAAAACCTGCTAAAAAAGTAAGTTGTGTTGAAAGTGAAAAATTGAAAGAACTGATGATGCGGGTCCAAATGGAATAGGTGGGTGGCAACCAATATACACCTAGATCAACCAATGAGAAACGTCATCTATCATATTCCCGCTATCGCAAAAATAATATTGGAAAAGGTGGAAGTCGCATCTTTTAAAGTTATGCATGGCAAAGAATATCACAATGTGAAACATTAGGCAAGGCATTGACCTATATGATGATTAATTCATATTTTTTATTCTCTTTTATTTTGAATTTCACTCCATACTTATCATATAAATATTCAATTCCTCTTCATATAGTGTTACATTATTCGGGATTTTGAATCAACTTCAATACTTTGGGGCTGATATAAACTCAAAATCAAAGAAGCAAAGAGAACATTTATCGTTGCAATTCATAAAGAAGCATATCTTCACCCTCATTTCCGAGGTATCATTTTACTTTAGATTTAATAAATAATGATTTTGGGTCAATAAAACTTCTTCATGCTTTTAATTCTAATTAAAGGAAGAAGTTAACTTGTATTGGAGAAAATGATACCTCCCAAGTAAGATTAAATGCAATTCTCCAATGGTAAGTTTCATGTACCCACTTTCATTTATTATCATTTCTTCACTTGTTTCAGTTTTATTTTTGCTGATTTTGAAATCTATTTTTGCAGGTCTTCATAAACCTTTCACACCTATACCATATAATTTTTGGTGTTCATTCTCTTTTTCTTAGTTTGTTTTGGGATCCTTAAAGAGAAGCAGTAATAATCCTCATCGAATCAGCTAAATTGGGGAGTTTCTGGACCTGTAGTCTGTTTCTTTAAGCATTTTTTTTAGTATAAAATAGTTAAGATGATTTTATGCAGGTTTTGTCTTGAAGAAGAAAAATTTGCAACAGACAGAGACTTCTCACTCAGTGTATTATCTATCATCATTGTTATTCACCCTCTACATTTTGAGAACCTCATTTATTATAACTCTGTAATATAAAAAATTTAAATCTCAACATTAGAATGAACGTACATATGCTTATTTTCTTTTATAATCCTTTGTTGAAAAATTTATATAAATAGTCTTGTTGGAGTTTATCTATTAAATTTTATTTTTCTTTTAGTTTTTACTTCCATCATTTTTATTTTCATTCACTAATTTCTTTTCTTAAGTTAGTTTAGGAATTCTTTTCCTTTTCTTTCAGTTTTGATTTTATTTTGGTGACTTTGTCATAATTTATGTGAAAGGACTTTCTCTTACCTTACAGTTGTTGACATACATGGGAAATCTTTTACTCTATCCATATAAATGAATTTCATTTATCATTAAAGGGATATCTTTATGGAACCATAAATCCATCTTTCTTTAAATATTTTTCATGGAAGAACACACATCCTTTCTAAGTGATTGATTTTAGTTTTTCAAGAAAAGAACCGATTTGAGTTTAATACAATGAATCCCTCCCACCCCTCCACATAAAAAGCCTCTGATTGATATTCCTAGGCAAATAATTTGGAGTAAACATTATGAAAGTATTATGTCCATTAAACATAAATCTCTATTACCATCCCACCTATTTCACCCAAATACATCATAAATTCAAAGCTTGCAAATGTGCTTATCGAAAAGGTGATTAACAGAGGGAGCATGGGAAATGCAAGTAAACCCGACGAGGCTATGGATGCTCACTTGTAGCGAGACTAGGCTTGTATGGCATAAAATACAACTTCACCGGGGTATTGTTTAGGCTTGCTGGCAGCGAAGCGATGTCAGAGACAATCATAAAATGGATATATGCTTTATAAAAAACTCCTATCTTTGCCTTCTTCTATTTTTCATATGAGGTAGTTTTAAAACAAAATTTTCCCAAGTTTGGATTCATCACTTTTACTCGGGTCTATTTTAAGTACTTACCTTTACAAAATCATACTTCTTAATGTATTTATGTGGAACCTATGGAAATATTTTACTATTAGACTATTTCATGATTTCCATTATTTTTAACCTTTGGGTAAATTAAAATTCATTATCTTTAATCATAGCTAACTGGTCTTTCTCCCGTGTGTCACCATTTTTGTAGGGAAAACCCAACACCCCCCATTTTTTAATTATTTACTTCAATAATGGGGACCATTTTTTTATTATTTTTTGGCTAAGCACCTTTTATGATTTTCATTAAGTTAATTGTCCTAAAATTTTACAATTTTTTCATTTTTGTCAGATTTATATTTTGATTGTGTCATTGAATCCAATTTTTCACAAGCTTTTCAACGATACTTGTTTCGCTCCATTCGGTCAACCGGTTTGTAAATGGCACTCTTCTGAAGTTTAATCATTTGTGTCGCCTGGGTTAGAAAAATTACATAAATGTATAATATTTTTATTTTTGCAATTGAAATTTTCATTCATTTTAAATATTAACTTTTCATTCATTTTTACTATTTCTTTCATTTTTCACTAAGGGTCCTACAAAATGACCCAGAAAAATTGTACAATGGACGAAAACATGTTTCGAGATCTTGGTAATTTACTCCAACTTGTTATTTTAAAACAAATTGCCAAACCCAAAACCCCAAAATTGCAAAATAGTTGAAGTCCAATTTGTAAGATGGTTAATCCCACGTGGCCTGACTTCACGTCCCTTATCCTCCTTCCAAAAAAATGTTATCCAACAAAATTTGTGATATATTTTTATTGTGATTGTGAAATTACGATATTGAGATATCGCATATCACAATTTCACCAAGCACCTCAAACTCGTCCCTTAAGAAGTTACAGTGTGTGATTTTGGATTTTCATGCAAAAAGTTTAAAAAATGTAATATATAGTTTTAAGACTCCTTATCTCTCCATGCCTTCCTCCTTATCCACCTCATCCCTCCATGACATCACCTTCCAGTCACCTCCACCCTTCGTGACCTCACCTTCCACTCACTCCATAACTCCCTCACCTCACGTATCATGATTTGTTTCGTAAAAGATTGATTCTCATGGTTTGTTTTGTTAAATATTAATTCTAATGGTTTGTTTAATTAAAATATTAAAATAAAATATTTATATTATAATAGAATTATATTATAATTATAATTTGTATTATAAGTTTGATATAATTTAAATTATAATATAATAAAATTTTAATTAATTATTAAGTTATGTTTAATTTTGGTTTTAATTAGATTTGTAATTAATTAAAATTAATAACAAAATTACAATCAATTAGAATAATTAATTAATAATTATAATCTAATTTACGATTAGAATTTAATTTAAAAATTCTGATTTTAGCCTAGGCAACAGAAATTTCAAAATTCTAGAAATTTTAATATACCAATTTTAGAAGCTCATAGATTGAGTTTTACTTGGCCAAATGAGGCCCGAGACAGCTAATTGGGTAGATAAAATCATGGAGATTATTCTTTAAGTGGTTTAATTTCCATATTTAATCATTTATTGGGTCTAAAATTTAGCAGAAGATCAATTTCTAAATTTTTAAACAAAACTAATTTTCTGAGTTTTATTTTCTGCATTTTCATTTGTCTGCAACTTCTTCTGAGTGCAGATCCATTCATCTATGTTCTCCTTGGCCAATTATGTCATCACATGCATCAATTGAAAGCTTATATTTCTTTTATTTCAATTATATAATTAAGTTTTAATTGGATTTGTTTTAAATTCCAGATTTGGCATTTTGATTTTATTTTTTCATTTTAATTTTGTTTTGATTTTTTTTTTTTCGAGAAAACAGTTGAAGATATGCGGAGAATAAAATAGCAATCAATGAGAAGGCTCCAAAAATTGAAAAATATGATTTATAACCAATGAAAATTGGTTGAGTAGAACCATTCTTCAACAAACTTTCCTATGAAGAAATCCTTTTGTAAATATTATAAATAGCAGATTGAAGAATGTAATAGGGGCTCCTCTTCTCTGCAATTCAGGAATTCTTCAAGGCACTATTGTATACAAGATTTAGAGTTGTAGGGTAGAGGAGAGAAAACTCATATCTAGGGATTATTGAGGATTTTTGCTTTGCATTCTAAGTCATGTATGAGGGGCAGAGTTTGCACTATTGCAGCTCTAGTTTTAAAAGCAGAAGTTCAAGCATTGTAAAGGACTGTAGGACACTGGAGTCAAAGAAATTATTTCAATAAATTGGTATTTATAATACTGTTGTTTTAAATTTTGGTTTCATTTTATGATAGCAATAATGTGTCATTTTATTCATATTTGCGCACTATTGACGATATGAGAAATGTGTCAATTATATGTTATTATTTATCGTTGCTCTTATGGTTTGAATTCTGATTTCTAAGTAACTATTTACTCATAAATATTTCTTTTAATATTGATTTCACAAATAGTGATATGTTGTAAACTATTTCCTCATATTATTGTTTAATTATTTGAATTAATGATTTAACAATCAATATCATTTTTGTGAACTACTTCCTAAATGTTATTGGTTTATTATCTTAGTTAAGATTTCTTTGAATAGAATATGTTTTCGCATTCATACTGTCATTTAATTGAACTATTTCATTAATTTGATATCTATTATAAGCCAAATATATTTAAATCTTAATCATTTAAAATATCTTGCTCTTGGTTGGGTTAGATCTATATCTGTCTAATTGAGATAAGATTAGCATAAATTTCCTTTTGCTTGCATTTTAGATTTAATTTTATATTACTAGAAGTCCTCTTCCCAAAGAGGCAAGACTTTAGTTGTGGCTTGGCTGAGCCCCAAATTAGCTTTTGGATCACTTTCTTGCCCGATCAGCAAGAAGGATGATCTAATGTCTTTTTTCCATTGGTAGACAAAAGTTATATTTTTAAGCCATTGGATATAGAGAGAAGGTAACTGGACCTAGTTAAACCAGTCTGAACCACCATTCTAAATGGAAAATGAACAACTTTAAGTTCCGGATCGGGTGGTCATACCACATCTTTTTGCAGCGAATTTCGAGGCTTCAACAATGCTATAGAACTTTGAGATATTTTTCCATCAAAATTGTAAATTTTGTAAACTCAGAATTTGTAAAGACTTTTTAATCTATTATCAATCAAAAAAAAGGTTTGTCTTTACAAAGAAAAGGACTTTTTGTAACTAAGAATATTTAATTCTAAATCATCATCCAAAACTCTTGAGTCAATGATTCTCCCCATCCATTGAAAATACATTTTTAGAGTGTAATTCAAAAATATAAAAAACTTAAAAGGATAAGAAGCCTCATCGCGAGCTTGCTTACCATGATCATAAGTTAATGATTAACTCACATCACCACAATTTCATATCAAATCAGGGTAATGGCTCTTGATTACAAAAATCATAAGACAATGGGTCTCATCATGAGCTAGCTTATTCAGCCTAAATCATAACTAGTGAATGGCTTTGTCACTTTCTGGTCATCAAGCCAGGACAATGAATTTTTAAGAGAAAAAATAAAAATGAGTAACTAATGAGTTAAATCAAAGAAATTGTACATAAATGGATGTGACACTGAGTTATTGATGGTTAAAATGTAACCTTGCGTAAGCTATTAATATTTTCTAGTAGTAATGGCTCTACTTATGACAAAAGGAGAAAATTAAAAAGGCAAGTTACATAAAAGAACACTTTACCTTTTAAACAACATAATGATTGATATAGAGAAGATGATATATTTATGTATGAAAGGTTTATAGAATATTAACGATATTGATGAGTTTTTTATATTCAGAGTAATTTTATTCATATAAATATTTTGAAAATAATTATTTTTTCCTTAAAATATTTCTACTTATTTGAAGATACTAAATAAATTGTTTTTCAAAGAAAACTGGTTCTTCTAGTGAATCGTGAATTGTTATGTAAATCAACAACCCCTATTATTTTAAGCCATAGTTACTTTAGAAAATAATGGGGATCCTTTTAATTTCTAGAGTTTAATAAAATAAACCCTTAGAGTATTTCTTTTGATAGGAATAGGGGTCAAAAGGGGATGAAAACTTTAAAAATTGGCTTTCCAAATTCTTAAGCAAAGATAAATCACATTTCCCAAATCGCAAAATCATTTACATAACGAAAATAATGATTTGAAACATCTTTGTGATCCAGTGAATATAACCGAAACGATTTTATATGATGAAAAAGCCATATTTTTAAGTAAAGCCGATAAAGAATATCGTGGGACCGACTTCAACCATGTCAGCTTATCACATTTCACAAATCGTAGTTTCTCCCGACACTCTTATTTCCTCCTGCTCATACTCATTGATGCGATAAAGCATATCACATCACATTATCGCAAAAAAACTCAAGCATGTTATTTTGTTACCGCTCATAATCGTCGATGCGATAAGCATATCGCACGCACATTACACAAACACATATTGCATGTTGTTAACTTCGCTGATATTGTGATTGCAATGTCGTAATTTGAAAAAAAATCTAGCTCGTCAGTATTTAATGAATATATTACACATGACTCATGATGTAATGCGATAGATCTATTTTTAATTCAGAAATTATTATAATGGCACGATATTCCATATCAGTTATCAATGTCATAAATTAACGGTTTTATCGCCCATACCACCATAATCATTTCCCTGCAATGAGCATTCAATTCATATCCCATCAGCGTGCGAAGTCTCATTGATTTGCAATATTTCTATTTACTACGTATTTGTGTGTATTGTAAAACTCAAATGTTCCTACTTCCCACTTACTCTTTCTTATTTATTTACAGGAAAGTTCGAGTAATCAAAGTTCTTATAAAATTTCTAAGGCTTTGAAGAAACAAAAGAAGCGTATGGAAAATGTTAATCCTGCTCCTACTACCTCAGAAAGAACAGAGATGTTGCCCTTGTTCACATATACGACTTGCGAACCTGAAAGTGGATCCTCTCTATGGGAATCTATGTATAAGTTGTTTGAGGACAAGCAACCAAGCAAAATTCAGAGAAAAGAAACAGCAGATGCCCCAAATTATTCTGAAGCTACAATTGGAGATGTAGCCAATTCATTTCTTCACCGAATTGCAACAAGGCCCAAGATACTACCATACACTAATATGGTGAGGTGGATTACCAACAATCTTAATATCGGAGATAGAACTTTCCTTTCCAGTAGAGGAACAATAGTTGGTTCCTTTAAGGCAGAAGACCTGAAGCAAATGTATCATCTTCTGAACCTTGATAAGATTTACGATAAATAATTCCTTGCAAAATTCGTTAAGGAAAATGAACTCAAATCGGTGCCAATAAAGCAGTGGAGGAGCAATCCTAACAAACACAAGAACGATGAAAATGGTATCTATTCTATTGATTCTTTCGTAAGTCCCTATTGCTATATCTCAGCTATGATGTCTATAATTTTTGGTCAGTCAGACACGACTATATTTTCAGTAGAATGGGTTCCCCTTATGGAAGCAGCAGTTGATCCTTATGTTATGGATTGGGGAAATATTCTGTCAAATAATATTGCCACCCAAATTTTAGAATACAGAAAGAAACTCCCTGTCTCTTCTAAAATCTTTCCACCATTTTATATGAGTGGCTATATTATGGATGTTGTATGTTTTACATCATATTTTCCAGCCATGGGCTAGAAATGGACTACCCAAGATCCCCTTAGCATTCATGTATTTCATAGCATTCTCTAGGAGTCCAAATATGAAAGTCATTTTTACAAAAATGTCATGGAGTTATACTACCCCTTTTTGAATTTGTTTTTAATGAGAAATCCCCCAGGCTTTCCAAAGAGGCCCAAGCCAGAATTTCCAAAGAGGATTCATTCACCTATGTACAAGTATTTGGGAGCCTAGATCATCCATATGTCTTACCCCTATATGTTCCTGATAAACTTCACGCAAGAGAAATCGCATACTAATCTGTGGGAAATCGTCAAACCATATTTTTGAAAGAAGCCAAGAAGGCGTTATGGTATTCCTTTCCAATTAACTATGGTGTGTATGGACTAGAAAACTACAACCATGCTATACTGGAAATTGGCCAAATAGAGTGTTTGAAATTTTTAAAATTCCAAATAGGAAATATGACCCCCTAAAAGTGGCCAATAAATTCACTAATCAAGTGAAAATCAAACCCTTTGTGCATGAACATGATGATTTTAACGACTTGTTTGACTACGCTAAAAACTATGTTGCAAGTAAGAAGTTGGAAAATATACGCCTTCACCCACCACAACTACTAAAGTTTCATCAATACAGAAATAAGAGACTAGAGACAATTCCACTCAAGATCCTGGATGTCTCTCAAACCATGACTCAGAAAGAAAATGAATCAGTTATTAAGGATATTGAAGTCCTTAATACACCAGAATAGGAGAAGTCAGTTGAATTTCAAAAAATAGATCTGTATTTCCCCAACAATCTCAAAGATGTCTGGAAAGAGTTCAACCTCAAACTCCAATAAGAACAAACAGCCATGATTATTGACCAACAACAGACTGTACAAATTCCTCCTTCTACAAGTTAGGACCCATTTATTGTTGGGCGCTTTGACAAAATGGTAAGTACAGAGAGAATTGAATACATATCGGCCTTCCCATCCTCTGAAATTGTTTTAAATATTCAATAAATCCCTCCCTTTGACATATTTTATAGTCCTAGGCACAAGGCAGTTGTTAGCAGGCAAAAGAAAAGGAGAAGAAAATATCATGCTAAGACTCTCACTCAAGAAGATATGTCAATGGACATTGTTTGGAAAGATATCGAGTCAGATCCTTCATGGGATCTAACTCGGTTATCATATTTTGCAGGATCCTATGCATCTGCAACTATTGATGAGGCATCAGAGATTCATCAACTGATGAAACAAAAATATGAAAAGATCCTTCAACTTGAAACAGAGTTACAAGCAGAAAAGCAGAGTGTTATTCAGCAGCTACACGTACAAATCGCACAACTGCAAGAGAGCCTGCACCAACTGAAGATTCAGCATCAAGGTGAAATTAATTCTAAAGATACTCAAATAAATCAATTATAACTCTCCATTAAGCAAATGAAAGATTTCCCAAATATTGATGAAATTTAGGAAAGAAGCTTTATAATTAAATACCTTATTGGTATAGAAATAGGTCATCTTTTGTCAGAAATTAACCAACATTCTTGAATTATGTGAGCAAAGTGATTCCCTAGTGAATCACATTGTTGATATGAGAATTAGTTTCAATGACATAGATGAGAAGGTATCCTTATTTGTTACTTGGAAGGATTATTTTAATGGTCGAAAGGCCAACCTTCCTAGTATTGAAGAATAAAAGAAAGAAATATTGTTCACATATTGGGATATACAACTAGAGAAAGAAAAAATGTAAATAACCAGAGCTAAATACATTGCCACAAAAATTGTGCAAATTGTCAGCCTGAACCTGATCGCAGCAAATCTCATAGATAAATGTCCTCCTGGTACATTACCCTTGGTAAAAGATTTGATAAGACAATGGCAGGAAGTTTCAAAGGTGAAATAATATCACATCAAGAAGATAGAAAAGTTAGATTAGGAAAGATACTAGAGATATCTAGTGAAGCCTCACAGCCAATGGCTCATGCTTCGTTGTCTTACAGATACGTCTTCATACATGCTACCTTCATTATCTGATGTTGTTTTTACTGGACACCTACGCATTAGGCTAGGCCAACCTCCCTAGGTTCAACCTATGCTTAATGATCTTCAATTCAAACAAAAAAATGGAAGAAGGGATAGCAGGACAAACCTCCAACAAATCATTCCTTTAATGTATGTTTCAGTTTTTATTTTACTTACTTTAAGGAGAGTTGTTTGAAACCTCCTCAGTTTTTATTGTAATTATTATTTTAGGACTTATTAGTTTTATATTTCAACCCCTTCATGTTGAAAAGAAGACTTTACTAATGTTGCAATTCTGTACTCTTAAAGTTTTGAATAGAAAAGGTTGGAATGAGAGTTATTTCTCAAATGAGATGAGTAAATATATATATGGTACTTTTATCTTATATGTTTAATTTGAGTTTCAAATGAGAAATAGTTCATTGATCTTGGGATGTGTTGTTTTATATATGTGTTTGAACACAGTTTGACATCAATTCACTTTTGAACGTGTTATGTTGTTATCATTTATATGTATATGCAATACAAGCATTTTACAAAAGTTATGATATAAGCTTCATTAAATTGATTTAATTAACTTCTTAATTAAATCAATTATCTTAAATGTTTTTCATGTCTCTAAATGAATGTATGATCTTTATTTTCACTCATTGAAAGATTATTTTGTAGATCGCATAAAGAAAAGGTTTCGTCCTAGGATAGATATAGATATAAATAGATAGATTTATTGTTAATTGCATGCTTTCTTATTTTTCCATCTATCTAATTCCACTTTGAGATAGAGTCATTCATTCACTCCAACTATATTAAATTTGGAAATTGGTCCTACAAATCCAGTTAGAGCCACCATTCCAAATGGAAAAGGGATAGTTTTCAAGTCCCCGACTGGGTGGTTTTCCCCGATGTTGCTGCATCGATTTCCAGGGCCTCAAGAACTTCCTATGGCTTTATAACTTCACCTGGGCAATTTGTTGATATTATAACTGATATTTATCTTCCCTTTATTCTTTGTCTCAACTAGGTCTTCATAAGAATTGACTTGCATGCAGCTATTAATAGCAAATCATCAGTTATCTAATTGATCACTACTTGTGAATAAATATAATTTAATTCACTGGACCTCTCACTAGCTCATCATTCAGTTAGAACTAGTTAAACTAATTTTAACTCAATTAATTTTAGTTAATTGATTACATTCACACCACACTAGTGCATTAACTACAGCTAGACCCCCAAAATAATATAATCACTCTACATGCCTCACCTTTGACCCTCAACTTGAAAATATTGAGCTAACTTACTCTTTCTGACTTAGTTAACTGATGCAAGTTGTTGTGAGATAAGATTACAATTTATTGTCAAATTTATTTAAGGGAAAAATAAATTAGACACACATTTTCTTGTTGAATTTTAGCACTCCCTCTCAACAAGAAAGGGATTATCAGTTGCCCCTATCTTTCCTTTATGGTATTCGAATTTTCTCTTTTCCAACGCCTTCGTCAATATGTCTAAATCCAGATCCTTTGTGGGAATGTACTGCAATAACATAATGCGCCTTTGAAAACAATCTCTGAGATGGTGGTACTGGATATCAATATGCTTGGATTTGTCATGGAATATCGGATTAACCGAGAGTTTTAAGCAACTTTGGTTATCACAATGTATCACCGTCAGATCCATCTGATGACCAAACAAACCAAAAAGTATATTCCTCATCCAAATGGCCTTGCATCCAGCCTAACTAGCTACCATGTACTCTACCTCGGCTAAACTAAGTGCAACTGATCTCTGTTTCATGTTGTGCCGAGAAACTATTACTGATCCTATGCTTAAGATGCCCCCTGATGTGATCTTCTTGTTTGATGGACTGCCTGCCCAATCTGCATCATTGAAGCCTTGAATCTTCACTCCATTTTTTCATTTGTACCATAATCCATACTCTATAGTTCCCTTGAGATATCTCAAAACATGCTTCACCGACTTCCAAAAGAGCTTGGTAAGCTTAACCATAGCTTGAATAATTTGGTTAACTACGTAGCATATGTCTAGTTGTGTGTTCACCAAATACATAAGTGAACCCACAAGCTGCCTGTAAACAGTAGTATCTACTACCTCACCTGAAGTAGCATCCTCCTTCCTCCAGTTTCCTACAAGAGGAGTCTCCATGGGTTTGTTTCCCTCCATGTGGAACCTCCTCAGAATATCCTTAGGATACTTTCCCTGAGATACAAATAGCTCCCCATCTCTTTTCCATATTTCCAAACGAAGGAAATAGTACAAGAGCCCCATGTCCTTCATCTAAAATTGTCTTGCAAGATTTTCTTTACAAGAAGTTATGAGATTCTCATCACCTGTTAGTGTCAGATCATCAACATAAACTAAAATAATAAAAATATTACCATAAACTACAATATGATATAGGTTCGCATATGCTTCACTTTAAATGCCAACCTGGTGAAATATTTGTCGATACTGGTGTACCAAGCACGAGGTGCTTGCTTCAGCCCATACAGTGCTCTCTTGAGTCTGCACACATGCGAATCCCTATCAAAGGTCTCAAAAAATTATGGCTTCTCAATGTACACTTCTTCCTCAATAACTCCATTGAGAAAGGTTGTCTTTACATCCATCTGATGTATCTACCACCCCATCTGCATTGAGAGTGCAAGGATGGATCTAATCAATGAGTTCCTTGCAACCGATGCAAAAGTCTCCTCATATTCAATCCCCTCTACCTATGAGAATCCTCTAGCCACAAATATAGCCTTGTATTTCTTCACACTCTCATCTGTTGCTTGCTTCACCTTGTAGATCCACTTGGATCCAACCATTGACTTCCCCACTGGTATTAGGACCACTTCCCATGCACTATTTCTGATAATGGAGTCATACTCCTCAACCATGGCATCAAAAAATACCGGCTACTACACTAATTCCTCAAAAGAGGATGGCTATGTCACAATACACTCGCTCACAAGAGCCATTTATCCAGTATACATGTCTTGGGACCTTCTCTACCTGTGTTGTGATGTAGGTGCACCTACATTCTCTGACGCATCTAGCATCAATTTGTCAGCCTCTCTGGTGTGCTTCCTACCATTTATGGTGGATGGCTCTGCATGATGGGTTTATGCCACTCTCTGTTCCTCTGCATGTGGATGCTCCACATCCTAAGGTTCATCCTTTGGAACTAATATTTCCTCTTCTGCATGCAAGTCAAGCTCCCTCTCAAGGGACAATCACATGTCTTTCTCCTCATAAAATTTCACACCTCTCCTGACAACTGTCATTCTTTGTTTCATAAAATACACCCAATAGTTGTGGGGAGTTCAGTGTACCCCATAAATATCCCAACCTCTGTTGTTGGTTCTAGCTTCTTCCTAGCATCTTTGGTCACATAGAAATATACATATGAGCCAAAAAATTTAAAATATGAAACATCTGTTTTCTTACCTGAAAAGGCCTCCTCTGGTGTACTAGTGCCAAGTATCCGATGAGGACTACGGTTCTACACAAATATCGTTGTGTTGCATGCCTCTACCCATAGATGAAATAGTAGGCCCTATTCATGTAACATAGCTCATGTTTCTCCCACAATTGTTATGTTCTTTCTTTCTGCAACCCCATTATGTTTTTGGTTATGAGGTGCAATAAATTCTCTCTGAATTCCTTCTTTGGTGCAGAAGATCTTAAATTCATTAGAGATATACTCACCACCATAGTTGTTCCTTAGAGCCTTCACCTTCTTCCCTTTATCTTTCTCTACTTGTGCTTTGAACTCACAAAACTTGGAGAACGTCTGATCTTTCTTCTGCATGAAGAAAATCCAACACTTTCTAGAAAAATCATCAAAACAAATCACATAATACATGTGCTTTTTTTTGGACGTTGTTGAGAATGGTCCACAAATTTCTAAGAGAACTCTCTCCAGGATTGTCGCTGATCGGTTCTCCTTCTCATGAAAGGTGGCCTTTGTATACTTCCCTATAGTACATCCCTTGCATGTGTCTCTCTGCGCAAGTGTACCCTTTGGAAGACCTATAGAAATATGATGCAATATTTTCAAAGCACTGTGGTGTAGATAACCCAACCTCTTGTGCCATAACTCACCGATATCCCGGATCACCACCTCATCTTCTTTACTGCTCAATGTTGTGCAGCCATCTACATCAAATTTTTAGAGATTCTTCACACGAACCCCAATATTATTTACCTGTCCTGTGGATTTGTGACAAAGGAACGTCTTTCCTTCATTGAAAACCACATCATATCCAAGATCCTCCAATATAACAACTGAAACTAAATTATTTGTTAAACCTAGTACATGCATGACATATTTTAATATGAAAGGTTTACCTGACTCTCTCTGGAAATTAATTCTACCAATCCTAGTAGTGTTACACCTCTTGTCATCACCCATCTCGATGTGCATATGAAGATCATTCTCTTCCAAGCTACTAAAGAGTTATTTGTTTCCATTCATGTGTAAATATGTAACATTCCTACTTAGCTCCAACTAAGAGGAATATGCATTTTTGTTTTATTTTCTGTTTCATGAATAAATGAATAAAGGAGGACATGTAAAACTCCTTAAAACAATGAATAAATCAATGTTTATGTAAATAGAGACATATTTGGGCCATGTAAATAAACTCTTGCAGGTGTGAATGGGTTTGAATCATGAGACTGGGTCAACATTGACCAAATCAACAGCGCAGTCTAGGTGCAATGATCCTCATGGATACACAGCGCAGTTTTAGATGGAGGCTCCACATCTGAAAGGAGCTAACTCATTGAGGTAGTTTAGGGTTTGGCAAGGCTTTAATCTTATAAAAGGAGGAGGACAACAGGAAAATATTGTTGATGATATTATTTTCTGAAGGTATTGTCTGTTTAGACACTCCTCTTTGGGTTTTCCTGTTTAGGATTCCCACCTCCTTCCTTGAGCAGCTCTTGGAGGAGCCTTGTTTGTCTAGTCCACTATCTGGAATTTTGCCAAGCCACATCTTGCATCTACAGTGCAGTCTGTTGAGATTGCAACAAGATGATGAGCTTAGTGGAAAGGAGTCGCCTTCACTAAGTGGGCCTGCAGGCTATTTTGGCTATTTTTGGCGCAAAGTCTATTTTTAGACATGTGGATCATGATTCTATGAGTTGCAGGATGCTATTTGTGGAGGGTTGATAAAGTTGGAAAAATAGATGGACTTTTATTTTTAGACATACTGGGCGGAATCTATTTTTAGATTGCCAGTCTAAAAATAGATATGTCAAATATTATTAGCTCTTAATAATATTTAGACTCTAAACATTATCTTATTCTCTTGGAGCACTTCAATTTGATGCCTAGAAGTGGCACATGCAGCTGACAGAAGGAATTACGCAATTCCTAGGGTTTAGTGGAGCTATTGCATGGAGGACTTCAGTTAGAACTCATGTGACAGAGTTTGGTGGAGTTGATTGAGGAGTTACTGGAGTTGTATTCAGTTTAACTAATCTAAACATAGTTGAGCTTTTTGTATCCAAATTAACTAATTGATACAATTAGTGAGAGTGGTGTGAATTAATTATTAATTAATTCACTAGTTAAATACTCATTAATCAACTAAATAATACATCAGTTAACTTCAGTGCATGGACAGTTTCAGTGGAGACCAGTGCAGGAATAGGTGAAAGAGCAGGTTAACTATCAGTTGTGACTATATTGTTGCTATTTGCAACACACAGATAGGTGGAGTAAGCCCATGAGGATTGCACAGTTTAGGCTGGTGGTATATCTATATAAATAGGCCATCCCATAGCATTGAAAGTAGCAATAGAGGTTGGCTATCAAGTGGCAAAAGGTTGGAGCATGAGTTTTGCTAGATCTAGCTTGATAGTGTGTAGCAAGTGAGGTAGTGTTGAGAGCTTGCAAAGAGCTTTGTACTATGATTGTTACATGATCTCCATGACATGTATAATATACAGATAGTTGGGGTTTTCAGCTTTAAGCTTTCCCATTAAATACTGTGTTCATATGTGTGAGTGTTTGTGGTTTTAATGTATGCATGCAATTGATTTTATTTCCGCATGTGATGATCAATGGTAGAAGAGATTCTGTATTATGCATGAAGCTAAAATAGTGTGTGATCAGGAGAATCTCGGTAAATAATTTATCAGTTATTCAAATTTTCTACACAGTCCTGTTTAGGATTGGGTTGTCCATGTGAGCTGCAGCAAGTGGAGAATAGATCTTTTTAGATCTATGTAGTTCTAGCACTCCTTCTCACTGGGAAAGTCATCTATCCCTTTGATAATTCTATTCTATACCCTTTGAGCTTCAAATCCACACATTGGCAGTAGGCCAAAGAATTCTCAGAGCCTACAGCACAATCCCTCTTCCATGACTACATTATTTGCAAGAGCAGAGTTGTAGGGAGACTTGGCATCATTTTAGAGGAGAGATCTCTAGTGATTGGATTCTTCCTTTCACTGTGGTAATCTATGGATTGACCAACCAATCCATGTTAGTTAAGATATGATCTACTGCATATGTTATGATTTAGAATTTTTTGAATACTTTTGTAGATCTATGACTTAGATCTCAGATCTACTCACTGTTGTTCATGTTTTCCTGAGATTCCCAAGGGGAGTGTATAAAGGAGCTTATCTTGTATACAGATTTGGAATAGATCTATCATTTTTTGTACAGATATGCTCTATATCTGATTTTTAATCTACTGCATGCTTCAGCAATGAAAATAATGTTTTCAAGCTTATTCTACCATTTCATGTTGTTGTAGCAGCTCATTTTGAGGCTTTTGTCTTGTATATTCCTTCTATTTCTGTTATACACTGTATAAGTTGCCTTGTAGATACATTTTGTTGTTGTATAGCTAAAATATGGACCTCTTTTTTGGTCTCATGCTTATAAATTGATAAACTTCGTTATTTCTGAAGCAGTCCTTTGCATATAGATGCAACCCCTCTCTTTGGGTGTTTTTCAACTAGTCTAGGTTGTGGGAGATCTGTTTAACCCACCTAGTTTGATTTGTTGTTTCTCTCCTTTTGGATTTAGATCTTAAATAAGCTGATCTAAGGGATCCAGGAGCTTCAAACTCATTTTTGTGCACTGAATTCTCATAAGTGCGTTATTTTATCAGGTTTGCTATGTGATCCCAATTTGGGGATATTACAATGGTATCAAAGCATCTTTCTTAGCACAGCATATGCATTATTTGAGCCAATATGTCTTTAGAAGAAGGAAAGCCTCTCACTGACAGAGAGTAGAGGTATCATAGAAGGAGACAGAAGAAAAATGATTACAGCAAGGACAAAGCAAGCAAAGGTGAAACCCCTTTATATGGAAGAATAAAAGGAATAGATTTATATAACATTATTTCTCAAGATTTGCATGAGCTGGAGGAATAAATCAGGGGAATGAGGAGGGAATGGCATGCAGATACCTCAAGAAGCTCTTCTCATGAAGGAAGCCCCAATACTTCTTACTATGGGTGTGAGCATTCAGCCACACAGTTTGATTTACAACGTTGTAACATGCCTACTTTCTTGTCAAAGGAAGAAGGAAAAGGAGGAGCACTGAGGGAGGGAACTCTTGGTGATTATCTCCAATAATATGAGTCTCAATCAGTGAGATTCAAAGAGCATATCGTTTTCCTGGAGTTCTGTCATCTAAGAGAAGGGTGGAGATCCTGCAACTATAATAGATGGAGAGGGTGTTTGCAGCCCACTTTGGGTATATTTTCTCTACCCACTTTTGATGGATCACCTGGAAGCTCAGCCCAATCTTGGCTAAAGGAGCTTGATGCATATCTACAGCTGCATCAAGTTTCAGAAGAAGAAGCCCTGAAAGTAGTAGCGCTGCATTTTCAAAGTAAGGCTTATGCCTGGTGGCTATTTGAGTCATCTTCCTTGAAATATGTGAACAATTCTTCTTATGCAAAGTTTACTAGGAGACTAGTAAGAGTATTTGATGTACAATCTAAAACTCCTTTGAGGAAGCAAGTAGATTCAAAGAAGTATAAATCTTTGCATGAGTCGGGAAAATCCATGGAGCCAACTCCACTCCTGAACCATGTTGAAGGGACTGAAGATATGTTGCATATCTTGCCAAGGGTAGAAGCCCCTCTTCAGCAAGAAATCTCTCCTCAAAGATAATGCATGGGAGTTCCTCCTTTGAGAGATCAAGGAAAAGGATCTCTTAATGATGATGCACTCTCTAGTGTTGTAGTAGCAGGAGGAGGTCTTTCTTTGTCAAAGAATGGGGGAGAAACAATTATTTCTACTATGGGAGCCTTTGCATCCTTGCAAGAAATTCCAAGGGATCCTTCATATGGAGTACATGAGCAGCATGTGTCTAGAATGGGAGACAATAATACAGAACAAAGGAGGGATCACAAGGTTGACATGACAAAGGGTGATCCACTTTTGCTAGAAGAAGAGAAAGAAGCAAGTACCCCAATCAGAAGAACTCTTGCCTCATTAAGAGTGATGCCACATTAGCATGGGTCTTCCACACAAGGAGCAGAGATAGAATTTCACAGTGGAAGCAGGGGTATGATGATGCCATCTAATTGGCAGGTGAGGATGAACCATGAGAGATCACTATCTTGTGCTAAACCACCTGGGAGACCACCTGATTCTGTTTGGGTGGGATATATTTCACAACATGATGCTCCAAGATCAGATTCAGGAGGGATGGGAGCATTAGAAGAAAATGTTACAGCACTGGAAGGATTGGGTGACCTCAAGGAAAAGGGAGAATCTCTTCTAGCATCTTTAACACCCAACTTCATTTCTGATTTTGTGTTTTTGGGGGGAGAAAAGGAAAGGTATTTCCTTCCAACACACAACATTGACATAAGAGTTGTCAAAGAGGGGAGCAGCAACATGACAGACATCCCTATGGATGCATCATCAGCGTTGTCATTTTTGGGGAGTGTAGATCTATATTGGAGATCCTAGTTGTTGGTAGATTATTCCAAGGATCTGCACACTTGTGTGATGCTTGATGGTCAGATCTATAGAGAAGGCTATCTAGTCCATGAAGAATTCATCTACCATCATGGTAGGGTCTTCTTACCTAGAGCCTCCAAGCTTAAGGAGGAGATACTACAAAGAGTTATGTTCCAACCACACCTATTCTATGAAGATCTACAGTACTAGCATGAGATGCTTTGAATGGGAAGGTTTTGGAAGGGGGCTACATCAGCATTTTCAAGAATGCATTAAGTATGTGGAGGTGAGACAGCAGCAAGGCTATTTGACAAAGTTATTCTAGCCACATCTTCCCACCCTGGGAAGATGAGAAAGATCCTTACACCCCTTCCCTTGTATAAGGAGAACCTTGGGTGAAGAACATACATGTGTAAAACATATTTCATTATCTATTTGTATGCATTCTTTCACTATTTTTGTGCAGTCCATGACTCCTAAAGGGGGTGACATATCATGTAGAACTCATGGAATTTGTTGGGCCACCAAAATTTCTGAACTTGGCCACTCCCTTATTGTGCAAAGGGAGATTATTTTTCATGATGGGTGCTTCCCAAAGGCACCAAACATATCTCACATCTTCAGCCATAGTGAGGTAATTTATGCAGCAAGTGCTGGGGAAACCACTTACCAAACCTTGATCTGATGCAGGCAGGAGATGCCCTGCGTTGGTACCATGTGTGGGATTATGACCCACCTCATCATGCTCCAATTTATGTTTGTGTATATGTACTTTTATTTCCATACATTAATGATGTAATTGTACTATTTATGGAAATGTATGGAGGAAGGATGGGGAGTATATGTGTACCTCATGGGATGGAGACTCTCTATGTACCTTATGATACATGTTTCAGAGAGAGTATTGGTTTAGCCATATTTGTTTCGCATGATTTCTTGACTCCATGTGGGAGTGATTTTGCACATCTCATATTGACTTTGGAGGAACAATTCATGGAGGTTTGGATTGGTGAGCATCTAGCTTATGATGAGAGCTTGATCTTTGATGATGTCACTAATGGAGGAGAAGTGTTGCAACACTCACCCTATCAGTTGCTTAAGGACAAGAGAAATTTTGGAGGGGAGGACTGTAATATTCCTACTTAACTCCATCTAAGAGGAATATGCATTTTTGTTTTGTTTTTTGTTTCATGAATAAATGAATAACGGAGGACATGTAAAACTCCTGAAAACAATGAATAAATCAATGCCTATGTAAACATAGACATATATGAGCCATGTAAATAAACTTTTGCAGGTGTGAATGTGTTTGAATCATGAGACTGGGTCAACATTAACCAAATCAACAGCGCAGTCTAGGTGCAATGAACCTCATGGATATACAGTGTAGTTTTAGATGGAGGCTCCACATGTGAAAGGAGCTAACTCATTGAGGTGGTTTAGGGTTTGGCAAGGATTTAATCTTATAAAATAACGAGGAGGACAACAGGAAAAGGTTGTTGATGATATTATTTTCTAAAGGTATTGTCTGTTTAAACACTCCTTTTTGGGTTTTCCTGTTTAGGATTCCCACCTCCTTCCTTGAGCAGCTCTTGGAGGAGCCTTGTTTGTCTAGTCCACTATCTGGCATTTGGCCAAGCCACATCTTGCATCTACAGCACAGTCCTATTTAGGATTGGATTGTCCATGTGAGTTGCAGCAAGTGGAGAATAGATCTTTTCAGATCTATGCAGTTCTAGCACTCCTTCTCACTGGGAAAGTCATCTATCCCTTTGATAAGTTTGTTCTAGACCCTTTGAGATTCAAATCCACACATTGGCAGTAGGCCAAAGAATTCTCAGAGTCTACAGCATAGTCCCTCTTCCATGACTATGTTATTTGCAAGAGCAGAGTTGCAGGGAGACTTGGCATCATTTTAGAGGAGAGATCTCTAGTGATTGGATTCTTCCTTTCACTTTGGTGATCCGTGGATTGGCCAACCAATCCATGTTAGTTCAGATCTGATCTACTGCATATGTTATGATTCAGAATTTTCTGAATACTTCTGCAGATTTGTGACTTAGATCTCAGATCTACTCATTGTTGTTCATGTTTTGCTGAGATCCCCAAGGGGAGTGTATAAAGGAGCTTATCTTGTATACAGATCTGGAATAGATATATAATTTTGTGTGCAGATATGCTCTATATCTGATTTGTAATCTGTTGCATGCTTCAGCAATGAAAATAATGTTGTCAAGCTTATTCTGCCATTTCATGTTGTTGTGGCAGCTCATTTTGAGGCTTTTGTCTTGTATATTCCTTCTATTTCTGTTATACACTGTATAAGTTACCTTGTAGATCTATTTTTCTATTGTATAGCTGAAATATGGACCTCCATTTTGGTATCATGCTTATAATTTGATAAACTGCATTATTTCTAAAGTAGTCCTTTGCATATAGCTGCAGCCCCTCTCTTTGGGTGTTTTTCAGCTAGTCTAGGTTGTGGGAGATCTGTTTAACCCACCTAGTTTGATTTATTTTGCTCTCCTTTTGGATTTAGATCTTAGATAAGCTGATATAATGGATCCAGGAGCTGTAAACTCATTTTAGTGCACTAAATTCTCAGAAGTGCGTTATTTTAGCAGGTTTGTTGTGTGATCCCAATTTGGGGATATTACAGTGGTATCAAAGAATCTTTCTTGGCACAGCCTGTGCATTATTTGAGCCACTATGTCTTCAGAAGAAGGAGAGCCTCTCACTAACAGAGAGCAGAGGTATCGTAGAAGGAGACAGAAGAAAAATTATTACACCAAGGACAAAGCAAGCAAAGGTGAAACCCCTTTATATGGAAGAATAAAAGGAATAGAGTTCTCTAACAGTCTTTCTCAAGATTTTCATGAGCTGGAGGAAGAAATCATGGGAATGAGGATGGAATGGCATGCAGATACCTCAAGAAGCTCTTCTCATGAAGGAAGCCCTAGTACTTCTTACTATGGGTGTGAGAATTCAGCCACACAATTTTATTTACAATGTTGTAACATGCCTTCTTTCTTGTCAAAGGAAGAAGGAAAAGGAGGAGCACTGAGGGAGGGAAATTTTGGTCATTATCTCCAAGAATATGAGTCTCAATCAGTGAGATTCAAAGAGCATATCAGCTTCCCAGAGTTCTGTCATCTAAGAGAAGGGAGGAGATCCTACAGCTATGATATATGGAGAGGGTGTTTGCAGCCCACTTTGGGTAGATTTTCTCTACCCACTTTTGATGGATCACCTGGAAGCTTAGCCCAATATTGGGTAAAGGAGCTTGACACATATCTACAGTTGCATCAAGTTTCAGAAGAAGAAGCCCTAAAAGTAGCAGTGCTGCATCATCAGGGTAAGGCTTATGTCTGGTGGCTATTTGAGTCATCTTCCTTGAAATATGTAAAAAATTCTTCTTATGCAAAGTTTACTAGGAGACTAGTAAGAGTATTCGATGTACAATATAAAACTCCTTTGAGGAAGCAAGCGAATTCAAAGAAGTCTAAATCTTTGCATGAGTCAAGAAAATCCATGGAGCCAATTCCACTCCTGAACCATGTTGAAAGGACTAAAGATATGTTGCATATATTTCCAAGGGTAGAAGCCCCTCTTCAGCAAGAAATCTCTCCTCAAAGAGAAGGCATGGGAGTTCCTCCTTTGAGAGATCAAGGAAAAGGATCTCTTAATGATGATGCACTCTCTAGCGCTGTATTAGCAGGAGGAGGTCTTTCTTTGTCAAAGAATGGGGGAGAAGCAATTATTTCCACTATGGGAGTCCTTGCATCCTTGCAAGAAATTACAAGGGATCCTTCATATGGAGCACATGAGTAGCATGTGTCTAGAATGGGAGACAACGAGACAGAAAAAAGGAGGGATCACAAGGTTGACATGACAAAGGGTGATCCACTTTTGCTAGAAGAAGAGAAAGAAGCAAGTACCCCAATCAGAAGCACTCTTGCCTCATTAAGAGTGATGCCACATTACCATGGGTCTTCCACACAAGGAGCAAAGATAGAATTGCACAGTGGAAGCAGGGGTATGATGATTCCATCTAATTAGCAGGTGAGGATGAACCATGAGAGATCATTATCTTATGGTAAACCACCTAAGAGACCACCTGATTCTGTTTGGGTGGGATATCGTTCACAACATAATGCTCCAAGATCAGATCCAGGAGGGATGGGAGCATTAGAAGAAAAGGTTATAGCACTGGAAGGATTGGGTGACCTCAAGGAAAAGGGAGAATCTCTTCTCTCATCTTTAACACCCCACTTCATTTTTTATTATGCACTGTTGGGGGGAGAAAAGGAAAGGTATGTCCTTCCAACACATAAATTTGACATAATATTTGTCAAAGAGGGGAGTAGCAACATGACAGACATCCCTATGGATGCATCATCAGTGTTGTCATTGTTAGGGAGTGTAGATCTATATTGGAGATCCCAGTTGTTGGTAGATTATTCCAAGGATCTACACACTTTTGTGATGCTTGATGGTCAGATGTATAGAGAAGGCTATCTAGTCCATGAAGAATTCATCTACCATCATGGTAGGGTCTTCTTACTAGAGCCTCCAAGCTTAAGGAGGAGATACTACAAAGAGCCTACAAAGAGTTATGTTCCAACCACACCTATTCTATGAAGACCTACAGCACTATCATGAGATGCTTTGAATGGGAAGGTTTTGGAAGGGAGCTACATCAGAATTTTCAAGAATGCATTAAGTATGTGGAGGTGATGCAGCAGCAAGGCTATTTGACAGAGTTATTCTAGTCACATCTTCCCACCCTAGGAAGAGGAGAAAGATCCTTAAACCCCTTCCCTTGTATAAGGAGAACCTTGGGTGAATAACATACATGTGTAAAACATATTTCATTATGTATTTGTATGCATTCTTTCACTATTTTTGTGTAGTCCATGACTCCTAAAGGGGGTGACATATCATGTAGAACTCATGGCATTTGTTGGGCCACCAAAATTTTTGAACTTGGTGTAACACCCCCAATTCATGTGCTTGAATTTCAAAGTTAGACATTTGAACTTTAATCCTAAGGGGAGTGGACCCCAAAGGATAAATATTTTGTGAATGTAATTAAATATTTAATTGAGGAAATGAATAAAATGATGTGGTGCAGATTGACCAAAATGAGATTTTGAGATCACTTGCTAAATCCATGAGGATGGAAGAGGAAAATATTTCCCCACAATCTTTCAAAAATCCTTGAAAGAAATTTATTTTTAAATTTAGATTTTTGAGGAAAAATCTGAATTTCCCCAATGATGAGGAAAGTAGTTTGGAAGAGGTAAAAAAAAGCTGGAAAAGCTGAGGAAAAGCATAAAACATCTTTAAAGAATCCCTAAAATGGGAAGCCTAGGCAAACGGGAAGAAAAGCATCCTGAGATTCTGGACGCAGAATTAGAAACATGCTTTGGGGAACAATAGCTTAAATAAGCTACTCTTGTACAGATTAGGGGTTGATCTGTTACAGGGAGGTGATCTCAGCTCGGGGGTGAGTTTTGGGAGACAAAAGGACTCTAAGGTTGGGAGGTTGGTCAATTGCATGAGTGGTATGTCTCTAAGTTTATTGTTGTTCATTTTATATAGCATGAATTGGCTACATATAAAATTTTACTTTAGATTAGAACATAAATTCTACATTTAACAGAATTGATCAAAAGGAAGTTACCCTTGAAATCCTGTATGGTTGTAGAATTTAAATCTACGAAGTAGAATCTTACAGAGTCTCTAAACCAGTGATTGGTTTAAATCTGTAGATACTTATTCTTCACAGGAAAAATTTGTGAACTAGTTTTAATCTGCTTCTGTTTCTAGAATGACTTTAATATACAAATACATGAGAGAGAAAATTTGAAGTTCTGCATTATACTAGAAAATAGTAGAAAAAGAATTGTAATTTACACTGTGCATGTAAGCAACATATAGTATAGCAGAGGAAAGAAACTAATCATCTATAGAGAATGATCATAGACAATTACCTTAGGAAACCATTCATCTATTATAGCATCGAATGGAAGTACACAAGAAAGTTAAGAAAATGTCCAACATGCATACTCATCACAGCCTGGCATATAGAAACATATATGTATCCTAGTCTATCCCGGTAACCTGAATTAAGAGGGTAAGTGATAGATTATAAATCCCAATGTCTTTTGAACATAAATATAGGGTTACAGATGCATTCATCCCTGTAGATAAATTGGATACATATGTTGTGTAAATTTATAACAACTTACTTCTTCAAATTTCTGCATGGAGCTACTGTGCCATTTTGTTATAGATAATTATAGCACTCTGGTTATTTAAAATAACAACAAAAAGGCAGTTGAAATTTAGGGTCAGCTCAATAAACTGATGAAAGAAATTTAACTCAGATACTGATTTCCCTTAGACATTTAAATGTTACTGTCACCGAAGCTATGGTTTCCTGAAATAGGAAAATCTATTCTACAGTATATTATTCATTCAACTATCACCACATTATAAATATAGTTACCCATGGTATGGCCTGGGAGCCTGAAAGCAATAAACTACACAAAATGATGAATATGTGTATATGTCATACTTATATATATATATATATATAACAACAAAAGAAAATTTTAAAATGCCAACGATTAAGCATGTAGTTCCATCCAAGTCAAAAGAGACAAGGAGAGAGTACTGCTGGAACATACTCTTAATAATAATAACTGAAATCAAAAAAATTGGGTATTATGAAAACCCAACACGACAGAGGCATATATGGATGTATTGAACAAATCCGAGAGCATTCTTACAATGTCCCATGAACAGGGATGTATAAATGTTCAGAGCGGGAATTAAATTGTAGCTGTCCAATAATTACAATTTCATTATTATAAAATTTACTGTCAAAGATAAAATATATATCCAGGAGAGAAGAACGAATTCTTCTGGCAGAGTGCGGTTAGTACCGACCTGTAATTAGCATGAGGAACCCAATGTTAATGTCTGGGAAAGTCTCGTATCTGTGTAGGAGAAAAGGAGAACACGATGCAAGTCGAAATTTCCTGTGACACAAAACCAATACAAGTCAGACGCCGAACATGGAGAATAAAAACAACATTGAACCCAGAAAAATAATAACTGAGAAGGGTATCGTACCTCGTAAGGGAGAAACCCTTAAACCATCCTTAACCTGCTTCATAAAAATATATAATTCTCATGAATAGAGGTTGACAGGAAGAAGTCGAATAATAATTATAAACCTCCGGAGAATGAACAGTATCCATTGCATCCTACGCTTGGTCAAAAGAAACACTTACCAACTCGTGAAGCTGAGAATCATAGTCCCCGTATAGAGCCGAATGTGTACCCTCGCAAACCCCTTTCCGTTGAGGATAGGGTTGGGCTACGACGCCAGAATAGCCTGTGTTCAGAATATTCACAAGAAAATGTGAAGGCTAGGGAAGAAAACCAAGCCATTCGAATCCCTGAAGCGAAGCACACGCACTCTCTGCAAAACGAAATTAGCCATTCATCATATATATTACAACCTAGACCGGAGACATAAAATGATAATCCAAAATCGTAGCACTGGTGTGAAGAAATGAGCCAAATTATCAAGCAGAGATGGGAAGCCTGCGAAATAATATTAGAACGAAAACTTACAAAACGCATGGGGAAGGTCTTACAAATCAAGCGATGAACCAAACGAACAGGGAGGTAAAAGAACCACCGTGACAATATCAAGCTTGATTTATATCAATGCGTCTGGATCAAACAACGAAACCCTAATGATCCAAAGACATCTGAAGCATACACCTGGCGAGATCCGAAGAGCAAAGCCACGAATCGAATAGTTAATAGGACCTGTACACTATCCGTCCCAAAAATTTAATATGACAAGTATGGAAATAAATGAATATCGACCTGGCCACGCTGTGGATATTGCGTTGGGAACGCAGTAAAATGGTAGAATGAATTCAGTGTTACGTGGAACCAACACCACGTGATCACAAATGAAACATGATCACCATAACCCATACGACGAGATCAGGACCGGGTTAATGCACAGCGTGGAAGACGAATAGACGTTGAATTTCCAAATTTGATTGCACAGAAGTTTAAATTGATAATTATGTGGAGGTTAAATTTAACACGCCCGACTTCAAATAAATGTTGACAAGATGAAATTAAGAATGCAGGACGAATGCCAGACTCGAATGCTTAGTGAGTCGAATTCCGCCAAGGTTATAAGGTTATCAACAAAGGGTAAGAGTGAACGATCGCATAGATGTCCACATGACCGTGGAACCATAATCACATGATACCAATGTAGAACCAAATCGAACCCACTTCTATATATGTATATGAAAATTGAATTCGAATTCAAAGGCATGCGATAGAAAACGAAGATTAAATATGGAAGTAGGGGGGGGGAATAGGATTATAATTATATTGATGTAATTATAATTAATATAATTATAATTATTCCAAAAACAACTACCTTGCAAATGTGGTAAGATAAAGGGTAGATATGAATGGCAATTGAAAAGAACAGTAGTGAAAAACTACAATGAAATTAATTATGTAAACCTACAACGAATGGACCGAATGCATCATTAGCATTAAACGGGAAAGGATGCAACCCAATAGAAAAAAAAAAATTGTGTCGTAAAGTGGGAGGTGTGACACTTGGCCACTCCCTTATTGTGCAAAGGGAGATTATTTTTCATGATGGGTGCTTCCCAAAGGCACCAAACATATCTC
This sequence comes from Pinus albicaulis, assembly GCA_034641835.2. Classification (NCBI taxonomy): domain Eukaryota; kingdom Viridiplantae; phylum Streptophyta; class Pinopsida; order Pinales; family Pinaceae; genus Pinus; species Pinus albicaulis. Next base: position 1,719,930,937 of record CM076578.1, read on the forward strand.
ACATCTTCAGCCAAGGTGAGGTAATTTGTGCAGCAATTAAGTGGTGGGGAAACCACTTACCAAACCTTGATCTGATGCAAGCAGGAGATGCCCTGCGTTGGTACCATGTGTGGGATTATGACCCACCTCATCATGCTCCAATTTATGTTTGTGTATATGTACTTTTATTTCCATACATTGATGATGTAATTGTACTATTTATGGGAATTTATGGAGGGAGGATGGGGAGCATATGTGTACCTCATGGGATGGAGACTCTCTATGTACCTTATGATACATGTTTCAGAGAGAGTATTGGTTTAGCCATATTTGTTTCGCATGATTTCTTGACTCCATGTGGGAGTGATTTTGCACATCTCATATTGACTTTGGAGGAACAATTCATGGAGATTTGGATTGGTGAGCATCTAGCTTATGAAGAGAGCTTGATCTTTGATGATGTCACTAATGGAGGAGAAGTGTTGCAGCACTCACCCTATCAGTTGCTTGAGGACAAGAAAAATTTTGGAGTGGAGGACTGTAATATTCCTACTTAACTCCAGCTAAGAGGAATATGCATTTTTGTTTTGTTTTATGTTTCAGGAATAAATGAATAAAGGAGGACATGTAAAACTCCTGAAAACAATGAATAAATCAATGCCTATGTAAACATAGACATATATGGGCCATGTAAATAAACTCTTGCAGGTGTGAATGGGTTTGAATCATGAGACTGGGTCAACATTGACGAAATCAACAGCGCAATCTAGGTGCAATGAACCTCATGGATACACAACGCAGTTTTAGATGGAGGCTCCACATGTGAAAGGAGCTAACTCATTGTGGTGGTTTAGGGTTTGGAAAGGCTTTAATCTTATAAAATAAGGAGGAGGAAAAGAGTAAAAGGTTGTTGATGATATTATTTGCTGAAGGTATTGTCTGTTTAGACACTCCTCTTTGGGTTTTCCTGTTTAGGATTCCCACCTCCTTCCTTGAGCAACTCTTGGAGGAGCCTTGTTTTTCTAGTCCACTATCTTGCATTTGGCCAAGCCACATCTTGCATCTATAGTGAAATCCTGTTTATGATTGGGTTGTCCATGTGAGCTGCAGCAAGTGGAGAATAGATATTTTTAGATCTATGCAGTTCTAGCACTCCTTCTCACTGGGAAAGTCATCTATCCCTTTGATAAGTCTATTCTAGACCCTTTGAGCTTCAGATCCACACATTGGCAGTAGGCCAAAGAATTCCCAGAGCCTACAGCATAGTCCCTCTTCCATGATTGCATTATTTGCAAGAGCAAAGTTGCAGTGAGACTTGGCATCATTTTAGAGGAGAGATCTCTAGTGATTGGATTCTTCCTTTCACTTTGGTGATCCGTGGATTGGCCAACCAATCCATGTTAGTTCAGATCTGATCTGCTGCATATGTTATGATTCAGAATTTTCTGAATACTTCTGTAGATCTGTGACTTATATCTCAGATCTACTCACTGTTGTCCCTGTTTTGCTGAAATCCCCAAGGGGATTGTATAAAGGAGCTTATCTTGTATACAGATCTGGAATAGATCTATCATTTTGTGTAAATATCTGATCTAGATCTAAGTTGTAATCTACTGCATGCTTCAGCAATGAAAATAATGATGTCAAGCTTATTCTTCCATTTCATGTTGTTGTAGCAGCTCATTTTGAGGCTTTTGTCTTGTATATTCCTTCTATTTCTGTTATACACTGTATAAGCTGCCTTGTAGATCTATTTTTCTATTGTATAGCTACAAGATGGACCTCCATGTTGGTCTCATGCTTATAAATTGATAAACTGCGTTATTTCTGAAGAAGTCCTTTGCATATAGTTGTAGCCCCTCTCTTTGGGTGTTTTTCAGCTAGTCTAGGTTGTGGGAGATCTATTTAACCCACCTAGTTTGATTTTTTTTGGATCTATCTTTTGATTTAGATCTTAGATAAGTTTATCTAAGGGATATAGGAGCTGCAAACTCATTTTAGTGCATTGAATTCTCAAAAGTGCGTTATTCTAACGGGCTTGCTGTGTGATCCCAATTTGGGGATATTACAAAATATGATCCACTATCCAAGTACCACATAGATCCCATCACTGTTGACACCATGCATGTGATGAGAGAGAATTTCAACTCAAACTGTGAGGCCAAATATTCACCCAATACATCTCCTGGAGCCTTCTTGTTGTTCTTCTTATTTTTTGGACAATTTGTGGCATAGTGTCCATGATCATGACATCTGAAACATTTCACCTTTGACATGTCTCGCTTCTTGCCTTATTTTCTAGTCTCATATTTGGAATAGGACTTCTTCCATTTCCCCTTCTTTTCCTTGCCAGCTAAGGCACAATTTTCCTCATCGTCAGCCTCTGATGAGGATTCATCCCTAGTATTCCGTTGAAACTCTTCTTGTACCAAATCCGACCATGGTCGCTCCCACTTTGGTAACTTCTCCCTCCCATTCACAGAGTCCTGGTAACTATGCCAGCACTTGGGAAGGCCTAGAAGTGCTAGGCTCACCAAGTCATCATCATCCATAGTAATCCCAACACATCCAAGCTCATCTTGACATTGAGTGAACTTGGTCAAGTATTTCTAGATTGTGTCGCCCTTCTCCATTTTGATTTTCCTGAGCTTGTCCTTAAGTTCCAATTTCCTGTGGTCCCTACTACTTTGAAATAGATCTATCGAGGCCTTCCACATAGCATATATATTTTCCTTTCCATGGAGACTCGAGACAATATGATATCGAACTCCCTCTAATAAGATCCTCCTCGCCTTTGCAACATTCTTCCTTCATGCTTCATGATGCACAAAATATGCCTGATTGGGTTCAGGAATACCAGCGCCAATGAACTCCTTCAGCTTGTTATCCTCCAATACTGTCTCCATCATGCCTTCCATGCAATATAGTTCAAATTTCCCTCGATTTCATATTTGAGTCTCAAGCCAGTGAAAGACATCCTGGTCAGCTGCTAGCTCCAAAGAATGTATCTACAAATTTGAATATCATTCAACACAAACTCAATTTCTTTTCCACTATTGTGATTCCTAGCGCTCTTATACCATGTATAAATTATACCAATGGATGCAATCTGATCATGTAATGTACTAAAAAAATATATTGAATCCTTCTACTATATTTGCAGAATATAAAACATGGTCGCTCAATCACATGCAAGTAAGAGAAAGAAGTAAATCAATCGCACAACACAATATATTTCCTGGGGAAAGAAACTACTCAAAACCCCTTTATCTCTATTGTATAATAAGCCAAGGAATCATGAAACAATACAATGCATCCTTGCTCACAAGAATCTGTTGCATTCTACCAATCATCTCACACTAATCTAGGCAAAATTGGACAAAAACTTAGTCAATTCCTTGCCTTCCTCCAGCCTGCCTTTCTCACGAAATTCATAGGCAAATAAATCCCTATTAAATAGGAATTCTAAACTTCCTTTATTTTTAAATCCATCATGGGCTTCCTATGGCTTTATAACTACACCAGAGAAATTTGCTAATAATACAACTAATAGTTGTCTTCCCTTTAACCTTTGTCTCAACTAGGTCTTCATCAGAATTGACATGCATGTAGTAATTAATAATGAATCATCAGTTATCTGATTTATCACTACTTGCGAATAAATCTATTTTAATTCATTGGACCTCTCACTAGCTCATCACTCAGTTAGAACTATTTAAATTGATTTTAACTCAACTAATTTGAGTTAATTGATTACACTCACACCGCACTAGTGCATTAACTGCAACTGGACCCCCAAAATAATAGAATCACTCTACATGCCTCACCTTTGACCCTCAACTTGAAATTATTGAGCTAACTCACTCTTTCTGACTTAGTTAACTGATACAAGTTGTTGTGAGATGAGATTACAATTTATTGTCCAATTTATTTAAGGTAAAGATAAATTAGACACACATTTTCATGTTGAATTTCAACAATTTGGTTTGTTGTTGAAGACCTTCCTCCTCAAGCTCCAATGGAATAGGTGAGAGGAGGCTTAGCACACATTTTTAATGTTTTGTATCCTACCAAACATGTAATGAAATAAATCAACTACTGAAACATAAAATAAAGGCACGTGTACACAAGAGAGACTGAGGCTAATGGATTGGGACCTAACCCACAAGCTCAGCTCCCTGAAATCAACTCAGTGGAAAAGAAACAAAATGCTCATCTTATTTCATAACCAGTCTTTTACATGAACAATGAAAGTCAGAAATGTCTAATACAAAATCCAAGAGTGCTCTAGATGCATCTAAAATTCGAATCCTAGTGAGCTTTTCTCTAACCTATTTATGCTAGAGGGTATCTACCAATAGCTCCCTAAAAATTAGGTCTTTGTTCCCTTGGAACTCGAGAGAAGTGGAGCTTGGTTGCCTCTGATCATTCACTTGCTTGGCTGCCTCTGATTTCAGGTTGTTGGAGGAGAATCTTAAAGAGATATTGGTTGCCTTTAGGAGTTGAGAACGTGGTCAACCTCCTTATGATTACTTCTTAATATATACTCTGAGCCCTAATTATGGAATCTTTCTCAAAAATGGCATTAATCCCTTCATTTTCCTGCATTTAAACCATATTAGGCCTAAAATCATGACAACCCTAAATACACCATTCTCACTAAGTAAAATATGACAAAATTAAATTAAATGAGAGAGAGTGTGTGAGAGAGTAATTAAGCTAAAAGGGTGGCATTTAACTCCTTATAATATACCTAATGATGGTGCTCATCACCCTCCTCTTCTCCTTGCTTGTAAGCTCTAAGTACTATAAATGGAACCTGCAAAATGACTAAAATAAGCAAGAGAAATACAATATTCACATAGCATAGACTACTGTTTCTAATCAATGATTCAATTGGCATTGAAATACATGAGCATAAACATGACATAAGTATAGGAAAACAAAGTTATTTTTGTATTGATAAATGAAGGAGAGAGTTACAACTATTTGTATATTATTGGCTTTGTAGATGTATCCCCAATTGTATTTTCTTTCCTTGCCACAAAGAAAACTTTCAAACTCAACCTTAATGCATTAATGGAGGATGATTCCTTAAGCTCAAAGTAGCAGCGTATGATAGCACTAGTAATCTCCAAAATCTAACTCCAACTCTATGGGAGCTTGTGAATTTATAAGGTAAATATGATAGTTTTGGTTTTACCAATCTAGGCCTGAAATCCACATATGAAGGAGGATAAGCTCTAAGGATCAGAGATAAGAACTCTGGAATGGAAATACGAGATCTATATCAATATTAAATGGTTAAAATCACCTTAGAAGCTTCTAGAAGGAGAAGTTTCGTAAATATTTTTTTTCCTAAAATTATAGAACCATCACACCTGCAAAGTAGAGCAACCTCCACTGGTTAGTGTAGGGTCTCAGATAGAAATTTTCAACCATTGCAAGTGGAATGAAGTGCAAGGTGTGTTGGGGCCGAAAACATAGCTTTTGAGTTGATTGACCCAGAAACCGAGACTTTTTGGAGAGGTAATGCTTAGGGATTTGCATAGGGATAATGACAAGGTCTTAAGGATGTTGATTGATCTGATTTGCAGGCCATTTGAGTGAATGCAACAAAATTACATATAAAATTGTAGTACACACAAACTGATATTCCAAAACCAACAACATCAGATTCACAACAGTTGGCTCTGTGGAAGAAAGTTACAGCAAAATCTAGGAGGATTATCTTGGAGGGAGTTAGATAACATGTGGTTTCGAGTTTGCATGGCAAGGAAACTACTTATGCATTGTGGAAAACCCTCACAGAATTATTTGAAAGCAGTAGTGATGCCAGAAAATTAGCATTGAAATATAAGCTCACGAAAATTCAAATGCAGAAAAATGAAACCATTGTTAAGTACTTATCCATATCCACTCGGGTCAGAGATGAACTTGGAGGAGTTGGTGATCAAATGATCAAATTTTACCTAAAAAATGAAAGTGCCCAAAAATTCTTGAAACTAGCGTCGATTTGAAGTGTTGTTCATTCAAAATCCAACAATGTTCATTTCACCTCAATCTGACACTATATGCTCAATTTATCGTATGTTGACCATTTGGCCCAACAACGAAAATTTTAGCAGATTTGTTGACTAAGGCGACTGTACAGTTGAGTTAGCAGGGTGACTGTGTGTACCCTAGGGCCAATCACAAGTTGAAAAGTGGCATCCTTTGAATTTGTAACATGGTCAAATTTCATTGGTTGATGATTTGTTGATGTGGGCCAATAGAAGAGTGCCATGTGGCCCAATCACGGGCTACCACATGGCACCCTGATGAAATTTAAAATTTTGGTAAGGTCAAACAAGTCTCAACGAGAATCGAACCTTTGACCTCATAGAAAATATTGTAGTGATATACCATCACGTTGTTGGTGGTTCTTGTTCACCATAGTGGTGATTTACTATTTAAATTTTCTGCAATATGAGTTTGGGGAACAGAGTCGAGGCCAAGCCCTTGGCCCCTGGTCATTGCACGCCACAGGAACTCAACGAATCAACCAAGGGCTCAAGGCTTAGCCCTGACCCAAGGCCACATCATAATACATATTATCGGAGTGAGAAGAGGAGTTGGAGCTACAGGTCAGGGACCAAGCCTGATGGAGCCAAATTTTATGCTGACGAGGGGCTTGGATTTGGGCCCAACCCCAAGGCACATGGTAATGTATAGGATCATGGATAAAGGTAGAAGGAAAAGGTGCAGAAGAGTGGGGACCAGCCCCAGGTCCTTTGGACCGCCCACAAGACCACGCGCTAAGAATTCAAGGGGTCGGTGGGAAGGGTGGGTTGTTAGCCCGGCCCTCGGTCCCGTGGCACCCTACATGACCACACGCTCAATTTTTAAGGGCTAGGTCGGCGAGGACAGGTGTTAAGGCCCAGCCCATGGCCTTATGTGGCCTATATGACCATATTTTTTGCATTAAGGGATCATTGGGTAGTTTAATCGTGCAACAAAATGCACCAGCAGAGGGACAAAATGTCGCTTTGGTAGTGTAAAATGGGGTGGATTTATAGGACGGTTAGTCTGTTGGTCCGATTTTTAGGACAATTAACAGTAAAACTCATGGGAGAGCTTTGGAGCTATGTATTTTGGTGTTTTCAGCCAAATTGAGCTCAAGAAGAGTCCACTTAGGGGTTTTTGGACATTTTGTATCCAATGGTGACCTCTATTTGTTGATTTGAGTACATATAATGAGACTTTTTGTAGGTTGAAGACTAAGGGTATATGGATCAATCAGAGTTTTGAAGCAATTATGAAAGTTGTTTGAGCATGGAGAAGAACTTGTAGAAGTTTTCTTACCTTCATAATTCTACTGCAACAGCTATTACTTGCAGGGTTCAGCTCAGGTTTACTTTTCTCACTATGTCATGTTGAGAAAGGCTTTATTTTTTCTCCTCAATGTGGAATTGAAGTGCTCATATGCTCATGTAAGCTCATTTCAGTTGGAGTATAGAATCTTTGTAGAAGATGCTTTGTGTTGTTGCTTTATATGAGAGTTCTATGCAAGAGAACATTTCCTTGTAGGGGAAATAGCCACATTTTTTCATCAGAAAAACTTTTATGTGACCCCTTTTCTATTGAATATATGGAGTTTTCTATCTATGTTGGCAGGCCCAGAGATTTATCCCAAGAGGGGTGAACTCCGTCACCAAATATTTTTTTATGCTCTTCATGAGTCATGTATGAGTTATGTGATATTATGTTTCTTATACTAATTTTACATGTGAAGACTAACTCATAACTTGAAGAAACATTGGAAAACCATGTTTTTTGTTAAGACCCATTTTACTTTACAAAGCATCATAACGGTCCTTGTTTGTTTGTGGAGAATAGGAAAGGGAACACCTCCTCCATTTACATGTCAATTTGAGAGACTGTACCACCACATAAAATGGTGATCTTAGCACTTCTTGGTCTTCCAAAGTCCTGGAAAAACTACCAGGATTCAGTTAATGGAAGAGACAAGCTCCCAGATTGGGAGAGACTTTGGTCTGACTTAGTGCAGAAGGAGATTAGAAGAAACACTAGAAATGGTGTCACATCCAGAACTGATGAGAAAAAAAACTTTTCCTTGGTTGGAAAAGGAAAGGAATCCAAAGGAAAGAAGGCCCAAGGCAAGAAATAATCCAGCCAGAACCATGCCAAGCAGAAAGATCTCAGAAAAAATAAATGCTTTCACTACCATGAGTATGGACACTATGCAACCAAGTTTCCACACAAGAAATCCAGTGACAAGCATGCAACAGGAGCAAGAGGAGATGCTCTCACATCACAATTCAAGTTGGATTTCACCCTCGTTACTTGCATGGAAAGTATTGTACAAGGTAGTGTATGGTACTTAGACTTTACTGCTTCATTTCATATGACTGGAAATAAGGATTTATTCAGCAGCTTAGAGGAGAAGGATATACAATTACACAGAGAGCTTGGAGATGATGGAAGGTATAGTACCAAATGGATTGGCACTATCACCCTTAAGAGGGATTCAAGCTCCCATCTTCACCTAAAGAACGTAATGAAAGTGTCTGGTCTGAAGAAAAAAATAATTTCTATAGTTGTACTTGAAGACAGAGGATATGATGTGGTGTTCAGTAGAGGGAAGGCATATCTGAAGCATGTTGCTAGAGGATATGATGTGGTGCTCAGTAGAGGGAAGGCATATCTGAAGCATGTTGCTATTGGACAAGTAAAAAAAATTGGTGTTCGGGTTAAAAATCACTACAAGCTAGAGGAATATTTCGCCACGTATGTAGTTATACCATCAGGAGAGAGGTGGGGTGATGTAGAGATTTATTTCTAGAGCTGCAAAGATATGAGTAGGGTCTAGCGTATATTGTTACAACAAGACCATACACTTGCTAGAGGGTCCCACAGTATCCAGTAGTAGATGAATCAGAGTTAGCGTAGTGGTTGATGGATAGTGGTAGGTAGTTACAAATTTCATACATCAACAGCATGGATTATGGTTGTTCATAACCCTTTTCTTGCTAAGAGGGAGTGTTAAGTTGTAGCAAAAAAAGGCTTCATTTTGACTTGTGCCTTAGTCAAATGGAGAAATTTTAATGTCCACTTCAACAGGATGAGTTTTCAGACAGTTATTAGGAGTAACATGGCCAATTCCTTCAGTTAAATCATTCAATTCGAGTTTGTGGGCAATAATTAGAGTTGTGCATGAGTTCATTGCTAAGATCTAGCAATCTAGTGGAATTATATTTAGTGAATCTCAGTATCTAAGCTCTAGTCTAGAATAGTGTAGAAATTATATGCACTAAGCATGCATATGTCCAAGATCCACCTGATCTCACACTATTTAACTTTATGCAAGATACTGAATCTATTCCACTTGTTAATCTTTTGCGAAGAAATTAATTGCACACACATGTGAAGCATAAACAAAAATATTCAATCGCACATAACACAGTTTTTAACTGGGAAAGCCTAAAGCTGAAAACCCCAACTATATATTATGTAACATGGAGATCATATGACAATCTCATACGGGCATGCAAGCTTATTACAAGCATACGATATGGTACGGTCATCATGTAACTAATCGAGCCTAATCTTGCAAATCCATGCAGGTCTATGCCACCTTTAGCCTACCTCAACTGCCTTGATCTCTGTGAAGAATGATCTTTGAATGAATTTGAATTATTCCATCCTTGACTGCGCAATCCTCATTTTCATCTCCACTGAGTGTTGGATGCAATCAATGCATCACTATAGTCACAACATATAGTCTATCTTTCCCTTTTACCTATCTCTCCACTGGTCTCCACTGAAACTGCCATGCACTGTAGTTAACTGATGTATTTTTCAGTTGATTAATGAGTTATTATTTATGAATTAATTCACTCCACTCTCACTAGTGTATCAATCAGTTAGACTAGATACAACTAGCTCAACTGAGTCTAACTGAGTTAAACTAAATACAACTCCATAACTACTTCTTCCAACTGTGTCATAACTCTGCCACTTGAGTTCTAACTGATTCCTCCATGCATTAGCTCCAATAAACCCTCAAGAATAGCATAATTCCTTCTATCAGCTACTGTGCCACATCTATGCACTGAACTGAAGTGCTCCAAGAGAATAAGTTGTTGTTTAGAGTTTGATTATTATTAAGAGCTAATAATAATCGACATGCAACTATTTTTAGATTGACAATCTATAAATAGACTTCGCCCAATATTCTAAAAATAGAATTTCATCTATTTTTCCAAATTGATCAACCATTCACAAATATCATCCTGCAACTTCTGAAATATGATCATCATGTCTAAAAATAGACATAGTCTAAAAATAGACTTGCGCCAAAAATAGCCTGCGGGCCCACTTAGTGAAGGCGACTCTTTTCACTAAGCTCATCATCTTGTTGAATCTCAACACTCCCTCTCAACAAGATAGGGATTATCCTTCTGATCCACTGCCTGTATGGTATTTGAATTTGCTCCTGGTGAGCGCCGCATCGGAATATGCATCCGGTCACGCCAGAATGTCACGAAGCAACATGATCCTTCATTGCAATATGATCTACGTATGATGATATCGGATATCAATATGTTTAGATCTATCATGAAACACGAGATTAATTGAGAGCTTAATGCAACTCTGATTATCACAATGTATCACTGTAGGATCTAAATGTGAACGAAACAAACCAACTAGATCTTCCTCATCGAGATAGCCTCACATGTAGCTTAACTTGTTGCAATGTATTCTTCTTCCGCTGAAATGAGTGCCATGGATATTTGTTTCATACTATACCAAGAAATTGTTGTAGATCTGATTCTAAAAATCCCTCTTAGTGTTCTCTTTCTATGCAGTGGGCTTCACCTTGATCTGCATCAATATAACTATGCAACCACCTCATCCAGATCACATCTGTACCATAAACCATGCTGAGATGTGCCCCACAGAGATATCTCGGGACATGCTTGCCCTTCTTCCAAAGATCTTGGTAGGCTTAACCATCACTTGTGGCTTGGTTTACTTAGCATAGCATATGTCAGTCTTGTATTAACTAAATACATGAGTGAACCCTGTTGTCGATAAGCAATGGCATCCACTACCTCTGGGTGCCAGCATCCTCTTTCTTCCAATTTCCTAGAAGAGGAGTGTCGATAGGCTTGCAGCCTTGCATGTGAAACTTCTCCAGTAACTACCGGGCATACTTGCCTTGAGACATAAACAGTTCACCTTCCCACTGCCATATTTCCAATCCAAGGAAATAATGAAGAAGGCCTAAAGCTTTCATCTCAAACTCCTTTGCAAGAGCTGCCTTGCATGAGTGCATCAACTGCTCATCACCTGTTAGTATTAAATCATCAACATAAATTACAATGATTAAAAGCTTACCCTCAACCACAATCTGGTACAGGTTTGCATCTACCTCACTCTTGGTGAAGCCAAGTCCAGTGAAATAGATGTCGATCTGAGTGTACCAAGCACGGGGTGCTTGTTTCAGCCCATACACCGCTCTTTTGAGCCTGCACACATGCGACTCACTGCTGAAGATCTCAAATCCTTTAGGCTGCTTAATGTACACCTCTTCCTCAATGATCCCATTAAGGAACGCAGTCTTCACATCCATCTGATGAATGTGCCAACGCATCTGCGCTGAGAGAGCAAGGATGGTCCGTATGGAAGAATACTGTGTGACAGGTGTAAAGGCTTCTTCATAGTCAATCCCCTCGATCTGTGAGAAGCCCCGAGCAACAAATATTGCCTTATACTTCTCGACGCTCCCATCAACAACTTGCTTTACCTTGTAGATCCATCTTGATCCTACAACCGATTTTTCCACCGGCCTTGGAACAATATCCCAAGCATTTTTTCTGACAATGGAGTCATACTCCTCCACCATGGCATCTACCCATGTGGGCTCCTGTGCTTCTTCTTCAAAAGAAGATGGCTTTGTCACAATACACTTGCTCATAAGAGCCATGTATCCAGTATATCGGTCAGGTTACTGTCTCTGTCTACGCTGTGATGTAGGAACTCCTACATTCTATGCCACATCCACCTTCAGTCTCTCAGCTTCTGTGGTATGCTTCCTGCCTTGTCTGATGTTTGGTTCTGCATGAGTGGACTCCTCCACTCCATGAATCTCCTCCTGTGGCTGATCCACATCCAGAGGCTCATCTTTGGGAACAAGAAGTTCCTCTTCCGCATGCAAGTGTAGCTCCCTCTCAAGCGACAACTTCATGGCTTTCACCTCATTGAATTTTATATCCCGTCGCACAACAGTCATCCGACTGTCTGGCAAATACACACGATAGTTATGGGGTGTTTCTGTGTACCTCACAAATATCCCAACTTTTGCAGTCGGCTCCAACTTTTCCCTGGCATCCTTCATCACATGAATGTAAACAGGTGAGCCAAAAATCTTCAAATGAGAAATATCAGGCTTCTTACCAGAAAATGCTTCTTCGGGTGTACTCATGCCAAGTACTCTATGAGGACAATGGTTTTGCACATAAACCGCAGTGTTGCTTTGCTTCCTACCACAAGTGCATCGGTATTCCTCATAAAGATCGCCGTGGTAAAGACTCCACGACGTCTGTTTCTTTCTCCGCGACCCCATTCTCAGCCGGGTTATGAGGCACTATGAGTTCTCTTCGAATTCCTTCTTTGCTACAGAAGTCTTTGAATTCACCAGAGATGTATTCACCACCATTATCGCTCCTTAGAGATTTCACCTGCTTCCCCAACTCCTTCTCCACCAATGCCTTGAACTCACAGAAATTTGAGAACGTTTCACTCTTCTTCTGCATGAAGATCCAGCATCTACGAGAAAATTCATCAAAAAATATCACACAATACATGTGTTTCATTGTTGAAGCAACCGAGAATGGTCCACACATGTCTGTGTGAATTCTCTCCAGGATCACCGAAGTATGGTTCTCCTTCTCATGAAAGGTGGTCTTCACAAACTTACCCATTGTACATCCTTTGCACTGATTTGACTGCGCAAGAGTACCCTCGGGAAGTCCAGTAGAAATTTGCTGCAAAATTTTTAAAGCGCCATGGTGAAGATGGCCCAATCTCCTGTGCCATAATTTGCCCTCATCCCGGCTCACCACTTCTTCTGCTTTGCCCACCATTACAGCGCAGCCATCTACCTCCAGCTTGTAGATATTCTTAATTCGAACCCCTATCTTCTTGGTTTGACTAGTTGTTTTATGTTGAAGGAAGGCTTTTCCCTCTCTAAAAATAACATCATAACCCTTGTCTTCCAGCATTGCGACTAAGACCAAGTTCTTCTTCAGACCTGGAACATGCATGACATTCTTCAACAAGAATGGATTACCAGACTCCCTCTCAAAGGTAATGGTCCCAATGCAAGTCGCACTGTACCGACCATCGTCGCCCATCTCTATATGCATCTGGAGGTCCTTCTCCTCCAAGTCACTAAACAATTCTTTGTCTCCCGTCATATGGAAAGATGCACCACTGTCAAGATACAACACTAATCCCATACAGCTTGAAACCAAGAATGCGATCAAGAAAAAATCCAGCTCAAATTGCGAGTCTAAGGCCTCTCCAGCTGCAGATCCAGCAGCCTGCTTATTATTCTTCTTCTTTGGACAGTTAGTGGCGAAATGTCCATGCTCGTGACAGTGAAAACACTTCACTTTGGATAAGTCCTGCTTCTTGCCTTTCGCACCGGATTTAGAAGGATTTTTCTTCCCCTTTCCTTTCCTTGCTTTGGCAGCCAAAGTGCAGTTCTCTTCATCTTCATTCTTCGATGAAGATCCATCCCTTGTACCCTGCCTTATCTCCTCCTGCACAAGATCCGAGCAAAGTCGCTTCCATCCTGGAAGTTTCTCTCGTCCATTGACAGAGCCTTCGTAGCTATGCCAACTCTTCAGAAGCCCAAGGAGAGCCAAGCTCACCAAGTCTTCTTCATAAACAGTAACCCCCACACTTCCCAGCTCATCCTTGCAGTGGACAAACTTCATGAGGTATTTTGGAATACTGTCGCCTTTCTCCATTTTTATTTTTCTGAGCTTGTCTTTAAGTGCCAACTTCCTCTGGTCACTTCTGCTTTGGAACAAGTATGTCAAGGCCTTCCACATTAAGAATGGAGTGGATTTCCCATGAAGGCTGGACACAATATGGTCCTTCACACCTTCCAATAGAATTCTCCTCGTCTTTGCAGTCTTCTTTTGCCATGCATCAAGTAATGCAGCATCGTTAGATCCCGGCTTAGGAACATCACTATTGATGAACTCCTTCAGCCCATTATCCTCCAGCACCGCCTCCATCCTGTCCTTCCAGGCTATGTAATTCGAGCTCCCATCAAGGGCATACTCCAATCTCAATCCGTTAAAATACATTTCAATGTATACTTGATTTCTGCACCAAGAATCTTCTGTAGCAAATTCGAATTGTCCACCAGCACAAACTCACTTCACAATTGCAATCTTCAATCAACAATGCTCTGATACCATGTAGAAATTATATGCACTAGGCATGCATATGTCCTTGATCCACCTGATCTCACACTATTTTCAACTTTATGCAAGATAATGAATTCATTCCACTTGTTAACCTTTTCATGAAAAATTAATTGCACACACATGTGAAGCATAAACAAACATTATCAATCACACATAACACAGTTTTTTTTTAACCGGGAAAGCCTGAAGATGAAAAACACAACTATATGTTATGTAACATGGAGATCATATGACAATCTCATACAAACATACAAATCTTATCACAAGCTCTCAGTACAGTACAATCGTCATAGACTAATCATGCCTAATCTTGCAAATCCATGCACCGATCTATGCCACCTGCTAGCCTGCCTCCACTGTGCAATCTTTGTTGAAGAATAGCTCTAAATGAATTAGAATTACTCCATCCTTGACTACGCAATCCTCATTGGCATCTCCACTGAGTGTGTGATGCAATCAATGCATCACTATACTCACAACAGATAGTCTATCTTGCCCTTTCCATTCTCCAATCGTCTCCATCAAACTCGCCATGCACTCGTAGTTAACCGATGTATCTTCTGCTTGATTAATGAGTTATTATTTATGAATTAATTCACTCCACTCACTAGTGTATCAACTGCATGGGGACTAGATACAACTAGCTCAACTCGAGTCTAATCAAGTTAAACTAAATACAACTCCAATTACTTTTCCAACTCGTGGTTCCTATCCCCCCCGCCAATTTGAGTTCTAACTGAGTCCTCCATGCATTAGCTCCAGTAAACCCTCAGGAATAGCGTAATTCCTTCTGTCAGCTTTTGTGCCACATCTGTGCACTGAATTGAAGTGCTCCAAGAGAATAGGTTGTTGTTTAGAGTTTGATTATTATTAAAAGCTAATAATAATTGACATGCATCTATTTTTAGATTGACGATCTATAAATAGACTTCACCCAATATTATAAAAATAGAATTTCATCTATTTTTCCAACTTGATCAACCATTCACAAATAGCATCCTGCAACTTCTGAAATATGATCATCATGTCTAAAAATAGACTTGTGCCAAAAATAGCCTGCGAGCCCACTTAGTGAAGGCGACTCTTTTCACTAAGCTCATCATCTTGTTGAATCTCAACAAATAGAGTCAGTATGAGTTCATTTGATTAGTTGTAACTGTTTTTAGCTCATTGATGTCTCAGTTAACTAGTCAATTTACTAAAAATAGCCCTAGTCATGAATGTAATTCAAATTTCCTAGTTGAGTGGAGCGAAAAGGCATAATTGTATTTATTATTGTATACTAGTGAGTGTACAAAGCTTTCACGTAGTGTATGAGCTAATTTCCTCACAATTGCACAAAAAAAATGGAGCGAGTGCAGGCTAAGTATTTTCGAGAGCAGACTCGGGAGGAGGAGATCAGTATTGCAGTGAAATTTGAGCTTCAAGGATTGAAGTTGTCATTGTAATAGATCATTGTTCTCATATGATATAATAAAAACAGAGGAGGGGTTTTTCCCATTTGGGTTTCCTAATAAAAATTATGTTCATTTTTATTGAATGATTGCATGTGTTTCTATTGTCATTTTTCCTTCCGTGGGATTTAGTAGAAGAAATTTGTGTCTATTGATTTCAGTTCGATTTCATTAGCAGCTGCAAATTGTGAGCTATTTCTATAGAGATGAAGAAATAAAAACCCTTATTGTCTCTAGAGAAAATATGGTGTTATGGCATCAAAGGCTAGAGCATATTGGAGAGAAGGGCCTTTGAGCACTACATAATAAAGGTATGTCTGATTGCATTGTAGATCTTGAATGATGTGAGCATTATATTTATAGTAAACATAATTGGATAAGATTCTCAACGTATGCTACAAGGGCTAAAGAAATCTTAGAGTTAGTACGTAGTGATGTGATTGGACCTATTCATATTCAATCACCTAGAAAATATATGTAACATGTCTTATTCATAAATGATATCTCAAAGAAAAAATAGATTTATTTCCTCCTGAAGAAACCTAATGTCTTTGGAAAATTTAAATAATTCAAGACCCTTTTGGAAAATAATATTGAGAAAAAAAATCCAAGGCATTAAGGGAAAACAATGGTGGGTCCGCAGGAATGAGATGTGTGAAATTTATAGGTAGTGCAGTATAGCAAGGCAAAGGACTGCACCACACACACCTCAACAAAATGGGGTCACAGAAAAGATGAATGGTACATTGATGGAAAAAACAAGGAGAATGCCCAGTGGTGTCGATTTAGTATATGAATTTTGGGCAGAGGCAATGGGTACTTTGTGTTACTTGGTAAATCGATCTCCTTTGTCACCGTTGGTTGACAAGACTCTACATAAGGCATTAAGTGATAAGAAACCCTCTCTTAAACATATCAAAGTTTTTGGATGTGATGCTTGTGTACACGTTCCAAAATAAATATGAGTAAGCTTGACAAGAAAGCTAAAAAACACCTTTAGTGATTATAAAATGGTTTAAAAAGTTACAACCTTTGGAATCCATAAACTGCAAAGGTTATTTACAACATGTTTATAGAGATTGAGGATGTTTTCAAATATAAATTCCCACAAAGGGAAAAGGAACCATATGTAGTGGAGTTCAAGTTGTGGGATGAAGAATCTAACCCAATAGAGGAACCATATACTCCAGTATTGAGGAGATCAAATCAAGAAAGAAGGGAATCAGAAAGGAATACTCCACCTTACTTTCATTTTAGTTTTTCTTTGTCCATTATTGATGATGATCATAGAAATTTTATGGAGGAAGTAAATTCAAATGATAATAAACTCTAGAAAAAATCCATGGTCGAAAAAAATGTAGCTTTGCACAAAAATGAGGCTTAAGATATAATTTAGTGGCTCACTAGAAGAACCTCATTAGCAACAAATGTGTGTTTAAGAATAAATTGAATGAAAAAGGTAAAGTGGAGAATACAAAGCTCATTTAGTAACTAAATGTTATTCCCAAGTAAAAATAATGAACTTTACTAAAAATAAATATTTTGTTGTTAACTTTTATTATATTTATCTTAGCTATTGTTGTTGCTTTTCATTTTTAAGTAAAACAAATGGATGCGAAGAAATCAATCCTCCATGGGGATCGAGAAGAAAAAATCTATATGAAATAGCTAAAGGAATTTACAGTGAAAGGTAAAAATGAGATGGTTTGTAAGTTGAAAAATATATGTATGGATTAAAGCAATCTCTAAGGATGGGGTATCATAAAATTGATACTTATGCAAGGGCACTTGGTTTTTCGAGTAAAATTTGATCACTATGTGCATTTCCAATTAGTAGGTGATCATTTTATTTATGTGGTCTTGTATGTGGATCGTATTTCATTGATTAAAAACATGGAAATCATCAAGGAAGTGAAAACTCAATTGTCTTCTAAATTTGGCATGGAAAATCTTAATGCTGCAAATTTCATTTTGGGTATGAAAATTAAGAGAGAATGGGAAAACAATGAAATTTTGTTAAATCAGAAGAAATACGTCAATACAATATTGTAGAGGCTTAATATGCATAAATGTAAACCAGTAAAGGTCCTTATTCAGGTAAGTGTAAATTTTATCTGCAACTCAATGTCCTAAGACATAGAAAGAAGAGGACGACATTTCTCATATATATATATATATATATATATTAATTTCACTCACATTTACAGGGAAAGGAACCATATTTCCTACAGACTATCCAAAGAAGCCACACTCCTTCAATTCGGGCAGTGGATGATACAGGCTCAACAGGACAATGATTTCCATCAATACTATCACATTCCATTCATAGACAAGTGGGAAGACACAACATGATCCAAAATCTTCAATAATTTTTGTTTATTTTTGTCTTTATTGATATAGACTGAGTATTTATGTGAGACAATGCAGCGTTATTTGAACTTGTATATAACACAGAAATACATATTGGATAGTTGATATGCACCAACTGGTTTTCCGGCATTGTTTACATACCACTGATACAACATGTAATTTTCACTATTTATTAATGGAAATTACGAATTTTCCTTTGGGAAAATTTTTTTGTATATATATATATATATATATATCAAAACTAGGGAAAGAGCATTGGATAACAATAAATAGGGTTTTTAGGTATTTGTGTGGTACTATTGGTTATGGATTGTGCTACCAAGGAAGACTACGATTGGATAGTATTGGACATACATAGCTTTGTTGTTGAAAAATATCTACAAGAGGATATGTGTAAACCTATTTGGAGGAGAAATCAGTTGGATGAGAAAAAAATAGCTTGTAGTGGCATTATGAACTACAGAATTTGAATACATGGAAACTCCTCATGCAACTAAGAAAGTTGTATAGTTACAAGGATTTTGAAATATTGAATTTGTGTAGAAAATTGTAAGGTTAAATTGTGATAGTCATAATGAAAACTTTCTACAAAGAACCCTACTTATCATTCTAAGACAAAGCATATTGGAGGTCAATATCACTTTGCAAGAGACATAATTGAATAGAAAAGTTGCTACTAATAAAGGTACACTTTCAAAAATGTTGTAGATTCATTGATAAATTCTATGAACGCTAAGAATTTATCTTGGTGTTGAAAAAAAATGGGCATCGTTGCTATAGATTATGGAGCATGTACTCATGTGGCCCCATATATGCAAAGAAAACGCCAAACGGGAGAATGTTGGGTGTGTGTTATGGTCTTTGTAAAAATAGCCACACCCACAAGTCGTATGCACTGCGTGCAACATCGGGGGTTATAGGGAAGGTAGAACTCTCAAAAATAAATAAAGCAATTTTGTGCATATTTTTTTACAGTGTTCAAAATAAAATTTTTGTTTTTAACAATTTTGTTGCACAATGATGGTGGTTTAGCCCCATGGTTTTATAATTCAAGTTAAAGAATTTTGGTAGTAATCTAATCCGGGATTAGGGTTTTGGGATGTTTCAAGATCATATCTCTTGCGTTGTTGACAATAAAGTTGATTGATGATAAAAAATTAGAAATGCAACTCTAAATGGTTCTCCAATTTTCCCGATTTGAGTTTCCAAAATAAATATGTGTAATATGTTTTTGTCATTGTTTTACTTGTTTGTTTATTAATAATTTGTGTATGCATTACACTAGTACAACCATATAAATGGCTAGTAACACCAATGGGTGTCAAAACAGTTACTCGTGATATATCTCACATTGCCAAAATTAAAAAATATATCATAAAAATTAACCAAATTATAAATTTATTAAATATATATAACATAAGCATGTATGCATTTAAAAATTTACGTAACAAGATTCTTAACCATGGAGATTGTGTGTGTGTGTGTGTGTGTGTGTGTGTGTGTGTGTGAGAGAGACATAAGCATGTATGCATTTAAAAAAATATGTAACAAGATTCTTAACCATGGAGATTCACCCCCACTTTACTATGGAGATTGTTAACATGTAAATAGATTTTGTTAGAATACCATGGACCAATACCATAGCTTACTAATATCACATGCTCAAAAAACCATAATTTTGTGTTCATATGGCATGTTCATATGAAAAAATTTTAATTATCAATTTAACTAAAAGGGTAGAAAGAGCATATGATAAATCTCAATCTTTGATTTGTGAATAGTACTAAGAATATTGTAGAATAATATGTGAAGGATAAATCCCTACTATTAATCTAATAATTATTGATAATTAAATTAAAATTATAACCATTGAGGTTTAGACCAATTGGTTTGAATAAGGTTTAGTCATCGCCAAGTCTCAAGTTCAAAACTCATGGGGAGGCGTTGGGGATGGAAGCCATCTTGGAGGAAGGCATTGGGGATGGAAGCCATCTTGGAGGAATTAAACTATCCCATGGGGCATTCAAGCTCAATCCCTCGATATTGCCAATATGTTTTTTCATAATCTAAAATAATAAAATTTACACATGCCCAAAAACCCATAACACTTTATACCAGACTGGTTCATATGACATTTTACTTAATAATTATTGATAATTAAGTTAAAATTCTACAAACACTATTCTAAAATAGATACTCTTCAAAACTTGTATCTCATTTTCTAACTTATTATACATGAATTAAGTTAAAATTCTACAAATTCTAAAATAGATACTCTTCAAAACTTGTATCTCATTTTCTAACTTATTATACATGAATTAAGTTAAAATTCTACAAACACTATTCTAAAATAGATACTCTTCAAAACTTGTATCTCATTTTCTAATTTATTATACATGACTCGTCATAATCACTTAAAATATCTTTTTCCATCATCTAAAATCTTCCTAACATATTGCTAAACAACCAACTTGTTAAATAAATTTCAAACTAATTCTAATATCTAAAACTATCATGAATTTAAATACAAAACCTACCAAAATATAAAGCACTAACTCAAAAATATAAACCATTAATAAAAAAAATTAAAAAATTAAAAATATTAATAAAAAAATTAAAAAAATATAAAATAAAATCACTTAACATATTGTTTTCTATAAATTTTTTAAACAAAATAATAAAATTGACACACATTTATAAATATTAATAGTTACTTAAAATAATTATGTAAATATTATTAGTTACTTAAAATAAAATTAAGCATACTTATTATATTTTCAGTAAATAGATGTAATTATAAAATGCAATAAAATACTAAAATTCAAAAAACATAAAATTGATCTTACATTAAATTAAAGTATAATATATATATATATATATATATATATATATATATATATATATATATATATATATATATATATATATATATATATATGAAATTAAAATATATTATTATTTTTAATAATATAATTTATATTTTAAATAAAGTATAATAATTATAATATGCCATTTCAAAAACAAAAAAATATTAGAAAATTGAAAAGCATGATATCGAATAATTTATATTTTAAATAAAGTATAATAATTATAATATGCCATTTCAAAAGCAAAAAAATATTAGAAAATTGAAAAGCATGATATCGATTTTAAAAATATATATTTCATTATATATATTTATAAAAATAGTAATTATATATTTATAAAAATAGTATATTATTATTTTATTTTTTATTTTTGTATTGAATAAAATTGGGAAGGATGATAATGTACGAGAAATACACATTATTATAAAAATATTTTTATTAATTTAAAAGAAATTATGTTATAAAAATATTTATAGTTTTAAAGAATAGTTTAATAGTGTTTTATTAAGTCAAAAAATCTTTTCGGCACCTTTGAGGTTAGGCTTTGTTAGTTTAGTTAGCAAGTAGATTTTTTGGGGTTGATTTCTAGTGATGTAGGAGTAACTTAAAAAAAATTGTGATCTACCTTTAAATTTATATTAATTGTCCTAAAACCACCTTTAAAAAATTTTAAAAAAAAATTGTGAACTACCTTTAAATTTATATTAATGGTCCTGGAACCACTTTTAAAAAATTTATAAAAATCTATATTAATTGTGCGTGAACCACCTTTAAAAAATACTTATATTAATTTTAAATATCATATTCATATTATAGTGTTGTTAACTTCAATTTGAGTTTAAATTGTTTAATTTGCATAATGAGTACCCAATAGATATGAAGGGTGTTTAATCTGCATAATGAGTGCCCAACAAGTTTCTCTGAATCTATTTATGCATTCAAAAATGTATTTTGGTTTATTTATGTTAATTGTCCACCTTTAAAAAATATTTATATTAATTTTAAATATCATATTAATAGTAAAATATATTTATATTAATTTTAAATATTAATAGTAAAAAATATTTATATTAATTTTAAATATCATACTAATAGTGACATTATATTATATTAATTTAATTTATAGAAGAAACGGCCTTTTTCACCACATTTTTTCTCATCCAACATAGATTGTTTAATCTGCATAATTTAGTGCCCAGTGATTTTTACAAGATGCTGAATCTATTTATGCATTCAAAAATGTATTTTAAACAACCAAAAACTTGAAATTGTATTGCTAAATTTTGGAGAATTCTGGTGAAAAATGTTACTTTTTCAATTAAAATAGAAAGAGAAATCTTGAAATGAACATTTAATTGACGAAGATGCCAGATTGATTTTCGAATATGTCTTTTTTAACCAGAATACGAGAGATGTAGACAGGGATACACTATCAAATCAGAAGGAAAGGTCCGAAAATCAGAAGAAAGGAAGAATTGTTGGTCGTCGAAGGAGAAATCAACTTAAGGACCGTTGTTACAAACCTGCAATGGAAATCCGGGAAGTGGTCATGGACTATGACGACCTCTGGGGCAGGGTTACAAGTTTACAGCGACGCGCCCTTATTGGCAGATGGATGTTTGACGAAGGCAAGGATATAAATATGGTGGAGTGGGCACAAATACATTGGAAACCAGTCCTTGGATACACTCCGAAAATCAACACACTACTAAACAAGTGGTTTAGTGTTCATTTTATGAAGGAGGAGGACATTGCGAAGATCACACAGCGTACATGGGTTCATGGTAAGAGTTTCATCCAATTGGTACATTGGTATCTCGGCTTTAATCCAGTCATGGAAGCACCAAAGAATAAGGTTATATGGGTTAAATTGTCGGGATTAGCATTAGAATTTTGGACGTTGAAAGCTTTAAGAGCCATCAGTGACTCCATTGGTACCACAAAGTATATTGATCCATGGGTTATTGGTGCTTCTAACAAGCGAATTGCTTGGGTGCTAGTTGAAGTTAATTTTGTTGGTGGGTTACCTGGGGATGTAGACTTGGTTTGGGGACAACGGCGACACCGACAGAGGGTAGATTATTGGGGAGTCCCATTCTGTTGTTTAATATGCCATCGCACGGGACACTTGAAGAATAGCTGCCCGATGCGCCTACGTATGGATAAGAAGTTGGCTACAATTCTTACTAATGTTGAGGCGGGTGCGGGTCCTGTACGTGCTGGTGCTGAAACAAATGATGGTTTAAATCTACAAAATTCTGATAAGTCTCTTATTCCATCCTCTGGTGATGAAGGATATGTTTCAGCTGATGAATATTCTGGTGATAATGGTCCTCCCAATGATGTCATTATTCATGGGGTATCTACTGTACCAAATCCCGCTTTACCCTTTACTCCCGTAGATCTTAATAATGCCCCGATTAGGATGCCTGGTCCATCCACTAATCCTAGATCCCTAAGTCAGACTCTCAAAATCTCTGCACATGAAAATACATCGGGGGGATCTGTGTGCCCTTCTCTATTAACCAATCAGAATACCCTCCTTTCCACGGAATCAGAGGACCCTGATAGGCATGACTCATTAAACCCGAATGGATCGGTGACAATTGATATACCTGAGCCATTAGGCAATTCTGACCCGTTGCCGGATCTAGATAAGTGAGAGTCTCTCCACCACCCTGTGGATTTGCAATATATATCCCCCTCTATGCCCTCGCTAGAATGGGCGTCACCCTCACCGCCTGGGCCCGACGCTATTTTGGATATTTCAGAATCGCCAAAAAATACAATGGATACCGACATCAAATCTCTCATAGGAAACCCTAATATTGACCTAGCAGCCCTCACAGTACATGATAGGATCCCGAAGCAGAATGATATCAATATATCTCCCCAATCAAGATTGAATGTTACTGTTCGCAAGAAGTCAAAAACAGGGTCTAGACAATTCAGAGGGAGGGCAAAATCCAAATCCCTTTTCTAGGACGAATTGCTGGACCTGACTGAGGTACCCATCTCCTCTTTTCAGGATGTCGGGGCACTTAGAGCAAGCAAACCCCTCTAGGGTTCTAAATGAACTCCATTCTTTCCATTAATTTAAGGGGTATGGGCGACCCCTCAAAACAATACCGCCTGAAAGATGTTATCAACTTAGAGATGCCTATCATTGTTTTCATTCAAGAGTCATTATGTGATCGAAAAAAGGCTATCAAAAATTTTCTTGCCATACGACCAGGGTGGCATGTTGCAGCCATTGATGTTGTTGGACACTCGGGGGGATTCGTGGCTTTCTGGGATCAGTCCATTATCAAATTCTCTGCCTATAGTTTTTTTGGTGGAATTTTATTATTAGGTTTCTTATGTGGTATTCCGGAAAAATATATATATATATATAATAAACTTATATGCTCCATACAGTGGCCGATATGATTTTTGGAGGCGTATGCACATATCTGGTATATGACTTTGAGGAATTTAATCATAATTGGAGATTACAATTCGTCCCTCCATTCAGACGAAAATTGGGGATCGAAATGTAGATCAGACCCTCTGGCTGGTTATATCACCCAATTATTTGAACTGCACCAGATGTATGATATCTGGCCAAAACCGGTGTTGCCCACGTGGTCAAATAAAATACAAGGTGAGGACTTCATTGCGAAGAGACTTGATCGGGCAATGATGAAAGGGCGGTTGATTAATTATTTGGGAGACATGCGATCCCATTTACATATTTCTGATATTTTGGATCACATGGCTATGATATTTTCCTCGAGATTGGAGGTAGCGCAGTCTGGAATACCCTTTAAATTCAACCGAGCTTGGTTGATGGATAAGGAATACACAGATGCCATTAGAGACTAGTGGAAGAAATTTGAGAATTCAAAAGGATTAAATGAATGGCCACTTATGCACAAAAAGCTGCATCAAATAAAACTATTCGCCAAGGCATGGGAGATTAGGAAAAAACAAAGGATTCGAGAGGAATATCACGAGATATCCTGCACTCTCAATATGATATATACCAAATTTGAAGATGGTACACTCGATGAACAGGCCCGCAAGAATATTGAACAGCGGCATATACGGCGAAGGGAGATCTTGAAGGTTGAAGAAATCACATGGAAGCTCAAGAGTCGAATTACATGGTTAAAGGAGAGAGACTTGAACACCAAGTTCTTTCATAGAACTGCAAATGAGAGAAGGAGCAGAAACTCTATATGGCATATTCAAAAACCGGATGGTGGGGTTTTTTTATTCAAATGAGGAGATTATGCAGGAAGCATATGCTCACTACATGATTTTTTATCAAGCAGACGCCAATATCACGGCGGATTTCCAGGAATGGGTTATACAACATTACCCGAGGATGTTTGATGAAGAGGCTATTCAGAGATTAACTGCCACGGTCACCAAGGAAGAGGTAGAACAAATACTCAAATCATTTGCACGGGATAAGTGTCCAGGCCCGGATGGTTGGCCTCTGGAATTTTTCTTACACTTCTTTGAGGAAATGGCCGAGGATGATTGAAAATGGCAGGGTTATGGGAATCATGCCGACTAATTTAAACTCCACGTTCTTGGCTCTCATACCAAAGACCTCTGAGCCCAAGCAATTTAATGATTTCAGGCCTATCGCCTTGTGCAATATTTTATATAAGATCTCTTCAAAGATCATTGCCAACAGAATGAAAGAAACATTGTCAAGACACATATGCAAGGAGCAGTATGGGCTTCTCAAAGGAAGATCAATACATGATGTCATTGCTATAGCGCAGGAAGTCATGCATTCTATGCATACTGGAAAAAAGGAAGCAGCCATTCTAAAAATTGACTTGTTCAAAGCATATGACACAGTTGAGTGGTCTCACATTAGTTTGATACTGCTCAAAATTGGACTCCCTGTACAATCTATAAGGTGGATTATGGCTTTCATTTCCTCAGTGACATATGTTGTCCTTATAAATGGGCGCCCAACAAAAATTTTCAAGGCCCAAAGGGGGATCAGACAAGGTTGTGCGCTATCGCCCCTGATATTTATACTCATCATGGATGGATTCAGCAGAATCATGAGGATGGCGTTAAGCTCAAGATATATATCCAGATTTTCTTTCTCCACGGAGGTATGTATCACACACTCCATTTTTGTTGATGATCTACTTATATACTGCCAGATAAATAGGAACAATTGTTTTTACATTCACTATATATTGATTCAGTTCGGAAAAGCTTCTGGTCTATGTATTAATGAGGGTAAATCCTTTATTATATTTGATATTGGGGATGAACATGAGATTCAGTTCATTGCCGAGTTTATGGGTATAAATGTTAAGCGGGCGGCTGAGGGCTTATTATACCTGGGTTTCCGAATCAAAACTTGTGCATATGGGATAAAAGACTGGTATTGGCTTATCGAGAAGATCAAAGCTAAGATCCACAAATGGTCACATCGTTGGTTGTTATTGGGTGGTAGATCGGTGTTGATACAATCAGTGCTTGCTCAATATGTGGTATACTGGGGCCATTTATATTACTTACCAGAAAAGACGGTGGACTAGATTAACCAGATTATGTCAAACTTCCTCTGGGGGGGCACGAAGCACAAATCTAAAATTCATCTGATGAGCTTCCAGAAGTTATGCATGCCCAAAAAGATGGGGGGTTGGGGCATACTCAATATCTAGTATTTCAATTCTGCAATATTGGCAAAATCGTTGTGGCATGCAATTAAAGGTGAAGGAATATGGAACAATATTGTATACACCAAATATCTGGATAATGATCCTTTATATCTTTTATACATCAGACAGCAAAGATTGCCCAGGTTCGCCTCGGCCATATGGAAGGGCTTCCAAAAAAAATTTAATTTCTTTGCAGACATGCTCATATGGTCGTTTGGAAATGGACTGGATATCATCATTGGAAGGGATCGAATATGTGGCATGGACAAGAATGCAATACCAGATTAGAGGATGACTCTAAAACTGGCGAGAAGAGGCATATTTTTTCTCAGCGAGACCATACACCACTGGTCTATAGGAGTTCTGGTAATGAAAGACACTGATATGTTGGGACTAAGTGGTGAGGATGCACAAGCTTGGACTGCATATGTTCATAGAATCAAAGCGACAGGCCTCTTTATGATGCTAGGGGTGACAGGATAACATGGAACGGTGGCCAAAAATGTGAAATTTTGATTGTAAAGGAAACATACATATCATTGCTTATGCTGGGTACACATGAAGATACATCCTCTGAGTTCTGGCCATTCTGGCACCGACACATTCCAACAAAAATATTGTTATTTGGATGGTTGGCCTGGAAAAAAGAGAATACTTACCTGGGATTCACTTATTCATAGGGGCTTTCAGGGACCGAGTTGGTGTGTCCTCTGTAGGAATCATGAAGAGTCAGTAAATCATCTATTTTTTACATGCCCTGTGGCTATTTTGGTATGGAAGATTTTCTGTAACACCCCTAGTTTATGTTTTCTTTCAAAGCTAGACATTTGAACTTTAATCCTAAGGGGAGTGGACCCCAAATGGATAAGTATTTTATGGATGTAATTAAATATTTAATTTTGAGAAAATGAATAAAATAATTCTATGCAGATTGACCAAAATGAGAATTATGAGATCACTTGCTAAAGCCATGAGGATGGATAAAGGAAAATACTTTCCCCAAAAATCTTTCAAAAATCCTTGAAAGAATTTATTTCCAAATTAGATTTTGAGGAAAATCTAGTTTTCCCAATGATGTGGAAAGTAGTTGGGAAGAGGTAAAAAGCTGGGAAAAGCAGAAATCAGCTTTAAAAGTCCCTAAATAGGGAAGCCTAGGCAAACAGGAAGAAAAGCATCCTGATATTCTGGACGCAGAATTAGAAACAGGCTTTGAGGAGCAAAAGCTTAAATAAGCTATTCCTGAACAGATCATAGGTTGCTCTGTTCTGGAGGTGGTCTCAGCTCGAGGGTGAGTTCTGGAGATAGAGGGACTCTACGGTTGGGAGGACTGGTCAATTACCCAAGTGGTATGCTCACAGTAATTATGAACAATTGAAAATTTAATTGTGATGTTACAGACTGTAGTTACCTATGTATATTTTGTTTTCTGAATTATAGTAGTGTTCCATACATTTACAGAGTTAAGGAAGGATTTAACCCCCCTCAGTCTGCATGGTTGTAGGAACTAGAAAAACGAGGAAAAATCATCCAGAAGCTCTAAACCAGCCTTTGGTTTAAATCTGGAGATTTCTAGTACCTCATAATTCATAAATTTGTAACTGTAATCTGCTTCGATTAACAATAGGATTAAACCAGTGGACAATAGAGATAATTGAATTATGTGGGTAGTAAGAAATTTATGAAATTTACTGAGTAAAGTACAAACCTGTAGACTCCCAAAATAACAACACATGGCTATCTATAAGCTGCCTGCTACAGTAAGGACAGAATTGAAAGAGCATATATTTTAGTGCTTATACAAATTCAGCGAATGAAGAGACCTAGCGAATTATGATTACCAAATCTGCAAACAATTGTAGTATTAGAAATATATATATATATATCGAATGTGTGACTAACATCTTTTGCAAAGGAATGGCCCAACAGAGCAATTATTATAAAATAAGATGAGCATGTGAAATTCTACATAATGAATGCAACTATAACAACTGTGAAAGTTAACTCATACTTCACCCCTCAGATCCATACCAATTACTAGTCAAGAGTGTTGGCTTAAACAATATAGGTACTGAAACTATTGTACTAGGAAACAAAGGTACAAGGGTATAGTTACAGAAACCTTATGAACGTATAAGTGACTATCATTATGGGACCTCAAACTCAGAAGTATACATAGAGTCCATTGCTATGTATATAATGTATGTGAATTTATAGACTCTGTAGGCATGCAAATATCTCATGCACTGAAAGATTTAGACTTGAAAATAAATAAATAAAATAAGACGAGCAAGCTTATAAATTCCTCCAGCCCAACTTATGCATATAGATGTCTGGGAGAAATAATTCCTATTAGTAATTATACGAAAATGAAAAACGGAGGCCCATAGATAATATCATGGATGGGCATGATTAATCGAGGAAAATTGTAAATAAACCAATAGATACATATCAGTTCTGAACCCCGTATGGGATCCGACCTTCCAGAGTTAATAGTAGGAACACAGAAATTAATAATTCCGATAATGTTAGCATTAGTGCAAAATTATTAACAGTCCTATTGACTGGCGTAAAGAAATTCTACAATAACAAATTATGCGACAACAGAAGAACATTCGAATTTGTCTGAGCAAGACTTGGGACAATAATAATACAAGAGTCTGGTCATACGCCGAGTTAGGAGGCGTCGATACCGACCTGAAAACCCAAAATTTAAAACCCAAGTCAAGTCGCAGAAATTTCAACTCCACCCATTAATACTGGGCAAAAACCCTCTACGTTGTTCGAGCTTACCTGCAACCAAACAAGAGCAAGATGACGTATCGTTATAATAAAACGATAGGAGAACACTCTGCATATAAACTATGCGAAGGGAACATAAAACAATTCTGTTTACCTTGGGAACGGAAGATGTTCTTGTCTATGCGACCTGTGTGAAGAACATAGGGTATTGTCAAAAAAAAATTCACCAAAACGAAAATAAAAACTCCAGAATAATATGGTTCCAATACCACGATGGCTTACCAAAGAGAAATTGGCCGCTACGAAACCGGATAATTCGTCGGATAGAATAGATGACCCTCGCCAAGTCACTAATGACGAAAACGAGTAATTCCTAGCAAGAACGCAGGGATAACAATGTTAAATGTCATCATCTGGAAATGAAAATTCTATAATAGCACAGAAAAACGTTGTGAGAGATTTACGCAACCAGATAAAATCAAGAAAATCCAACGCCACGAGTCCTCGTTAGTAAACGGGACTAGAGAAAGAAATGGCGTAAACAAAAACTCAGGTCTAATATTGTAACTTGAAGGTATTAACATACGCATTAATCATAAAAGCTTCACAGGTTAACATAGCGTAGGGCTCATATGATTATACCTGCCTTGTGAGACAATGAAAGATGAATACGAAGCCTGGAATAGATAATGCCTCGCTTCTCCAACACGCAGAGGCTCGGCACCATGAGTAGCGCAAAACAAATGAGGGACGAAAGAACAGCCTCAAAATTTAGTTCAAGATTTATACAAATGCCCCCAAAAACTCCAACCACGAAACCCTAATGGGATAGGGAAATATCAGCCGTCCAAGTGGCAAAAATTCCAGGGTGAGTCCACAGATTGAATGGACGGAATTGGCATTTAAAACATGGTTGTTCAACCATTAAATTGACAATCTATACAATCAATTTCACGGTACTTCTGCTCGTGTGGCGTGGATTGCATAGTTTCCAGAGTAATCTGGCGTGGCAATAGCAAATGCAAACGTGGATCCATACCATTGAACATGAACGAGATGAAATCCAACACAACTCAACACAAATCAATAGAGAGCCTTACGTAAGTTGACGTGGAGAGTCCATACAACATTTCAATTCCAAAAACACATTAAATCGTCTTCGCAAGGACGCAGTAAGTGTACTCTGAAGCTACAGGCGTCCATCTTTACATTCATTTCGACATAAATAACATGTACAAGAAACAAATTCGATGACGCTGACACATGCATTGTGAATTTAAAAACCTTGGCTACAAATTCATAAACTAGCCATAGGATCGATATATGTATAGATATATCCCCATGTGAATAAAATCAAGCCAACGTGCATATGTATTGGGTATGGGATGATAGATTCACGGGATGGGAATTTCGTTGCTCATTAAAATTCGAGAGATGCCATGGCCGACGTGAAAAAAAAATTAAGAACACCATTATATACTTAATAATAAGGTTAGTGCCAAATGATTGAATTGTATTAAATCGAACATGAGATGTATGTCTACTAGGGTGTATAATACGAAGACCCTTTCTACCAAATTGTTTGGTAATAACACCAAATGGGCATTGATCTTAGACATATTGGTATATGTATACACAATAATCATAGTGGGAAAAGAAATATGATAGAACAAGATAGTAATTATATATTAAAAAAATGATACTATATTCTTTGGCGGAATTATTCTTGAAATTGAGAATACATGGAAAAAAAAAAATCGCAGAGTGGGAGACGTTACATTTTCACTCCACACTTTATCGACTCTCCTGGGATTCCCAATGATTTTATGGATGGAGCTAATAGATTGGACAAGATCCGGAACAAATTTTAGTGATTACCATTCTTCATAATCTAGGAAATATGGAAATTCCGCAACAGAATCATTTTCGATAATGGAGTTTTTTCAATTCAAGCCATTCATGGAGCCATAATGAAATGGATCTATCACCGTGAGATTCCTTGCAATCCAACTGTGGACAAGTCTCTCAGGCTGAGACCTCACTGCATCGCAGTGCCTACAATATTTTTTATGGGGCTTGTCATAATGGAACATTGGAGTGTGGGGCATGGATTAAAACATCAAACACTAATAGATATCACATATGCTGGAATGTGGGACGTGGAACCAACACATTGGCTGAGCTATTGGCCCTTTGGAGCGGTTTATATACAGCGTACAATCTTCGAATTGAGATATCTGGTATATATGGTGACTTTAATATAATTATTGGGGCGATAAATGGCAACTTTTCCCTATTAGCTCTGGCTGCTCGAGGATGGATTGAGAGGACTAAGGATCTATGGACCAAATTGAAGCACCCTCTTCTACATCACATATACAGGGAATTAAACTCCAGAGCTGATCATTTATCAAAGAAGGGACTCAGTATGGGAGAGGGCATCATCAAGATGGAACACTTTCAAGAAAATGTCTGTGTCTGGTCCAAGGACATAGACATACCATGAAGGCAGTTTTACTTTGTCCACCCTATCTTTTTGTTTTTTGGTATCAATTTTTGTATTTTATCTTATGCAGAATGATACACTATATCCTCTATGAGATGCATCATCAAGCGAGCGAGTATAATATCCGGATCACAATTTCATATCTGTACACTTCAATATAACGAAGTTACAAACAGACGGGATCAACTCAAGTGAGCCTATTCAAGCGAGCCTGACTATCCAAGCAAGCCTGCTCACTGATTAAATGTTATGATTTAATATTCTGTTAATCAACTGGTCTTAGTTGACTGTCTCCTCACTATATGGGACACGACCCTGTAAATGATTATATTTTTCTATTAATTGAAATAGAAGTGCGACAGTATAGCAGCTAATGATGGAAGAGTAAACAAGCGAGCCTGATTAATCTATAAACACGATTTTCACGAGCTCCCTGAGATAATGACAATTATAATTATAAACAGCAAGCAAGCGAGCCTGATTGATACTTATGCATTATGAACAGCGAGCAAGCGAGCCTAATTTACAAGTATCCTAATCGGACGCGCCTGAGTACTTAAGTGGTGACAGGTCCAGGTATATAAAACATGGCTTACATAGAAATGCCAAGTATTATATGCCTAGACAATTATCAAGTATAGTTGGGGAGGATGATATTCAGACAGATCAAAATCTGGAAATGTGGATGGTTTGGTTTAAGCCTCCAAATGTAATATGTCATAGTTAGATTGAACCTTTTCTTACCTAGAAAATTTTATCTTAGACTATGGCATTGCTATTAAGATTTCTCACTATTCACAGTCGAGAATGTAATGGAAGAATGATGTATTGTTATTAATGTTAATATAACAGCAATTTTTTTCTTTCTGGAGAACATAACAACCAAAATAAAAAAAAATAAAAACCATTTCACAACAAATTTAACTCCCCATTTCACTGTATAAAAAAATATCATATAAATCTCTCCATTTCACATACAATTCTCTATTTCACGTTATAAAAAGAAAAATCTAATAACAAATCTAATTCCCAATTTCACCTTAGAAAAAGAATAATAAATCTGACTCTCCAATAAAAGAATTCTGAATAACAAATCTAACTCCCCCTTTCATGGTAGAAAAAGAATAACAAATCTAACTCCCACATTGGAATAATAAATCCAACTCCCCATTTCACTGTATAGAAAACTATATGTTAAATACTAACTTCTTATTTCATTGTATATATAAAATAAAATGTGACACATAAAATATAAAATATATATATATATATAAAATAAAATGTGACACATAAAACATAGAAATAGAAGTCTTTGTTCTTTGTTTTTCAAAATGGTTAAAAAATATGTCTATGTTCTTGAAAATGGTTAAAAAACATTTATGTAAAATATTTTAATTTAAAAAATTAAAAATCTTGTCCCATACATATGTATAATCACTATCAATTTTTATAATCACTTTATTTTTCTATATGGAAAATTTTTTTTTATAATCACTATTACCTTTAAATTATTTTTTTATAATCACTATAAAAATTTATTAATTTATAAATTGGAAATGATTTTTACCATCACTATCACCTTTAAATTGAAAAAATAATTAAAAATCATGTAAACTTATTATTTTATTAAATTATTAAGTTATAATAGTATTTTTAAAAATATAGTTGTAAAAAATTAAGACTTTAAGGTCCATTAACAACTCTCCGATCTCCCTATCCATCTTCTATTATCTTTTCACACTAACCTTACGAGTCCCCGAATTCATCTGGGGATGAAATTCCGAACACTTCTCACAAAATTTTCACAGAACATAAAAGAACCATGAATACTTCTGTATTTATCACATCTCAAAATATTAATATCTTTACTAAAAATTTTAAAAATTTAATAAATTATAATTTTTTTTATATTACACGTAAAATTATTAATTTTTATATTTTTTAACAAAAATTCTAAAAATATATATGACCCACCAATATTCACGATATATCTTCGCCAGAAAAATAAGAATATACCGAGAACACACATATATATACCACATCATAACATTAACAAGAAAAAGTGCAGTTCATTTCTCTGGATTGTCATTTCCAAATAACATTATTTCCACATCACAACTAATTTATTTATTTATTTTTTTCGTTAAGAAGCCAATACAAATTTAATTAAATACTTGATGTTCACAGTAATATGACATTCAGATTTTTTTCAAGGAGCCAATACAAATTATCATTTCATTTTCAACTGAGAATCTTCTACAAAATTTATAAAAAAAAAATAACACTACTCAAAATGCACAATATGCAGGAATCTCAAGGTTATGAGAGTACAAATAAGTCCAAATTCAACTTGAATCAACCACATCGTGGGAAAGAGATGTCTATATATAGCAGTTTCTCCTAGATTTTAATGCCTGACCTTTTCCTTCGAATGTATATTAGTTGAGATGGTGAAGTTTTATGGTTCAAACAAAGTTTTGTTTTCGTTTTTTAACTAACATGCACCCAACCAAAGGATTGTGCAGTGGTCCTTGTCAAACAAATTCAATATAACAGTTAATAGTTCATGGCGAGCCAATCATCTACAAGGTTCAAAGAAGTGATTACTATGCAATCTGGCCTGGCCTACAGGGCAGCACACGCAATGGGTATTCAACATTCCCAAACTCTTGGTGGTGAAAGGATAGAATCCAGCAGTCCCATTTAATCTCTCCAACCTAATATACGATCCCAAATAATCTCTGCAACCTCGGGTGTATGTGTATGTGGCAACTGACATGCAATCAATCCACCAAGTATTAACTACTACCTTCAATTGTAGGCTAATTCACCACATCACAGTATTGTGCACTTCCATTTCCAAGAAAAGTTTTGTCCGCAGAACAATTTCTGCTTTGAACTTGGAGTAAATCCACTGCTTCAATCAAGCAGATAACACTAAATAAAAACCATGTCACTCAAAATGTATGATTCTTTAGAGGTCATTTGTGGCAATATGATATTTCTCCATGGTCAGATATTATTATAAATGCACGCATGGGTTTTCTTACACCCAGGATAGCAGAAAGTTCTCTAAAATATGAAACTGTCACAAATGCCATTTTCTTCTCTATATTTCCGTCAAGCTAGAATTTTATATCAGACTGCAAGGTTAAACACAACATCCACGTTCCCTCAAAGATACAGGGTTTTTAATTTCCTGGAAACTTGATCACAAACTCTCTTTTGGACATGAATTACAGTATACAGTTGCCTTAAAAATTCACAGTAGTTTTGCCATCAAAGGTAGGTCAAGTTTGTTGGTAAAAGTTTTTATTAACATGCAGTTTTTTTTGGTGAAGGTTATCCCTCAAATATACACATAAAACAACACGAGATTTCACTTACCTTCGTATGCATAGCAAAAGTATGATCCTGACCTTACCTGAATGCAGGTAAGGTCCTAATCTTACCTAAGCAGAGGAAAGGTCCTGGCATTCTTATAACTGTAAAATAAATGAATTTTAAGTTTTTAGCCTCAAATGAATTTTTCTTGAAGAGCAGAGTAGAACTTCAAATTGTAAACCCGGTATCCAGGTTTACTCAACAAAACAAAATCTCTCAAACCATTGCCAATTAATGTCATACTAATGTCCCAACAACACGAGATTCCATGAAGAAAAATACAAAGAGTAGCTCAATATCAAGTCGTATTCATCATTGAAGGGGGAATCGAGATTTTTCTCATATCTCACAAACAAGGGGAAGTATTGCTTCCCTGCATAAGAGATCGAAATATTACTTGATTACTGCAGCCAAACAAATGATATATGCTAATAGACCAAAAACTGTCGACCTGGCTATTATGTTACATTTGAAACCACATAAAAAAGTTTCTTGTTCACTGAGATCCAACCTTGTGTGATTATGCTGGATAATTACTTCTAAATACTTTACATTCCTATCTAGCTAATTCAAAGAAAAAAAGCCTACTCAGCTTTGAAAATCCCATCTCGGATGTCAAGGGAATAGTTAGCTTAATTTCTTCAATATGAAAGGCTGATAATTATCCCAGACACAACTGGATTCTCAAAGGGTGATTCCAGACTTCCTCCCACAACAATGATTTAACAACATTTCAATCATTGTACAAGAGTTATTTCAAAATACCAAGGGGCAAAGCCAAACCTCTGCATGGTTCGAAGCATGTCTTCTGTATTTCATCCTCAATACATCCACCCTCGCAACCCCTCATCAACTCCATCCTGTCAGAGATGGAGAAGCTCTTTCAGGATTGCTCATAGATGTGGCTATGCCCATTGCCTAGGGCTGCAACGTGGTACAGATCAAAGCATGTGATTCCTAACAATTTAATCTCTGGGGCGTGCAAGCCATAGAGAGCTAAGGGCACGTAGACGAGAAAAGTAATCACTGATAGCAAGAAGCGCACGCGCTGCTTGGCGAGTTGTCAAAATCCTATGCATTTGCTGTAGTGTCTGTTGCCGCAAATTGTCAGCCTGTTAAATGACAAATAAGTTAATACAAGAGAATTTAGTTAATCTTACAAAAACATATATCAAATAAACAGTTACACAACAACTCAAAATTTCAAAACCTGGTCAGAGCGAAGCAAAAAGAATGGAAGATAGTCTTTCGCATATAAAATTATCAGATCTGTAGGAAGATGTTTGCCAAAGTACCTGGTGAACAAAACCTTCAAGGGTACCTAGCTTTCCCATGGCCATTGCCATTTGTCCCATATAGTTCGCTACATTTCCAGAAGTGCCAGGTGGCCCAAGGGACCCAGAAGCAAGAGTTTCTGCTAGAGATTGTTGCAGGGCATCCATCCCCTGTGATAAGGCATCTTCTGCCTGTTGTGATGAATGTTGCAAATTGTTAATGCCCATAAACTGGTGCTCTGTTAATGGTTCCAGATGAGTGACAAGTATCTGCATATACACAATGAAAATTTGATTGGAGCAATGTAATATCCCTCATACAGCCTTCAGAAAGATGAATGGTTATAACTTATGTATCCTCTAATAAGATCCCTGATTCAGAGACTTCAAACATGCCTGGTATACAAATGCAAGCAGGGAATACATGTAAAAAGCACCCATTAGTTGTAAACAAATTACCTTTAGTTTATAGTTTCGGAACATACCTTCAGAAGTTCAGAAGGACGGAATCCTCCCATCCACATAAAGCATCTTTCTGCAGGCGTCTTCCACATGCCTGAGACCAGATGAAAGACATCAGCTTTTGCAGCTACACTCTTCAGACGAAAAATTTCATCGTAATGTCCCATGACACCTTCAACCAGAACGCGCAGCTCATTGTCCCCCACATGAGAGTTCACTGCTGACCTCAGATCATTTATCTGTCGATGATGCTCATCCAACCAACGAGCATACTCCATATCAAACGCTAGAGCTCCTGAGAAGGTTGAAATAAACCATAAACGTAGTTGCACAAAATTTGTGATTATCATGTCATCAGAAGACATGGTATAATGCAAAAGACAAAACTGACTTGTGTCTGTCCACAAAACTACAACATTCATTCAGAATGGAAAAAAAAATTGCAGCCA
The DNA here is from genome assembly GCA_034641835.2 of Pinus albicaulis. Lineage (NCBI taxonomy): Eukaryota > Viridiplantae > Streptophyta > Pinopsida > Pinales > Pinaceae > Pinus > Pinus albicaulis. The sequence continues at coordinate 1,719,968,612 of CM076578.1, forward strand.
CAAGAAAAATCCTTTAACAGTACAATTTTTATGTCAGAATGTGCCAAACTTAATACTGCCAGATACCCAAAACAATTAACACATGCATGCTAAAAAGACAGACAGGGCTGCCAATTGGGGTGTAGCCTGTGTGATTAATACAAGAAGTTGTTATCCTCTCCACCCCCGTTCAAATCCTGCTTGTGACATGTTTGTCACTTGTAGGCCAATTTGTGCAGTCAAGGTACCAGCAATATCACTCTTGCTCAAGTGCTTAAGGGTGTGACAAGATGTTTCAAGACATTTAAGCCTCTAAGAAGTTAGCTCAATGGATAGTCACCAATGTTCTTGAACATTCAACCGGTTCCATGCTAACAAGTGTCCAGTTTGAATCCCTTCAGGTTAGGCAGACTAGTCTACATCAACTTGCTTACTAGTGATGCCATCCACAAATGCAGGGAAGCATTCCTTGGGTTTCCTCATGAGGTTTTCATTGGAAAAAAACAATACACAGATAAGCGCCTGTCGCATTAAAGCCTGTGCTGGTGCCAAATCATTTCATTTGATTGCATACAACACAAGAAATGTACATGACAATAACTCTATTAGCCTCTTTAACATTGTTACTTTCATTTTTGGATTTTAAGCAAACAGCAATTTGACATGTCATATTTTTAAATAAATTGGGTGCCCCAAACCAATGAATCCCATGGAATGGAGTTCCATTAGCATGCAAGGTCATTAAATAGATTGCCTTCTTCCACAGGCACGAAGTTAAGCTCTCCTATATACTTATGGTTATTAAAGGTTCTGGTGTCGATATCATGTAAAACAAGAAGGATTTGTTGAATATATGTCTTCTTCAAATCTAGCATCTCCTCTGTCATTTACTTCTCGAAGTCACGAGAATTAAAAAGTTCCTATGATCCATGAAAAGTCACCACTGTTGCCAAACAGATGTGAAAGGCGTGCTAGAATAAATAACAAATTTAGGAGACAACTTCATTTTAGTACAAGTATATCTATGAGCAAAATTATGGTGTCACACAAGAAGTGTGGAAAAGATATATCTCATTTTTCTCCACCCCTAAAATATACCAGTAATTTCTATCTTAATAGTCCAAACTTCATACAAATAGGAGATGGTAAAAACTACAGGAAAAAATTTTATTCCAATAAGTAACAGCCATCCCAAAATTTCAAAATCATTAGTTTAGAAAAATGGGATACCATTTCCACTCATTGAATGACTTTGATCCCCAACGCAACTTCCTCCAATGAAAATTCCCTGCATAAAGAAAACAATACGTGTAAATACATGTCATTTGTTTTAATAATGCTTTTTAATACGCAAACTTTCCAGAAACATTAAATTTCCAAAAGGTTGAACTGCTGATGTCTATAAAACCAAAATTATTTTAAAAAATGAAGCTTCACACCTGTTGCCTTGCACGTTGAAGCTCTTGCTCCAGCTGAGTCAGCTTTAGTCGACTACTTTCCAGCTGTTGAACATATGCCTGTCCAAAACCAGAAATAAGTCAATAATACCTCCAGTTCACAAGGAAATATTTAGTAAATTACTTTCTTGATTTAGAGTCAATTCATAAATCCACCAATCTCAAGTTCTCAACCATATAACCAACAATTGTAAAGCTTAAAAATCAACCGTATATCCCAAAACCAAAATTTAATTGCATTCAACTTCCATATATACTAGTGAATCCATCAGTCTAATAATCTCAACCATATAGCCAACAATTGCAAACTTAAACAAAAACAACACTTTATATAGAAACCAGAGTGTTATTGAACTTCGACTTCCTAATCCAAGCTTCACTTTACTTTCTTGGTTAAAACTTTTTATAATCCAAGCTTCACTTTACTTTCTTGGTTAAAACTTTTTATAATCCAAGCTTTACTTTCTTAGACGCTCTTATCCTTCGAAGGGAAATTCAAATAATACTTTCCTTTGATAACATTTGTGGCCTTGTTTAGCTATCTACATATCTTTGTAAAAGACTTATTTCTAGTTGAGTAAGAATATCAACGAAGTGTACAGTGCAGACTCAACTTTTGAATTTCCCACAAAACCAAGTAACATGCTGAAATTACTCTATGTACTTTGTCTCTATGTACTTTGTCTGGATAATCCATTGGCACATAAACTAACAAAGGAATGAATTAGTTAAAAATATCATCCCTGCCTTGCTCTTAGTATAACCCACCATCAATAAGGAATAGAATGTTAGGTCTGCATAATAAGCCAATAGCTTGGTCCATTTTGCAATGTTTTTGGACATGGCAGTTCTCTTGGTTCCATGCAATAGCTTAAAGAACAACATATCTATTTCCAAAGGACCTACACTAAGGTTTATAACAAAGACTACATCAGAATTGGTTTATAGTTGCATGCAGACCTCTCTGTCTCACGAACAACATCAGCATATACTTGAATTTTCAGAATTGTATGGTCCAGACAATGGGCTAGCATAGGTGGTTGAATCAAAGTGACAATATCTGCTCCACCTAGCATCAACTCCCACTAATGACATGCTTGCCCCTCATTGGGAACTCTTTCATGTTGATGGGGCCAGGTCCAATCCCAACGCACATTTGGCGGGCTACAGATTAGGTTCCCCCCAGTTGCAGCTGTTTAGCCAAGATTTCCCTTTGCAAGACTACAGGTGAAATTGCTGTCATTGAAAAGTTGCATTTTAAAATTTTAAAAATTAAAATGTATGGCTCCTTAGCACAGATTTTGAACTAGCATAGATCCATCTTAACCCCAGATCTATTAGTCCCTGAGAGAGATTTTAAAAGCACGGTAAAAACCTCTCACCCATGTTACAGATATAGGTGTAACATCTCTTCCTCCTGGACATGCATAAGTGACACAACTCCTTCACCTAGCATACATACATGACATGTCTCTTCCACCCAGGCTGTAAGATCACCTTGCTTCTCTTGGTGCCACTACTTTTGGCAAAGATTTGGAAATCCAACAGTAAACCAGCAATGAATACTGCAGTTTAAGATTGACAAATGATCTATTTTAAATTCTTATATTTGGCTGAATTTTGGGGAGCATTCTACTCGGATCTTTTAAGAATTATGTAGATATGGCTATTACATATTTTTTGGACATGTGAAATAATCCAAGGAACATTCTGTTGCTAGAATTCAACAAAGCTTTCTAATGTTGTTAAGTAGAGAGTGGGATAGGACTCTGTTCTCTTCCACCAAATATCTAGCAGCATGTCTACATTTCCAAAGGAAAAGGGGGTTTATGCTCACCTGTAAAACCTACAGTTCTAATGAGATAATGAGTCGATAAAAATAATTTCGACACGAGTGCTGTTTTAACTTTGATTGGCTCCTATTCACACTAATATATGCGACAAGTTTGTTAACATTGCAAATGTGCCCTAAGAAACATTTTAATGCTGAAATAAGATACTCTGAAGATTAAATACAGTAGATACTCACTTTTTTTCTCAAACGACTTTTTCTTGCAGCCTCACGATTCTGAGCAAGCCTTCGAAGTGTCTGCATCCAAAAAAGAAATAAACAAAATAAAAATAAATAGTTATTTTCCAAATCTCAGTTTCTCTGATAGACCTGCAAAAGAAGTACAAGAGATGAGATTGCAAAGTCATGACCTTCTGATCCCCATTTTTGTCCTTGGTTCTATCGGAAGAGTCACCCCCATGCCGAACAAGGTCCATCTGAATACACAATTAAAACCAAAACAGAAAAAGAATACAAATTAAATTAGATAATAATTTATCTGATAAGGATAAAATCAATTTACAAATCTTATAAGCAAAAATATAACAGTAAGAAACTGACTAAACCCTCAAACAGTCCATATAATAGCAATTGAAATGTAGCTTGAGAATATCCGGAACTTCTGAGCATGGACAGAGTAGTGGTTTTCTATATCTTCTCTCATTGAAAGCTAAATTCTCAAATTTCTTGTCATAGATTTTCCATAAAAAAACCATTTTAATTGAATTAGAGTCCTTTTGCAATCACTGATAGTTTAGGTAAATTTGATTAGCTACTTTCTAGAAATATAAGTTTCGATCTTTTATGTTCATTAATGTAACAAGTCTTCACCTTTTACCTTCATGAATCACTCAGTTGAATTTGGTTAAGCTAATTGAGACGTGGCCTTACTGACAAATTTCATTTTCAGTTCAGAATACCAAATTTATACAGTAGCTGCTATGTTATTTAAACTTAGCTCATTATCTATCAGTCTGAAGCAACCTTGTATATTTTGCAAAGTCATTACCCAGCCATAACATTTCGCACTAGATTTGCAGACTTCTATAATTTTATCTCATTAGTTGGCTGCTCCAATCCAATCACCAAGATAATCAAAGGAAAACTAAGGTAGCCATCTCCGGCCTCTGAATGCTACTCTCAGGGAAAAAATGAGCAGGATGAGAGTGGCATCATCATCTTTGAAATTCAAACATTGAGGGATACTGCGAGTCTCCAAATGGCACCATGAAAACTCCTCTGAATCGATTCCTGTAATTGTATACTCTCATTTTGTAGCATAAAGAATGGATCTTCACCTTTTGATTCACTTTGTCATCAGTATCGACATCCGTAGAATCGTCATCAGTCCGGGGGCTTGTGTCAGCCATAAGCGAATCTTCCCAAGTGTCTATCCGATTGCCCGATGTAGATACAAAACCTCCCGATTGGGCACCACCTCCTCGGTGAGAAGAATGATGTCGTGATTCCACACTGTTTACGGAAGGAGTTATGAGGGAGTTCATAGAGCACTTAGAATAAAGAGAAGGTCAGTGAACCAGTCATTCAAATCAGTAGATAGATAACAAGATATAATCAAAGAAAGGACATCGTTATATTTTATGATAAACCATTGGTCAGCCATACATAAATTATACTAAGAAAGTATTCATTGAAATAGAACAAAACAAACAAACGCGTTCCTGGTCTTTAGCTCTCTTATTTCATTTGCAAAATACAAATGTCGATCAGTGTACCAGGGCAAGCATTTACAGGCAGGCATTACCAGGTCGATTAACTTACCCCTTGAAATGATGACTAGACTTATAGCAGGCAAATTGAATACCCAGAAATCGCAAAATATGAAAAGTGGTACTGATCTAAACCCTTCAACGGACGCCATTTAAAATAAATTTCTGACAGAATCAAGCATATTTAGAGGGTTTCCACTCTCCAAAGATTAAAGCTGAGATTTTTTTTTGCAGGCAACATCATTAACAAGTCCCTTTTTCATAAAAACTAGCACTTTTATTGGGAGAGGGTTTAGAAATTTTGACCCGAAAATAAAAAAGGGAAGTTGAAGAACGAACAGTACATTGTGTGAGAGACAAGCGGAGGGGCGAAGCTCTGCATGCCAAGACTAACAATTCTAACGTAAGCCGCGGTAACCTGTTCATCTATTTTATTCGCCATTCATTCTTCATAGCCTCCTCTCCCCCCGCTACAATCTCCAATTCGCACGGTCTTCACAAGTTCCTACACCAGCGGAATCGAATACGAATCCTATCGATCCACGCAAACCCCCGAAAGTGACTCCCAGATATCTCTGTCTAATAAGGCAGAGAATACGAGGCAAGCAAGCAGGCAGGCAGCAGGCAGGCAGTCTCACTCCCGGTCCGTTTCGTCTCAACTACCAGGCTAAACAACTGCTACTGCATGGGATTCGAACACCGGGCGGCCTGTGTGTCGGCGAAGCAATTATTCAAAAGACAATAACGGCTAAGCGCGCGTTGTTAGGGGTAGAATCGAACCTCGAACCTCGGTGTGGTCTGCTGAGAGAATAAGAAGGGAAAAAGAAGGCCTCAGCTCTGTCTCAAAAAATCGCAGCTCTCGTCCTCTCGCCCTTGGCCTGCTGCTCTGCGCGAGTTCATACCACGCTTAAAGCTAAACCCACTAGTAATCAGATGGAGACGAGACTCCGGCGTGCTGATGCCTCTGTTTGTAGGAAGAACGGGCATGGGTATTGGGGATTCCTTAGTCGCACGTGCGCTGTTGCTGCTGCTTCTCCTCCGGCGGGCAGCTTTGCCGGTGACGTCTTCTCCCTTCCAACTTACAAATTGCAATCCCCAACGACGAAGAACAGGGTGCAGATAGATAGGTCACACCGAATCCACATTAAATACTTGGAGAAACGTGTGGGCATTTAGGGCCCTCGATTCGCGAACTCCGACCCATCTCATCCGTCCATCTCCATTCAATGCTCCATGGCTATCATGCCCTGCATGACCATGGATGACAGCATCACCATGCAAGATAAAAGAGTGGACTGTGAAATAGTAGCCGCCGCACGTACCAGGGGGTACTGCGTGCCTAACCATGGTTACGTTCCCTGGGTTTGCGTCGCTTTCAACCGGCGTTTGGTGGATTTTCCACTCTTTCCCCTTTTTTACCCCGAGCATTTTATGTTTTACGCCTTCCTTGTTTTCACCGCGAGCAAGTTTTTTTTGTCGTTTAGTCCCTGTCTCTCATGTGTGGTGGGGCCGTTGAGATTGAATGGGAAGCCTCCGGGGAATGCAAGAGTGCAAAGCTGGAGGATAACAAGAATTGCACTGTGATAGAATAAGTAGTGGATGAGTTTCTATGGTGGCGTTGTTGGTAATTTTTGACCGGGCAGCCATCTATGACCACAAAGTACTCTACTTGGGAATGAAAGGAAAAGGATAGTAACTTGGTGTTGGTACCGAATACCAGCTCAAGTTTTTCCTTCCTGTACTTAGTTACACTAACAATATTGTTTTTTAATAAATTTCATAAATATTTATATTTTTCGAATTTTAACGTGATTATGGTGATGAATTACACTGGATAGTTTGAAACATTTGGACAAAGTTCATTTAGATGTGATTATTACCAAAAGAAATACTCATATATTTTATTGGAAATTATAGATATTTTAAATTTATTATATAATTATAATTGTTAATATATAATTTTGTTGGGAATTATATATATTTTGAAATTATTATATAATTATGATAATTTTAAAAGAGGAGAAAGAATCTAAGTTTGATTCTTTAAAATATTGTTTCTATGGTCAAATAGAAGCCAAATAAATGCTCTCATATAGCTATAGGTGGGTTGGCTTAATAGGTTAAGAAAATTGAAGTGTGACACGAGAGAATTGGGAGAGAACGTGAGGTAGAGAAATGAGAGAAAATGTGAGTAAGAGTCGGTACTCTAAAAAAAAGTGTTTTTCATCTTCTTCTTTATTATAGATATTTTAAATTGATTATATAATTATAATTATTAATATATATTTTTTGGGGAATTATAATTATTTGGAAATTATAGATATTTTAAATTTATTATATAATTATAATTGTTAATATATATTTTTTTGGAAATTATATATATTTTGAAATTATTATATAATTATGATGATCTTAAAAGAGGAGAAAGAATCTAAGTTTGATCCTTTAAAAGTTTGTTTTTATGGTCAAAGAGAAGGGAAATAAATGCGCCCATATAGCTATAGGTGGGTTGGCTTAATAGGTTAAGAAAATTGGAAGTGTGACCCCGAGAGAATTGAGAGAGAATGTGAGGTAGAGAATTGAGAGAAAATGTGAGTAAGAATCGGTACTCTAAAAAAAAGTGATTTTCATCAACTTCTTTATTATAGATATTTTAAATTTATTATATAATTATAATTATTAATATATATTTTTTTGGAGAATTATAAATATTTGAATTTATTATATAATTATAATTATTAATATTAATATTTTTTTTGGAATTATAGATATTACTTATTATTATTTTAATTTATATAAATTAATTAGAGTAAATTGGTTATTAATAATCACGTAATTTGAAAAGTTTTATATGAATCTCAAAGCATTTAAACTATTATGTTGTGTTTAATTAGTTGTGAAAGTTGAAAAAACTTAAGTGAATCTCAAAGCATTTAACCATTTCAATTAACACTTAGAAAGTTGGAAAGTTGAAAAGTCCTACATGAATATCAAAGCATTCAACACCTTCAATTAGCACATCATTATTGGGAATCTCAAAGCATTTAAAAGCTAATGCTTTGACCCTTTTAATTAATTGTGAAAGTTGAAAAATCTTAAGTGAATCTTAAAGCATTCAACCACTTCAATTAGGCTGGAGAAAGTTGGAAAGTTGAAAATTCATACATAAATCTCAAAGGCCGTAGTCTAACTAGACTGTTTTTTTGCCCTGGAAATCATGGAAATTCAGGTAAGATTTTAAGAAAACCTCCAAAGTAATTTTTGTAAATCCAGGTTATAGCTATCAAACTTCAATATTTTGAGTGCCCTAGAGGTTTTTGATGGTGTTGAATCCATTTCCACCATCAAAAACATGATTCAAAAACTGTTACTGCAAGATTTCTTAAAAAAAAAATTGCTCGAATTCCGGTCACTTTTGGTCGTAGGGGCAATTCCTCCGCTCTGTAGACAACTCCATTTAAAATCATTCAACCACTTCAATTAGCACATCATTATTAGTGCATATATTTTTTAATTATACAAATCTCTAGATGTTTAAAAAAATCTAATATTATGCATATACAACTTGAGTGGCCCTAATGGTTAAGAGCATGTGTTTCCTCTTAAGAAGTCATAGGTTCAAAACTAGAGTGAGTAGTGTATGTATGCTTTCTAGTTGTAGACTTTGAAATTGAATATATATATATGAATAATATATTTCATGACTAATTGTTGCACATTTGTTTAATTTTGTATATGTTTTCCTATTTTACAAGTAGAAATACACATCTTATGTTTATATCATATTGTTATTGTTTTATTTTTTTAATATCATATTGGGTTTACTTATATTAGGCACAATATTTACTATTCCATCCTACTAAGTTGTAAAATGCTTAGTGCACTTAGTTTTGTATATGTTTTCCTATTTTACAAGTAGAAATACACATCTTATGTTTATATCATATTGTTATTGTTTTATTTTTTTAATATTATATTGGGTTTACTTATATTAGGCACAATATTTAATATTCCCTCCTACTAAGTTGTAAAATGCTTAGTGCAATTACTTCATGCTTTGCATTTTTTCTTTTTTTGGATTTAGAAGTAGGAATACACATTTTAGGTTTATATCATATTGTTATTGTTTTATTTTTTTAATATTATATTGGGTTTACTTATATTAGGTGTCACGATAATAGGAATATAAAATACACATACACATGAACATATGAACATTAAAATACACATGATGAGTTAAATAATATATATAGTTGTAGAATTGTATAATTCTCTTGTTTGTTATTCTATATTGGTTGTGAAGCTAATCACATTCCAACAATTTTTTCCACCAATATTAGTGTCCATGAAGTTCGTGGCTCCCATATTAGTATATTGGTTGATTAGTTGTGGGATGAATATGCATACTTACTCAACCCCCCCTCCCCCCACCTGTCTTTTGTGAGACATGTTGTGTAGAGGTGTCCTCCCCCCTCCCCCTTCTTTTGTGAGACATGTTGTGTAGAGGTGTGCCCCCCCCCCCCCTCGCCTTCTTTTGTGAGACATGTTGTGTAGAGGTGTGGGTGGTAGTAACAATAAACAATGGATAATGCAAACTTGGATACATTGTGTTTGACATCTTGGAAAATTCTCTGACATTAAATTATGTTCCAACATCTTGGAATAGTTGCTTTTCCTCTCCTTTGTCTTCTTAAAATTAGATCAAATAATGGTTTAGATAATTAAAATGTAATAAATTGTGGGATACATTTATGTGTGGCACTTTGAATGATTTTCACAACTTTATTTGTGTTTGAAATCATGAAATAGTTTGATTTCCTCTTCTCTCTTTCTCTTTCTCATGTAAATTAAAATAGAGAGAGAATGTCAATTTCACACATTTATCTTTTAACATTATGGATGTATGCATGTGTGATAATAAACATTTGAATATGATGTGTTTGGCATTTTGTAATAGGTATTTCTCCTCTCCTCTCTCTCCTTTTGAAAACATAGCAATAAAAGGATGAGTGTTTGTGTGATATAAATAGACATAATTCAAGTGTTTGACATCTTGGAATAGTTTCTATGACTAAGATAAGAAAATAAACTATGAATAATTTCTACCACTTTAAAATCCCCTCTCTTCTCTCTCTTATTAAAATCAAAACCCTCTCATCTCCACTCTAAAATATCATCTCCTCTCACTCTAGAAATCAAAATATATACAATATTTACAATTGCGTGAATATACCGTAGAAAGAAAAAATATAATAGTAAGTCACATGTGCGAATGTGCATTCACACTTTAATATGCACACGAATTTAAAAAAACTCCATCAAGCATGATATCAAATATATTGATTATAGCCCTCCAAACAACAAAGCATTCAACCACTTCAATTAGCACTTGAGAAAGTTGGAAAGTTGAAAAGTCGTATATGAATCTCAAAGCATTCAACGAGTTCAATTAGCACATCATTATGAATTTCAAAGCATTTAAACGCTTATGCTTTGACCAATTTAATTAGTTGTGAAAGTTGAAAAATCTTATGTGAATCTCAAAGCATTCAACCACTTCAATTAGCACTTGAGAAAGTTGGAAAGTTAAAAAGTCGTACATGAATCCATAAGCATTCAACCACTTCAATTAGCACATCATTGTGAATCTCAAAGCATTTAAATACTTATGCTTTTATCATTTTAATTAGTTGTGAAATTTGAAAAAACTTAAGTGAATCTCAAAGTATTCAACCACTTCAATAAGCACTTGAAAAAGTTGGAAAGTTGAAAAGTAGTACATGAATCTCAAAGCATTCAATCACTTCAATTAGCAAGTCATTATTAGTGCATATATATTTTCAATCATACAAATCTATAGATGTTTAAAAAAAACTAATAATATGTGTATATATTCCAAATTCATAACTAGTTGTTGCACATTTGGTTAGTTTCATATATGTTTTTCTAGTAAAATACATCAATATAATGAGTTGACTTATGCCACGGTGAGTTTTAAGCACAATATTTACTATTCCCTCCTACTAAGTTGTAAAATGGTTAGTGCAATTACTTCATGCCTTGCATTTTTTCCCTCTTTTGGGATGTTTTTATGTTTGGATTTACAAGTAGGAATCCACATCTTATTTTTACATCATATTGTTATTGTTTTATTTTTTTAATATTATATTGGGTTTACTTATATTACGTGTCATAGGAATATAAATTACACATGAAAATTAAAATACACATGATGAGTTAAATAATATATATAATTGTAGAATTGTATAATTATTTTGTTTGTTAGTGGCTCTCATATTATTACATTGGTTGATTAGTTGTGGGATGAATATGCATACTTACTCAAACCATCCCCCTATTCTTTTGTGAGACTTGTTGTTTAGAGGTGTGGGTGGTAGTAATAATAAACAATGGATAATGTAAACTTGGATACATTGTGCACATTGTGTTTGACATCTTTGAAAAATTCTTTGACTTTAAATTATGTTCCATAGTTGCTTCTCCTCTCCTTTGTCCTCTTAAAATTAGATCAAATAGTGGTTTGGATAATAAAATGTAATAAATTGTGGGATACATTTATGTTTGGCATCTTTGAATGATTTTCACAACTTTATTTGTGTTTGAAATCATGAAATAGTTTGCTTTCCTCTTCTCTCATTCCATTTTTAGTGTAAATTAAAATAGAGAGAGAATGTCAATTTCACACATTTATCTTTTAACATGATGGATGTATGTGTGTGTGATAATAAACATTTGAATATGATGTGTTTGGCATTTTGTAATAGGTATTTCTCCTCTTCTCTCTCTCCTATTGAAAACATGGCAATAAAAGGATGCGTGTTTGTGTGATATACTTAGAAATAATTCAAGTGTTTGACATCTTGGAATATTTTCTATGACTTAGATAAGCAAATAAAATATGAATAATTTCTACCACTTTAAAATCCCCTCCCCTTTCTCTCTTATTAAAATCAAAACGCTCTCATCTCCACTTTAAAATATCATATCCTCTCACTCTAGAAATCAAAATATATACAATATTAGCAATTGCATGAATATAGTGTAGAAAGAAAAAATATAATATTGAGTCCCACGTGCTAATGTGCATTCACACTTTAATATGCACACACAATTAATAAGACTCTCTCAAGCATCTTTGATATTTCTTAATATAATTTCATTTCTATAGTGCAGTCTAAACATTCTACATTTTTTAAATTCCCAAGTATTTTATGATGACTTTTGCCCAAAATCAGGCCAAAAATTGTTGAAATCCCCAACCAGTTTATAAGGCTCTAAATTCATTTATGCATTCAAAATGCATTTCAACATACAAAAATTAATGATCTCAACAAGAATTGTGTTGTGGGATTCCAACGAGAAGGGAAAAAACATAGAACAATTAGACTTTGCCTCATTGTCTATGACTTAAATGGTTGAATATGTTATGAATAGTTTCTAGCACTTTAAATCTCTTTTCTTCTTGAAATTATAAAAAAATATAATCACATAGTTATATTTATTCACTCCATAATTTAGAAAGTAGGAAACTAATCATAGTAAAGTGCAACATAGTAAGACACATACACCACATAATATGCACAAAGATTTAAATAGACTCTATATCTATCATAATCTTTAATATAAGCATAAAAAACACAATCTAATTTAGCAACAATATTTGTTATCATGCCAATTTTGTCTACCTATCATAGTAAAGTAATTTAGTAGATGCTTATATTAATGAATATAATAGATGCTCAAATAACAATGATATTTTTTTTCCAGAGAAAAAGATCCATAATTCCATTCACAGAAAATGAGTGAACTTGCATTTTGTATATACACTTCAAGAGTGTATTCAAATCAATCCCATCATTGATCTCTGTGAAGCATATCATGGAAGAAACTATCTAAAGAGATAAAGTCCTTACAAAATTTTCAAACAATTCAAAAACTAGAAATTTTGTGCTTGCAACATATAAACAATGAGAGAAATTATTCATGTGCAAGAGAAAAATATCAATACAAACACTATGCAAAAAAATATCTCGAGCATATAATAGGTTGACCATATGCCATAAAGAGAACATTTTCCTGTGCATAAACTAACCATGTGTGGATCCTCACATAATAATAATAAAATAGCACCACCTTAACATTATATATGTTTTGTCCAACCAAAAATATAGCATATGTGAAAATTACATAATCTTTCCAAGGAATGGACTTGTAAGAAACAGTTTGTGCATTATCTGTGTTATAACATGAAACAAAAACCAACACACAAAAATATGAGGACACTGTGTGGAGACTCCCCTTAAACTATCGATGTAGATTTGAAACTGTCTGTTGTCCATGATAATCATTAGGGTTGTTCTTAAGTTAATTAGGTTGAGTCAATTAGATTTGAATAAGGTCTTTGAAATTCAAATTTAAAAAAAATGCACATGTGAGGGTCTTGAAGGTCATTTTACATGTGATAGGGGTCATGTCAAAAAAAAAATATATATATATCATGCATGAGAATAGAATAAAGTATGTTTATGATTATTAATCATAGGTTATATGGTTAATTATCTAATCACTCATAAAGTGGAATTATGTAATATAGTGTGCATCAAATAAAATGTCTGCAGGTTTAAAGGGCTAAGATCAGGTGCATTCAGATCAACGGCCCACATCTAAGCCCGCACCGCCCAGTGTTTCCGAACGATATGCATGGGGGGGGGGGGGGGTCCGAGTAAATTCGTTTCTCAAAACCACCCTTGCTACATGTCGACATCCCATTCAGACTACACCCCCCCCCGAGTAGGCTTCAAAACTACCCTTTAACTATTTGACTCATTCCTCGCCATCCTATCAGCTTTTCCATGTCATCTCAGATTTCATATAGACTGCTCAATTGTGTATTCAAGTGCCAATGGTTTGTTCAAATGTCAATGATCCAGTTGGAGGCTGAGATCCCACACCATTGTGAGACACTCATAACCATTTCACAGAGGTATCACGATTCATGGTGGATTCTTGTTCCAGTCAGCTATGCGAAAGCCCAAACCTTCATATGGCACGAAATGCATATGGGTTTGTTTTCTTTCTTACAAATTGCAAGCATGGATGTTTCAGGATTATGGCCGCAATACATTACCGAAGCTCAAACATTTGAAATATTTTCAAGGAGCTCATGATTGCTTAATTTTTATTCAATTCTATGGTAAAGTTGCTAAATTTGATTCTGGGATATTTCTTATCATACAACTTTAAAATAGAAGCTGTGTTGCTCACTCTGATGGACATATTGGATAACATATTGATGCCAGTATTTATGCGATTGTTTTTGCTCCAAGTGGTTGATCTTTGAGACAATAATTTAGTTGAACTGTGACCATTCCAACAACATACACTACAAAAGTTCCTAATACTCTGTATTTTTCCAGCGCTATGCATTTTTTGACCTTTTTTGGGAAGTCAATGCAGAAAAAGGGTGGTTGAGTCATCAAATGAGATTAGGGATATCATTGGGCCATCTATTTAATGGGGCAACTCAACAATCTACTTCAAATGGCTGACATGGCTAAACACCTCATCATGATGCCACCTCATAGAAATGGACATCTCATCATCAAATCAGATTTATGAAGACCTTAAATCTAGTGTATCAGTTGGCCACCTCAACATGGCATTCTGATTTGATAGGGATGACAAACATGGGTTGTTAGACATTTCATTTAATTAATTAATGGTCATAGAGTCCTTTTCTATTACCAACTCTACTAAAACAGAAAATATCCCTATTATTCCTCAAAATGATGTAATCCTAATTGAATTAGATCTCTAGGTCAAGTATCGAAGTCTAGCCAAGTGGCAGACCTTTGTAACAAAGATATCACTCTATAACTGAGGGGTTTTATTGAATTTGAGAAGGTTGTTTGATGAATGTAGATGAGAGGAATATTATGTAATTTGGTTTCACCAAGCTAATATACAGTTGCAGAAGTGTTTTTCAGACCTGAGATTTCTTTTAAACTTATGTATCTATTTTTTTCCATTTATTTATCGTCAGCTTCATATTCTCATGATTACTTGGAATTCATAGTATTATGCTCCAATTTCCTTCATGTGTTATGTGTATGCTGTAAAAAGTTATATTTTAAGCTTAATTTCCTCAGCTTCCGTGAACTGCATTTTCTCGTGATTAAAGTCCCATTAGCTGACTCCATGCCCAATGGTAGCCTTTCATACATCTTCCACCTACAAAATAACTTAAAACACAAAAAAATTTAGCCATCTGCAATACAAATTTCATCATGATTATTCATTTGTTTTCTTTGAGAGAACCCTCACTGACTGAAAGGGCTAACTTTCAGTCCAAAGTGGTTTGAAATAGCTACATTATGTTGACCATTGAACAACCCAATTGGTCCCAGCCCAATGATAACAGGCTACATGCCTTTGAATTATGTTAAAATGAGGCTCAAGGGAATTTTTATTATTGAAAAACAAAGGGAAACCCTAAACAAAAAAAAACATAACCCTAGGAGACAAAACTCCAAGATTTTGTGGGCCCCGTTGGGGTTATATGGGAAGCCAACTTTTTGAGGTTGTAACTTGGTCATATGATCTCTATTTGGCGAGCATGATACCTCGTTAGAAATATATTTTCGAGTACTAAAAGAATCATGACATACCATGCCTATCATTATGGGCTTATTGCAGACCTAAAAAAGACACCATTTAGGGGGGTCAAAATAGCTCTGAAAGTTCAGGACCTGAAAAAACTGTTAAAAACAGTAAATTGTGCTACAATCAAGGAAATTGATGATGTAACAACCCTGGTAAAAAATCCATGTAATAAAGTTAATAAAGGTAAAATAATACCATGGTCACGAGACACGTATTCCAAGCTGAATGTTGGGAAAAAACATAGTGATGGGGATCACTTGCGATTAATTAATGGTTATGGAAATTGGCAATGACAATGGCAAAGGATTTGGAAAGACATGAGGCATTAATTGGAATTTTATTTATGAAAATAATGGAAAAGAGGAGAAAACGAAGGTGAAAGGTCATAGGTTGCATGTGAGGAGGAAAATGAAGGAAAATAATGGAAATTGAAGAAAATAGAGGCCTCATTAATAAAAAGGCTTCTGAGGATCAGTTTTTAACCTTTTTTCAGTTTAATTTTGGATCTCTCAATCTATTCCCTATCTCTCTCATACTCTTGGACACTTAGAGTTTTCTTGGAGCACACTTGGAGGAGTGTGGCATACTTGGGATTTGGAGCAAGAAGGAAAAGGAAGAGCAGGAAAGTGCCAGAGGACATTGGGATCAACTACTACAATGAGTTTTTCTTGGAAGTACCAAGTTGCATGTATGATTTCCTTGCTAGTTTTGGAATGCATAGCACATGCAATTGGTTTCTTGGTTACGATATGTCATTGGAATGGAGGATTGCCTAGATTGACAATAGTTTTTCCTAGCCTTTCAATTTCTTGGATAGCCATGGTGTTGTGGGTTTTATCTTCTTCTTCTTCTTTTTTTTGGTTGGTGCTCATGTTCCTTTGGCTGTGGGTTTAGTTATTATTTCTTGGAAGCCTTGGTTGGAAAAATTCTCTAGAAGCTCTTGGAGGTGGGTTGGACTCTAGAAGCCTTGGTTTGGTTTGTTTTATTTTTTTCATGACATCCCACGTTTATGCTTGGAATGTGGCACGAGGGTGACTAGCTAAAAGAAAGATTTGGTTCAACCTAGTCTATGGTTGAGTGGTATGTGGAAGTCCCACACCCGGTTGCATTTTACATATGTCAATAAGAGCTCTTTCCCTATTTTATTTGATGGGTAAATATACTTTCTCATATGTGGTTTTTATGGTTGTTATATCCCTGTTATTTCTGTTGGTTATAAGCTGGTTATGAGTATTTTTTATGACAGACTTGATGTATGCCTCTCATCATGTTTTGATTGGTAAATGAATGAAAAATGAATATATGATAAAATAGATGATAATTCGGCTATTGTGATAAGGAATCAATGATTCTTATCTATTCTCATATAAGTATGAGACCCCTATTCTCATATATATTGTTATGACTTTTATATTACATATTTATGACATGTTTGATGAAATTCTTGTCATGGATAGTAGGGGTAAAATCAAGTCCTTGATCAAGTGTTTGCAATAGTAGCCTTTTTTCAATGTTATTTATCATTTTTGGTGGTTTCATGAAGTTATGGGAAGTGGCATGAGACCTAGCCCTGAAAAAAGTGGCTCAAAATATGGGGTCGTTGGAATAGAACTACTTGGAAAAGTGCACAGGTGCAGGCACGCCTTGTTGTGGGAGAGACTGGAAGGCCTAAGTCACATGCACGACTTGTTATGGGAGTGGCTGAGGGTCCAGATCAGTAAAATATAAGTTTGTTTCAGGGGTTGGACACTTGGAAGGGTTGGTTGGCTCCTGAAGGTTCTGTAGCATGTGCGGAAGGTCAGGTTTGCTTAGTTACGTTGATTCCACTTCCTTAAATATACATAGGGAGTTGAATCCATCATAGTAGCCTCTCGTCACATGTTTACCCCAGCAGACTGATTAACTTGGGTAAATGTGGGAAGAGGTGGTTACAGAGTGATAACAGAGCATGGTTCACCCCTTAGACTGGATGGGCAGTGTGCTGGTCATGCATACATGTCAGTAGCATATGTGTTCCTTATTTTTGTGGTATATATGCTTGTTCTGTATGCATGATGGTGGTCATGGTTGCAGTTGTGTTTCCATGTGAAATTTGATAGTGTGGATGTTGAATGTGTTTATCATGAGTATATGTTGGCTATGCATTGGTTATGTAAGATGGTGTTTATATGTGTTGTGTATGTATGTGTTTCGTACATATGTTGTTATGCATGCATTTTGTCTAGTTGGTGTGTGGTTGTGGCATCATGCATGGTAACTGGATGAGGGTTGAGATGATGCCTATATATTGTTCTGATTATGGTTATACACATACTGTGCTAATTTGTTGGGTCTTGTAGACGCAATATCCTCCTCGTATTATACTTAGGTACATTGGTTTTTTTATGATTTGGTTTAGCTGACATAGTATGCCTTGCGGCAAGAGGAGAACACAGATGACTAGCAGAATGGTAGACTATAGTTCACAATATTATCCCTATGGATTAGATGAGAAACATGGTGATGAGTTCTCCCCTCACATAGAATAAACTTTGAGAATTTTAAAGGTAGAAATAAGGAGTTTCAAAGAAGAGAACAACAAAATCATTAAATCACAAGAGAGACTTGTTAAGGAAAAAGATAAACAAGGAGAAGTCAATGCAGTTATCCTTCAAAGCTTGTCAGACTTGTAGAGACAAGGATCAATTAGAATCAGTTAGGGATAGGAGGATAGGACTAATGGGGAATATGACAGTCAGTCTCATGGCGGGCATAGGTCGGATAGAGATGACACGATCAAAGATGGAAGGTTCATGGATACACCAGACAAGAGAGGTGATGGACACAAGCTATATTCTAGTTATGGTTCTGAAAGGTGTCATGATCATCATCGTTATAATCCTCATGGGAGGAATGAAAAGAGATATTTTATTGATGATTTCAAGAAAGAAAATACACCTACATTTGATGGGGAAATTAAAAATTCATAGGATGGAGAAGCATGGTTACTTGGGATGAATAAGGTCTTTCGGTTGCATGATTACTCAAAGAACATGAAGGACAATATCTCCGTTTAGTATTAAAGGTAAAGAAGATAATTGGTTGGAAGATGTAAAGAAATGCAGAGGTATTCACAAAGAGGAGTTAACATGGAGTGAATTCGAGAGACTATTCTAGGAAGAATTACCTATCAGAGAGATATTATGATGGAAAGGTAATAGAATCCTATGGGCTAGAGATGGGTTCTACTATCGATGAGGAGTACACTAGCATATTCTTGGAGTTATTGAGGTATGTGCCTTATCTGAAGGAGGATAAAGCGAATATTCAGAGATTCATCAGTGGGTTTCTAGTAGCATTCAAAGACAAGATTGATTTTGATGAGCCTAGATAACTGGAGGAAGCCATCAGGAAGCTAGAGCATTATTATGAGTAATAAAAGCATAGATTTGAGACTAAGCATGATTGGAGAGGTAACACAAAGAACAAAGGAAAATGGGATAAGAAGTGAGAAAGGCCTCAGGACACCGGTAACAAAGAGAATGTAGCACCGACTAAGAAGTTCAATGCATCTGAGAGAGGACAGGAATTTCAGTCTACGGACCAAAAAAAGGGAGTAGGTTGGAAGCCTTTACAATGTTGTACTTGTGGCAAGGATCATTGTAGGAGAGATTTTCCACAACATCAGGGTAGTAGACCATAGATTTATAGTGCTCAGGAGGCACAAACAGTGGGGGATGTTGGAAAAAGTGTTCTTCGGATTTACACAACGTTGGATAACAGGAATGCAGATCACTGGGCGTCTATTATCGAGATGGACGGTAAGATTTTTTATCAAGTTATTTCTATTTGATTGAACCTGGATCTAATTATAGCTATGTTAATCCTGACCTGGTGGATAAGTGTGGTTTGAATATATAAGTGCATGCATAATCTTGGTTAGTGCAGTTGGTTACATGTACAAAGAAAAGAGTACATCATTGGGTAAGATCTTGTGCATTTGAGTTGAATGGTATGCCTACATCAGTAAATTTGAATGTATTTCCATTGGAATCATGCAATATGTTGTTGGGCATGGAATGGTTGTATCTTCAAAAGACTAAGGTAGACTTCTATGATAAGGCTATTGAGTGCTTGGATGGAAATGGAGAACAAAGAGTCTTGCGGGTTAAGAAGAAAGCAACCTCAGTTAGAATGGTGACAACTATGATGGCAAAGCACAAGCATAGGAAAGAGTGTGTGTTATTCACAGTTCATATTTCTAGTGACAAAGGTAAGGAAGTTGAGGATGCAAATGTTTTGAGCAGGTAACCGGTTCTACAACAGTTTCAGGATGTGTTTTTGACATATATTTTAGTGTTACTGCCTCATAGAGAAGTGGATTTTTCTATTGAGTTTGTACCAAGGGAAACACTAGCATCAAAGACACCATACAGGATGAGCACACCATAGTTAGTAGAGTTAAGCAATAGTTGAAGGAAATTCTTGACAAAGGATACATTAGGCCAAGTGTATCTTCATGGGGTGCACCGGTATTGTTTGTGAAGAAGAAGGATGGTACCCTCAGGCTATGCATAAATTACAGGTAGTTGAAAAAGGTAATGATTAAGAACATGTATTCGTTTCCAAGGATTGATGACTTGTTTGATTAGTTGAAGGGAGCAAAAATGTTCTTGAAGATTGACTTGAGATCATGATATCATCAAGTATGCATCAAAGAAGAGGATATTCACAAGAAAAATTTAAGGACCAGGTATGGGAATTATGAGTTTGTTTTAATTCCATTTGGTTTGACTAATTCTCCAACTAATTTTATGTGCCTGATGAATAGTGTATTGCATCCTTATCTGGACAAGTTTGTTATTGTATTCATTGATGATAAACTGGTATATTTTAAGAATGAGGAAGAACATGTCAAACACTTAGCAGCAGTATTGAGGTTGTTGAGAGAGCATTAGTTGTATGCTAAGCTCAATAAATGTATTTTCTTTCAATTAGAGGTACATTACTTTGGACATGTTGTTTCCAAGGAAGGCATAGCAGTGGATCCAGAAAAGATAAGGGCTATCATGGATTGGGTAGTTCCTAGGAATATGGATGAGGTTATATCATTCATGGGACTAGAAGGTTATTACATGAGGTTCATCAAGAACTTATCGCATATCGCTTATGCTATTACATCATTGCAAAGTAAAGGTAAGAAATTCGGATGGACAGAGGAATGACGTGTATCTAGTTTTGAGCAGTTGGAGCAACTGTTGACAAATGCTCTAATTATAAAGATTGCAGATCCAGATAAATAGTTTGTAGTGTGCACAGATGCTTGCAAGAGAGGGCTTGGTGGAGTTCTTATGCAGGAAGGACAGGTAATATGCTATTAATCATGAAAAATGAATGAGCACGAGAAGAATTATCCTATGCATGATCTTGAGTTGGAAGCGATAATTCATGCATTAAATATGTGGAGGCATTATCTTCTTGGAAGGAGGTTCATAATGATGAGCAATCATAGTGAATTGAGGTATCTATTTGACTAACCAAATATGAATTCCAGAAAATCTAGATGGTTGGCCATAATTAGTGAGCTAGACTTTGAGATAAGGTACATTAAAGGTAAAGAGAATAGGGTCACAGATGCTCTTAGCAAGAGGATATAGGTGAAACATATAGAAGCTATGAGTTCTTATGGGACAGATCTACATGATATTATCTTACAGGCAGGTCAGCAGGATGATAGGTATAGGGATATTGTGCACAGGTTACAACAAGTTACATGCGATCAGGATGTGGATTATCATCTCACAATGGATGGCTTAGTCAATTTTATGAAAAATATATATGTGCCAGATAACAATGAGCTCAAGAATATTATTGTGAAGGAATTTCATGCTAAACCGTAGGTCACCCATGATATCAAAAGACGTTGACAATAGTGAATAAATTTTAATATTGGCCAAATATGAAGAACGAAGTGGCAAAGTTTGTTGCTAGATTCTTGGATTTTCAGTAGGTAAAAGCAATGTGTAAGCATCCAGGTGGACTACTACATCCGATTCTAATTCCAGTGTGGAAGTGAGAATTCATTTCTATGTATTTTATCACAAGTTTGTCGAGGACATCTAGACAACATGATTAGGTCATGGTTGTGGTGGACAAGTTGACAAATGTAGCATACTTCATTCCAGTAAAGTCTACGTATTCGACCAGTGATGTGGCACGGATATTCATCAGAGATGTAGTGAAGTTGCATGGTGTTCCGAAGAATATTGTGTCAGACAGGGATGCCAAGTTCACTTCTAGGTTCTAGAAAGTGTTATTTGCAGGTTCGTGTAAAAATTTGGCCTTTAGTACAACTTATTGTCTGCAGAAAGATGGAAAGACATATAAGGTCAACATGATATTGGAGGACATGTTGAGGATGTATGTGATGCATCAACATAAGAGATGGGACGAATACCTTCCATTGGTTGAGTTCTCTTACAACAATGGGTATAAGGAATCACTCAAGATGAGTCTGTTTGAGGCATTGTATGGGAAGGGTTGTAATACTCCCATTAGTTGGAATGATCAAGTCATTAGGGTGTTGATAGGACCAGACATGTTGGAAGAGATGGAATAGGAAATGAAGGTAACCAAGAATAATCCTGTAACATCCCTAGTTAAAAATCCATGTAAAAAAAAATATAAGACCATGGTCATGGCACACGTATTCCAAACTGAATGGTGGGAAAAATATCCTAGTGGGTATCACTTCGGTTTATATTGGCCAAGGAAATTGGAAAAGGCAATGGAAAAGCCTTTGGAAAGGCATGAAGCATTAATTGGAATTTTTTTTATGAAAATAATGGAAATTAGGAGAAAAGGAAGGAGAAAGGTCATAGGTTGCATGTGAGGAGGAAAATGAAGGAAAATAATGGAAAATGAAGAAATTAAATGCCTCATTGATAAAAAGGATTCCGAGGATTAGTTGGTAACATTTTTGCCAGATCTACCATGAATATCTCTCTTTTATTCTCTCACTCATACTCTTGGACACTTAGATTTTTCTCGGATCTCTCTTGGAGGAGTGTGGCACACTTGGGATTTGGAGCAAGAAGGAAAAGGAAAATTAGGAAAGCACAAGAGGGAATCAGGATCAACAGCTACAACAGGTTTTGCTTGCACGTATAGAGTTGCATGTATGATTTCCTTTTTATTTTTTGCATGCATGGCATATGCATGTGGTTATTTGGGTATGATATTTCATTGCAATGGAGGATTTCCTCTATTGACAGTGGTTTTGCCTATCCTTGCCATTTCCTAGATAGCCATGGTATTGTGGGATTTACTTTTGTTTTCTGGTTGGTTTTCTTGTGCCTTTGACTATGGGTTGAGTTATTAGTTCCTCGAAGCCTTGGATGGACAAATGCTCTAGAAGCCCTATAACAAATTGGGTTGAGTTACTAGTCCTAGAAGATGTGGTTGGAAAAATGCTCGAGAAGCCTGGTGATAGTTGTGGGTTGTGTTACTAGTCATGGAAGCTCCAGTTGGAACAAACGCTCTAGATCCCTTGACAGCTTGGGTAGAGAAAAATATGGTGATGGTTGGTGATGTCCGACCGTGAGGTGGAATCACTGGTTGAGGGTTCAGGTAGTTTGGCCTCTGGAAAACTTGGTTTGGTTTTGATTGTTTTTTTTATGAGATCTCACATTCATGCTTGGAATATGGCATGGGGGTGACTGATTGAAAGATAGATTTGGTTCAACCTATTTTATGGTCAAGTGGTTCGTGGAAGTCCCATACCTGATCGACCTATGCAATCATCAACAAGAACTCTTTCTCCTTGGTATTTTGTGGGTAAATATACTTGTTTATGTTTATATGGTTTTTATATCCTTGATATTTCTGTTGGTTATATGTTGGTTATGACTGATTTTTATAACATTGATAATGTATGGCTCTCATCATGTTTTGGTTAATCACTAAATGTACAATGAATGTATGGATTAATAGATGGTAATTTAATTATTTTGATTGTTAGTATGAATATTTCGTCGGAAAAATACCACTTTAGCTATGCATAACAAATAGCCCTAACATCAATTATGGCTGCCAATATCTTTAAATCTGCAGTTAGTTGATCCAAATAAAGCTGCACAAATCCATATCTATGCATAAAAGACATTAAGCAGTGAAAATGAAATGTTGCTCCATGCATCCAATAGATAAGACAAGAACAATATATTTGAAAGAATTTTTATATTAAAGGGGCACCTGAGAGGAAAAGAAGAAAGGTATTTCCAATTCTCCTCAATGGGATGGGTTCTTGAAAGTCCTCAGCATTTGAGATCTAAAACTTCTCTCTCTTGTTGGTGTAGAAAACCCAGACAAACATAGAACTCAAAGGGAGCTCACAAAGCAAATGATGGAGAATGTGACAATGATAATGGCTCAAAGTCAGACCAAAAGTATAGATCCAGAGTGATCTAATGCAATGAAAGGTGACAAATGAATGGGAAAACCCTTCTATTTATAGCAAAATATTAGGGCGGTCTAGAACTTTGGTGCATGAATAAAATATTATTAATCAAATTCTAGAACCACCTTTTAGGAATATTTTATTATATTTGTTGGAGGGGAAAGGATTTTTGACTTAGGTCAATTCCTTTATTTATAAATAATAAATAAATAAATGATTTATTTATTATTTTAAGGAAATGGTGGAAATATAATTAAATAAATAATGATTTATTTAATTATTTATAAATGATTTAGTTAAATTTAACTAGGAATATTATTTAAATAAGGATTAAATAACTTATTCCTAGGAAATAATCAAATAAATAAGGATTTATTTAATTGATTTCCTTGTTTTGGGTTAAATATGACCAGGAATAATAATTAAATTGATGTTTAACTAATTATTCTTTGAGGAAATGTAAACAAATATAGATTTGTTTATTATTTCCTTTTGGGGTTTCCTATTTAGACCATAAACAAATTAATAAAGGTGTTTTACTAAGTTATTTCACATAGTGAAAGCAATTTTACTTAGGGTAAAATTGGTCTTACATGGTGTACTTGGGTCCATCTAATGATAATAGGTTATATGACCAAAAAATGGTGTAACAGTGATAAGGAATCAATGCTTCTTAGTGATTCTCAGATAAGTGTAAGACCCCTATGCTCATATATGTTTTTTAAACCTATAGAATGCATATTTGTGACATTTTTGATAAAAATGTCTGTCATGGCTAGTAGGGGTGAAGTCAAGTCCTTGTTCAAGTGTTTGCATATGTATTATTGTTTCGATGTTATTTTTCATTTTTTTGAAGTTTCATGGAGTTATGGGAAGTGGCTTGAGTCATGGCCATGAAAAAGTGGCACAAAATCTGGAGTCGTTGGCACAAAACTACCTGGAAAAGTCCCCAATAACAGGCACGCCATTTTGTGGGAGCAACTAGAGGTTCCCAGTTGCATGCATGCCCATGTCAAGGGAGTGAATGAGGCGTTAATGCAAAAAAATGTCATTTTGTCTCAGGGGTTGGTCACCTGGAATGGTTGGATGGCTCTTAGAGGTTTTGTTGCATGTGTATAAGGTCAGGTTGGCTGTGTTCCGTTGGTACCACTTCCTTATCTGATATATAGGGAGTTGAATCATATCATAGTAACTCTTCGTCACATGTTTACCCCGGTTGGTTGGTCACTTGGGTAGATGTGGGAGGAGGGTGTTCCATAGTGGTATCAGAGCATGGTTTCATTCTCTTTGGGTGGTTCTGGTTTCTTGTCTCTTTGTGTGATATATGATACCACCAAGTGGTACCAGAGCATGGTTCAACACTTGGAATGTATGGGCGGAATGTGTTTGTCATGCATACATGTCAATTTCCTATGTGTTATTTATGCTTGTAGTCTATGTGCTTATTGTGTATGCATGGTGAGGGTCATTATTGCAGTTGTGTTTCCATGTAGGATTTGATGATGTTGTTGTTGGGATGTGTTTTTCATGAATGCATGTCACTGTCTATATGTTGTTATGCATGCATTTCATGGTTATAGTTATGCATGTATAATAGGTCAAGCATGCATTGTGAGGTCCTTGTATTTGTTTTGTGTCATCATGATGTTGTTGGATGTTATGATGTTGATTTGATGTGTGAGAGAGAGGAGGAGATGTAGATCATCAAGGCAAGGTCACAACACTATACTTTTGGGTAAGAGCATATCATCATACATGAATTGTATGTTTGGCATGCGGGTATGTTAGTTAATGTATTGTGATATTCATTAGGTTTATGTACATGCTTGTCATTTTATTGTTATTGTGGTTACATGCATGGTAGATCCTAGTGAATCAGTGTGGTCATATGCACATGTGTTGAATAGTCATGAATGATAGTAAATTATTGTTATATGCATTGTTGTTGTTGTTTTATGTTAGTTAACTTGATTATTATGTTATATGTTGTTGAAGAGTATGTTACATGTTAAATTTTTGTTGCTATATGTTAGTTAACTTAATGATTAGGGTTATTTCCTTAAGATTTTGATGTTATATGTATCGTGTTGATCTGGATCTGTGTAGATAGTTATGGTTGTGACATTCAGGTATGAGATGATATACTTGTGATGTATTAATCTGGACTGACTTGTGCAGATGTGATAACATCCCCTGAGATACATTGAGGTATGAGTTGATTATGTCATCAATTTGGTTTATCAAGCATGGTATGTTTACAAGTTGATTGAATGTTTGATTAATTTCATGATGTGAGTATGTGTCTATAAGATTGAATGAAGGAATGATTTTTTTAAGATGGTTGTACTAACACATAATGTGCTGAGATAACTAATATGTACTTGAGTGCAAGTGAGTGTTAGTTGTAGTGTTATGATTTATGACTATGAGTTGACTATTGATTATGACATGGTTGATAATCTTGGTAAAGGTTAATTCCAATTACTAGATATGAAGTCTTGATATTTGGAACATGTGTGAAGTGTTGCAAAAAGCGAACTTTTTATTAAGGAAATAAAAAGTTACATTGCATATGCTGGGAGAATTTCAGTTGCTGCTATTTGACTGCTCATGCAATCAAAAAAGAGACGTCCTTTCTGCCATTAGGACCATCTGACCCCAAAAAAAGACAGCTGCAAACATATTATATCAGCTGTTATGTACTGTTCAGCCAAGTGCAAAAACATCCCCTCCTTTAAGAGGGCATCCAAAAAACCATCGTATAGTGGGTCTCCTCGGATAGAAAGGAGGAAAACAACCCTTACAAATAGTATGTGTTCATTATGTCCATGAAAAACATAGTCTTTCCAATACTTTTAGGTACAGGAAAAAGTCTGAGTAAAAAACTGTAGTTGAAAAAGAAAAGAAACAAAACATGTCATTGTTGGTATGCATGGGGCAGCTGATCTGATGTATGAATCTGTCCCTGACAATCTTCAACTATTTTCCAGACTCCCATATTCTGCTGCAAACCTTCCTTAGAAAGCTTGTCCGCTGAATCATTGCTGTCCCTGTAGATATGACATAAGGAAAAGCTGTTAAAAGATGTTTTTAATACCTGCAGATCTTCCAGCAAAGGTTTCAGAATTTGATTTTTGCATGAGCTTTTCCCATTAACCCAGTTTATAACATTAAGTGAGTCTCCAAAGATCTGAATAGTGAGGATGTTTCTTTGAATGAGCCAACAGAGAAGAAGCCTCAATGCTGACATTTCAGCAAAATTGTTTGTTCCTGTCCCTAGACCTACTGAGGCTTTGAGAATATGATTTGCATTAACATGGATGACCATACCAGCTCCTGCCCTATTGTTTTGTGATGCTCCGTCAAAGAAAGCCCAGGGGATGCCCTCTTTGATGTTACCAGCCTTAATTTGAGCTTGGGATTTTTTCACTTCTGGATCAGGGATAGACGAATAAATAGAAACACATTGAATAGCAGTGGCAGTTACCGGAGTTTCCTTGTCCTGAAAAATACACCTGTTTCTAGCAATCCAAACCCCCCAACAGATAATGAGTGGAAGATTTCTCAAGAACATGTGTGAGAAGTTGCAGGGAAACATGCTTGCTATTAGCGTGACAAAGTAATGGTTGATGTGTTTATATAACTAACAGTTGGGTGATGTGACAATGCATAGTAAGACTCAATTGCAACAAGGTAAATGGTAAAAGAAAGGAACTGGGTAATAATTCCTTTTGCTATGTTTGGAAACCCTAATTCAAAATGAATGAGTGCTTTGCATATTGGAATTATTAACCTTGATTTTGTTTGACATTATGTGGATATATGTTATATTCCTAAACATGTATTTGACATGTATAACAACTAGTTTCCAGTTATGGTTGGATTTTTCAAGGGAATTTGAGTCCCTTGAGAGATGGAATGGACATGTTCAATTACAAGGAAACATGCTTGGCACATCAAGGTAAGGTAACTGGTATATTGTTATAATTATTTATACACTGACAATTATGTGTTTACAACAATATGATGTAGGGAATTGCATGGAAAAAGAGTCTGCTATGAAATATTTAAGAATGCTGAGGCTGAGCTTTCCCTTGGAAGCATTGGGAATCCATGGGGATTGAGTCATGTTGTTTATTGCTAGTCTTTTGCTTTTGCTATTTTGTGATTTTTTGTGCTTAATTTGCAGTCTTGATTGTGTCCAGTGCATGGTCATACCACTTTCTTTGTGGTGTCGTGTTGTTATTGATTTTCATGGTCTCGTTCTTGTTTGTTTTTTGTTTTTTTCCTTTTATGTTTTGAGGGTCTTTGGAATTGTTTTGGAAAGAGGAAAGTTAATGGAGCTTGGGAAGAGTTGAATGAAATTCAACAAGTAATTTAAGACTCAAATGAAGCCTGATGCATAAGTAAGGGAAAATAAAGGAAATAATATGACAACCATATGGATTGGTTGGGTCCATTGAGGTAAATGGACAATGACATGACAGTGATGTGAAAGCTAACATAAAAGGTAAAGTAAATGGACTTGAGGTTTCAAATGCCTTGGCTAAGTTGGGAACTGTTGTTCTCAATATGGTGCATGTTGTGCATGGATGAATGGATTTATCTTGACCTTGAACTTATGAAACTTGGCAATTATGTTGTGATCATGATTATGCTAATGTCTATAGATGTATACATGTATGTATGCATGTCATTGTCTGAAAAGATCAACATAGATCATGATTATTTTATGCTAATATATATAAATGTGTGTGTGTGTGTCATTGTTTGACATGGTCATTGAGGATCATTATTGTGGAGGAATGATTGCTTATGCAGGAGAATGGAAAGAAGAGGTTCCTGGTATCGAGTGGGAAGAGTAGCCTCGAAAGATCTATGAGGTAGGTATCATATGGATATGGATTGATATTATGTGATTATACTATGTCTATGTTTATGTTATGGACATGCTATGTTGAGGGATGAATCAACGGAATGAAAGAGTGTACTTTGCGACATGTTGGGACAAGCATGGATAAGACCCTAGAAGCAAGGTTGCTTGGTAGAGTTAGTGCATGGTCTCTGGATGTGTAGTACTACTGTTGTATATATGTTGTAAATGTTGCACCTGTGATGTTGTGTGCATATGGTGTTGTGTATATATGTTGTTGTGTGTATATTGCATACGTAGTGCTAGGTATAGATGGTGCTATGTACATGTTGGATATGTGGTGTTGTGTACATATCGTATCATGTGCATGTTGGATATACAACGTTGTGTGCATATAGTGATGTGCACATGTTGGATATGCGGTATTGTGTACATATATTGTTATATACAGGTTGTATATTCAATGCTATCTACATATGGTGTTATGTGCATGTTGCACATGTGGTGCTATGTACATATGGTGTTGTGTGCATAATTTTACATGTGGTGTTGTGTACATGTTGTACATGTGGTGTTGTTTCTAGGTGGTGTTGTGTACATGTCATGCAAGTGGTGATGTGTACATGTGGTGTTGTGTAAATGTCATGCATGTGGTGCTATGCATATGTCGTGTTGTATACACATTGTGCAGGTGGTGCGGTGTACATGTGGCATTGGGTACATGTTGTGCAGGTGGTGTTGTGTCCATGCGATACTATGTACATGTTGTGTAGGTGCTGCTGTGTACAAGTGGTACTATGTACATGATTTGTATGAGATATTAATCCAATTGTGCTTGATGGTTTGCAAATTAAAAGTGTTTAAAATGAGTTTTTGAGAGTTTTTATGTTAAATTTTAAACACATAAAGCATGTAAATAAACTCTGAAATATACAGAAACAACAGACAAATGCACCATAATAATAACCAAAAAACAACAAATGATGAAGGAGTTCACCCCTCATGGGCTACGTCTCCTTGGTCTAGCTTCCAATGGCTTGATCCTCTTTCATTATGCTCAAAATAGTAATTAAAAACATTTACAGTGCTCAAATGGCTTCAAAACCTGTTCCATCAGCTCCAAAATGCCCAAAAATGCGTGTCTAGCCTCTTTCTAATATGAAATTGGTCCAAAACTGGAGAATTTATGAGCCTGCCTAGTTTTCCTTCTAACTGATCCACAATTTCCCCAAAATCCAAACCGGTCCTACAAATTCGTCCCATTTTCAGCTAACAGAGCAACAATTTCTCAGAATTTCGAGAGAAATTGTTGGAACCTTAATTTTCGCAATGATGCCTTAAGTCCGAAAAATCCACATATTATTGTATTGGCAAGTTATATTTTTTTATATAAAATTCCACCAGGCGGTTAACTAACCGTCGACGATTAGTGCCATCAGTGGTCACATTGGCAGTTTTGGTGGTGGCTAGTGTGGTGGCTAAACAAATCAGCAGCTTCAACGGTCATGACAAATGGTTAGAGCAGGTGTCACTTGGGTGGTTTGGTCGGCGGTTTTTGTGGGCGGCTCTGTCAAGCCCCTGATCTCCGGATGAGGTTGCATGGTGATACATATAACGTGGGGGCTGGCCCCCTCCACCCCCAATCGACAAAAACGTAACATTCAAATAGATGTCGCAAGCCATATGGTTAAGAACCAATGGTGTGGCTCAGCGGTATTGCTTGGTACTGTTACAAAGAAGGTCGTGGGTTTGACCCCTGCCTGCTTCGCTCGGACTATAACGTAATTTTTGGTGGCCCCCGGGCTACCACATGGCGGCCCCTAGATGGGCCACGTGGCAGCCTATGGTTTCCCACCTATAAACCAATCAAAATTCACCACGACAGAACCGCTGAAATCATGCCACTTGGCACCACCTTATTCTCTAGAGAAAATACCCTTTGACTAGTCAACCTACCAACTGGGCATGCCCAGGCAGCAGTACGGACTGTTGACTAGGCTGTCCTACATTTTTTTTTTTAAATTTGCCTATTTGAAAAAACAAACAGAACGTGTTTCTGGGATCATACGGTGTCAGTTTTCTGCGAAAATAGTTGTGTTAGATTAAAAACAATGAGATCTACACGGTCGTTCATGTTCCACAACATTCCAACAACTTTCATTTTTTAGCATAATTTTAAGCACTTGATCACTCCTCCCCATTGGAAGCTTTTGGACCCAAAAATGTCACTTTCAATTTTTCAGTAGATGAGGGTACAATTCCCTCACCTTTCCAATATCGATTCATTTGGCCTTGCTCAGATTTGTGTCTTTGAGCCCCACATGAAGGTACTCCACATTCCCTCGTTTTGAAGACCTTGTTCTTTTGTCAATAATGATGTCTTGCTATAATATATCAAGGTATTCAGGAGAAAAATCCTTAATGGAAGGAATCTGAACATTTTCTCCTTGATCTTCAATCAAAGGCGGCTCATACAACATTAGGTTCTCAACTTCAACAATAACATTTATTTGCATATATGAAGGCAAATCCATCTTGAAGGCATTATCACCAATCTTTTCTAAAATCCTAAATGGACCATATTGAATTGGTTTTAGTTTTTTACCTTCTCTTTGAATCCTTTCTTTGCTAATGTGAATCCAAACTTCATCACTGACATGGAATTTATGATCTACACGATGCTTATCATGCCTTGTCTTGTACTTGACTTGAATCTTTTCCAACTGTTCTTGGACTGCTTGATGCACCAATTGGATTTTTTCAATGAACCTCTTAGTTTTTTCTATGTCACTATGACCATCAATAGCAACATTCTTTCCAAAAATGAAATCCAAAGGATATTTAGGCAAGTATCCCAAACATGCCTCAAATGGAAATGTTTGAGTTGAAGAGTGCTTTTCCCGGTTATAAGCATGTTGAATGTAGTGAAAATTTTCATCCCACAACTTAGGATGCTTGTTGCAATAACCACAAAGAAGATGTATTCCTATCATGTTCACCGCCACTGTTTGACCATCTGTTTGCGGATGAAATGGTGTAATATTTTTCAATTTGGTGCCCATGAATCCCCACAAGCTTGAAAAAAAGTTCCCAACAAATCGGGAACTCGATCACTAGCAATGGATGTGGGCAATCCAAAATGCACCCATACATTCTGAAAGAATAATTGAGTAGTTTGTTTAAATGTAATTTTCTTTTTACATGGCATCAAAATACACATTTTTCTGAACATATCCACAACTAAAAAAAGATAATCATGATTACTCTTTGACATAGGAAGACATCCAACAAAGCAATAACCACAAAGAAGATGTATCCCTATCATGTTCACCACCACTGTTTGACCATCTGTTTGCGGATGAAATGGTGTAATATTTTTCAATTTGGTGCCCATGAATCCCCACAAGCTTGAAAAAAAGTTCCCAACAAAGCGGGAACTCGATCACTAGCAATGGATGTGGGTAATCTAAAATGCACCCATACATTCTGAAAGAATAACTGAGTAGTTTGTTTAAATGTAATTTTCTTTTTACATGGCATCAAAATACACATTTTTCTGAACATATCCACAACTACAAAAAGATAATCATGATTACTCTTTGACATAGGAAGACCTCCAGCAAAGTCCATAAAAAAACTCTCCCATGGACGAGAAGGTACTGGAATTGGACTGTATAATCCTAACTTTCTATTGCTAGGCTTACTAACAATGCATGATGAACAACCTCTAATAAAACATGACACACTTTCAAGCATATGAGGCCAATAATAATACCTCTATAGATGTGCCACTATCTTACTCACACTGAAATGAATAGCAATAAGAGAAGTATGTGCCTCTATTATAATGTTGACTCTTTCTCCCTATAGAATACAAAGCTTATCAAGATGGTACAACAAGTTATCATGCATGTGATAATCCAATTCCTCTACTTGGTTCCTTTGACTTAAAGTCACATATACATCTTTAAAATTACTATCTAAAGCATATTGTTCAACATAGCTCTCATGCAAAACATAATTATGCTTAAGAATAATATAAGCACTAACAATGGGCCTAGAAAGCTTTTCAGCAAATTTATTGTAGATAACTTTCTTATACCTTATCACCAAGTGGAATTGTTGAAGAAACCCCATCCATCGGAACTTCCTTGATTGTTGCAACTTTTTTTGCAATAGAAAGCATTTCAATGGTTGATGATCAATGTGAATGATTTTTTTCCTTACCCATCAAGTAGTGTTTCCACTTTTTCAGTCTTTGCACCAATGCATACAAGTCCTTTTCATATGTAGTATAGTTAATCACTGCACCATTAAAAGCTTCTGAATGAAAATAGATAGGCTTGCCATGTTTCATGAGGACCACACCCATGGCGTAATCACTAGCATCAGTCTAAATATCAAATGACTGTCTCAAATATGGAAGTGCAAGTAATGGGGTTGAATTGATATTTTTTTTCAATGCATCAAATGCCTTTTACTGTTTACCTCCCCACTGGAAGACGTGCTTCACACTTGTCAATGCATGCAATGGAGCTACGATAAAAGAGAAGTTAGCAATAAAATTCCTCCAATAATGGGCTACTCCCAAAAATATTCTTACCTCCGTAACTATTTTAGGATTTTACCAATTCAAAATGACATCAACCTTGGAGGGATCTATTTTCAATTCAACTCCTCCAACAATGTGACCCAGATACACTAAAGAAGTTTTTCCAAACTCACACTTTAACATCTTTAAAAACAATTGTTCTTTCTTCAAGACATCAAGTAATTTTTTGACATGCGTAACATGTTCTTCATGAGATTTAATAAAAATCAAGATGTCATCTAAGCAGACTATCAAAAAATCTTCTATAAATGGCCTCAATACATCATTCATCACACACATAAAGGTAGCCAGAGCATTGCAAAGACAAAAAGGCATAACAATCAATTCAAACAAACCTTGCTTTGTTTTGAATGTTGTCTTCCATATGTCACCTTTAACAATTGTAATTTGATGATAGCCACTCCTTAAGTCCAACTTAGTAAAATATTTTGCATGTTTCAATTGATCAAGTAAATCATCAATCTAGGAAGTGGGTAACAGTTCTTTACCATAATTTTGTTCAATGCACGAATTTCCACACACATGCGCCATGTTACATCCCTCTTTGGCACCAAAACAATAGGTGACCCGCATGGCAAAGTTCTTGGTCTAATTATCCCTTTTGCCAACAACTCTTGAATTTGCTTTTAATTTCTGCACATTCCATCACTGACATCTTGTACATGCCAATGTTAGGAAGAGGACAATATTGTTGTAATTGTATTTCATGTTGGGTTCCCATCTTGGGAGGCAATCCTTTTGGCTCCTGAACATCTCATCATATTGGTTAACAACCTCAACCAAATCAGATTTTAATATTGAATCACAACCTTGAAAAGCTTCATTTTCGACATCATTCTTTTTCTTAACCATTAAAAGCACAAAATTCTTGCTAGAGTTAACAAGTCTCTTCATTTGTCTTGCATTTACAAGTGAAAGGTTTAGTTTCTGTCGATGTGCTCTAACAATGTACTCTATGCCATCTTTGAACAAGTGATACTTGTTTTCATGCCGATGGAAAATAGCTTTTCTATCATACAAAAATGGGCTTCCCAAAACAATTCTAGAAATATCAAGTGGTACTACATCAAGTTCAACTTCATCAAGAAAGTTTGTTGTAATTGAAAATTTAAAGATATATTTCCTCATAACTTGTAAGTTTGCATTCTTGCATATCCAACCTAAAGGATATGGTATTAGATGAGGAATGGTCTCTAAGTTTAGTTTCTTGACTAAGACTTCGGAAATCAAATTTTCTTGTGAACAACTATAAAAAAGTGTATCAATTTGGATGTGCTTTGAAATAAACCGAATATGGAAAAGTTCAATTATAGTTTTCTCATCTTAAGTATCATTAGGACAACTTGAAAATCTAGTGTTTGCTATGTTCTTACCTTTCATTCCCATTGCTATGATCTTTGTTTAATCTCCCGAATCGGATCCTAAGTCATGTTGTGTAGTTGCACCTATCTTTTGCTTCCCTTTGTTGTTAAACTTATTTGGTTTCATCTCAGGATGAAGCTTCCAACAATGAGCTTCTTCATGACCCTCTTTGGAATAATTTTTTCATTTTAGTTTTTCTCCTTCCTTTTTTATAGATGCATTCTTCTTTCCCTTCCATTTGAACTTGTTCTTACCCTTGTCTCCACTTGTGAATGGCTTCTTTCTACCCTCTTGTGGAATGTTTTTCCCTCTTGCTTCAAGATGAGTTGCCTGGACACAAACTTCATCTAAACTTGTAGGATTAAACATTAGGATAGTGTGTCGTAAATAACTGTGTAGACCCCCAATATATTTCAAAAAAGTGTATTGTGAATTCAAATATACACCTAATGTCAAGCATCTTCTCCTAAATTCTTGAGTGTAGCTTTGCACACTTTGACCCTTTAGTTGTCTAAAATTCTACTAATCCATAATAGTCTTTTACATATAAGCTAATGGATAAAATTGTCTTCTAAGTGCAACAATAGAATCTATCAAATATGTGGAGACCTTACTATACTTTTTCATATCCTCTTGTGTTTGGGCTTCCCACCAAATCAAAGCAGCACTTTTCAATCTCAAGGAAGCAAACTGAATATTTGTTTCATCATCTTTGATGTTTTGGATCTTGCAGTAAAATTCAAGTTGATGAACCCAATTGTCAAGTATTTCAACATTCAATTCACCATTATACATAGGCAACTTGAATTTTATATCTAGTTTTGACAAGGGATTTTTACCATGCACCCTTGGGGTATGTGGAGGTGTTTGAGTAACAATGGTTGTGGAAGAGGAAGAATATGAGGATGAGGATGGAGGTGAAGATGATGATAGAGAAGAGGGTGGTTTGTCACCATTTCCCTTTGAAGGCTTGTCATCATCTCCTCCTTTTCCTCCAGAAGAAGTCTCTCCTTTTGAAGGCTTGGAACTTTCACCCTACAATCCTGAAGTCCTCTCTTCATAGAGAAACTTGACCATTTCAATCATGTCAAAGAAATATTTTCTAAAAGTATTTTCATCATATAACATGCTATCAGTTCGTCCTTCATGAGACATTCTTGCTAAGGCTTCAACTGCAAATTGAGAAAGGAATTTTGGTGGAGCTTGAGGAAAACTTGTTATCCTTATCCTTAACCTAACTTGAGGACTCGCAACCACAAGCTTTCCTTCTCCTCTCTTGAGATTCAATCTTGTAAGTATCACATAAACTTGCAAAAAATTAAATCCTCAAAGCAACAAATAAAACCTAAGCTCTAATACCAAACTTGATCTATATGAGATCTTAATCAAATTGTGCTTGAGGGTTTGCAAATTACAAGTGTTTAAAATGAGTTTTTGAGAGCCTTTATATTAAAATATAAACACATAAAGCATGTAAATAAACTATGAAATATACAAAAACAACATACAAATGCACCATATTAATAACCACAAAACAACAGATGATGAAGGATTTCACCCCTCTTGGGTTATGTCTCCTTGTTCTAGCTTCCAATGGCTTGGCCCTCTTTCATTATGCTCAAAATAGTGATTACATACATTTACAGTGCTCAAATGGCTTCAAAACCTGTTCCATCAGCTACAGAATGCCCAAAAATTCTTCTCTAGCCTCTTTGTGATCCGAAATTGGTAAAAAAATGGAGAATGTATGAGCCTCCCTATTTTTCCTTCTAACCGCTCCACAATTTCCCCAAAATACAGACCAATCCTACAAATTCGCCCCATTTCCGACTAACAGAGCAACGATTTCTTGGAATTCCATGCGAAATTGTCAGAACCTTAATTTTCCCAATGACGACTTAAGCCCGAAAAATCCACATATTATTGTATTGGTGCATTATATTTTTTTATATAAAATTCTGCCGGTGGTTGACTAACTGTCGACGGTTAGTGCCATCAGTGGTCACATCAGCGGTTTTGGTGGCGACTAAACAAACCAACGACTTCAACGATCTCAGAAAATGGTTAGAGAAGGTGGTCGACGTTTTGTGCGGGCACCCCGGTCTCTGGCTGAGGTCTCATGGTGATACATATAACGTGGGGGCTGGCCCCCTCCATCCCTAATGGGCAGAAACGTAACATTAAAATAGATGCAGGAAGGCATATAGTTAAGAACCAATGGTGTGGCTTAGTGGTATTTCTTGGTGTTATTCCAAAGGAGGTCGCGAGTTCAACCCCCACCTTCTCTTCTCAGACTATAACATAATTTTTGGTGGCCCCCCGGTTGTCGCGTGGCGGTCCCTGGCTGGGCCACGTGGTAGCCTGTGGTTGGCCACCTATAAACCAATCAAAATTCACCATGACAGAACCACTGAAATCGTGCCACTTGAAACCACCTTATTTGCTAGAGAAATACCCTTTGACTAGTCAACGTACCAACTGGGCTTGCCCAGTCAGTGGTACGGACTGCTGACTGGGTTTTCCTGCAATTTTTTTTTTAAATTGTCTGTTTGAAAAAACAGACAAAACATGTTTCTGGGAGTATATGGTGTTGGTTTTCCGCGAAACTAGTTATGTCGGATTTAGAATGATGAGATCTACGCGGTCCTTTAGGTTCCACACCATTTCGACAACTTTCATTTTTTTAGCATAATTTTGAGCACCTGATCAGTGCATGTGGTATTGTTTGCATGTTGTACATGATGTGTTGTGCACATGTGATACTAGATATGTGCATTATGTATTCATGGTGTCGTGATATGTGTATTCATTATGTTGCACTATGTGTATGTATAAATATTGGGCTGTGTTGTACACTGGGTGTAGGCGTATGTGTTGTAAGTCAGGTGTAGGTGCATGTAGTATATGGTGATGTATGACGTGTGTGGTTGCATGTGCGTGATGCACATTTTATGTATGTGTATGTGATTAAATAGAGGCGAAGGCACTAGGTGCTTGCTGGGTGTGGCAATCGATCCGATGTGTGTACAGAAAGAACAAAGGCAGAAGTGAGAACCGAAAAAGGATAAGTATCGATATTTTATTTCAATTTTATTATGCATGTGATCTATGATTCTGACTTATGATGATTACATATTATTTATGATTATGGTTTGTGATGATTGCATGTGATTAATGATTTTGACTTCTATGGTTGTGTTTTGAGCTAACCAAATGTGATATGTTTATACACGATGATTTAATCAAACAACTAATTTGACTTGTTGTGATAGGAAGTGAAAAAAATTGTAGTTGTACCTTATTGATGGGTCACTAATGAGGTATGATTTGAGTTTATTTCAATTTATTTTTAATCTAATGGAAATTATTTGCTTGGTACAAGAAATCATGCAATACCCGGTTTTGGATGGCTGAAATTGAATGCAAGAATCAACAGTGAAAGGAAATGGAAAAAGCAACAATATGATGGTGTTAGCCCCCTATGAATTTTTTGACAAGCAAACAGGGGGCTAAAATGTTTTTTAGCCTTCAAGGAATGCATTTCCTCTGAAAACACATCATCCTTGAAGTTTCCTTGTGCCTTTGTCCTTTGATAAACCCCTTCTGCTGATACCCATTATTAAGCCTCTCTGATTACAAAAATTGTGCTCCAAAAGGCTTTAATTTTCCCCTTGTATCCCTGCAAAATGTCCCATTTCAACCCTTTTTCCCTTTTGTCCAAATTCCCCTTTTTACCCCCAAATCTCCCTCCCCTAATCCTTCTAAAATTTCCCAAAAACCCCCTCTAACCCATACATAATACCCCTGGTTTGCTTTATTTCCCCCTCTTTCCCCTACCGTTACCCTTCCCTGGCCTTAAAATGCACTTAAAATGGACCATAAACCATATTTTCCATGTGTATGGGTTTAGCACCTTTTGGCCAGCCCTTGAACCATATTCCCCCCCATGTGACCGCGGTGCTAGAACCAGGCGCCAAGGCGAAAGGCGCTTACTGTATTTGAATATCGGGAGCGTTTTGAGCCATCGATCTATACAGATCGGACGGTCGTCACGTCCCCACAACTTCGACCGTTCAACCCGTTCACCGCCCGTTCATCGCATCTCCACCGTTGATTTACCCGCCAAATCAACGGTCCGTATTTTACTCGCCCGGTGGTCCCTGCGCACTGTTCTAAAACCGGCGGTATCTATCGCACCGCCTTTGGGAGGCTGGCGGTATTTTTCATTTCGGAGCGATTCCATTCATCGCCTGACACGTGGCTTTGTCACTATTCCAAAACCGCCCCCTCATCGCGCGTTATCGTTCGGTATTTGACATGGCGCGATATGCATATACACCATCCGATCTTCGATCGTCCATCCAACGGTCATCACTCTGCGAAGATGCACGGGAGTTAAACCAAGGCAGCCATACCCCTGGCCCACCATCCGTCGCCCTCCGATGCATTTTCAGCCGTCGATTTCCTCTCGAGATCGGACGGTCCAGATTTGTTTGCATGTTCTGCCGTTGACCGCTCCCGCCACGTCACCCTTTCCATGTGTCTCACCGTATTTCTCGCCTGCCCCTGTATATATATGCATTCCAAGGTCAATTTTAATGTTTTACGTTAAAATTCCATTCTCGCCATCCCCGAGGGCATTCCTCCAACTTTCGCCACGATCATTTTCCACCATAACCCTGCATTTTTCCACCATTTCACTAGTCCGCATGGCCATTATCGTCATCCCCGTTGCATCCACCACCTCCATACATGTTTTTCTTAACAGGTTTTAGTGTTTTGCAGGGTTACAGGCGGCGAAAAACCGCCATGATTCATATTCACTACTGTGGTGGTACAGTGCATAGAAGAAGCTGAATTTAGAGCCTAATATTACAGGGAAATGTCCGGAAAGGTGTCTGCAACAAAAATTTCATCGAAGGACAGAATCAAAGCTCTGCAAAACCTCTCCGGCACCACTAAAGCACAAATTTCGCAGTCAGAGGAAATCAAGAAAGCGTCAAAGAGTATCAGTGGAAAAATAACGCATTTAAGGCCTGTAATTGCAGATTTTGAGCCTTAATCCAATTATTCAAAGACAAGGTACCAGAATCAAAGACCCCGTGGATCGCTCAGAAGGTCCAATGCACAGAAAATAATACTATCAGAGTTTTCATACCAACAGTACGTTCTTCCATAAAAGGACACAGTATCCATATTTATTTTATTCTATGCCATGTTCTAGGGAGATTTTTTAGCCCTGACAACAGTCCTATGCTACCAGTGCATTAGTTACACAGTATGGAAAACCATAGCATCATCGTTCTGCATTTTGTTCAGTACACCAGAGACATACCTGGAGTAAATGGAAACCTGATGAAGACCACTCCATCATCCAACGAGTACCAGAGATAAATTCTCAGAATTTAAACTGAATGGAGCCTCGGCCTTCCTGCTGCTTCAGAGTTTTTAATGCTACATTTAAGTTTACATCTACTCCTGTTATTATTTTCTCTTATAAGAATCCTGAAGAACATATTGTAAAGGTTGTTGTTCGGCTGCTGCCGTTGTAGTTAGAGGGATTCAGTTTTGACTATTAGAACAGTTTGGGAGAGAGTAGCAGAGTAGTTTGTATTGTAGTAGGCTGGGAGGAGAAGTTTGGATTGTAACAACCATTGAGCTCAGTGTATGTGACTAGTTTTGCATCAATTAATCAAGCACATTTCACAGGATCCTGGTCTATTACTATTGGTGATGTTTTCCTAACACTGTTTATTACATTTTCATGCTGTTTCATTTTCTGCTGGCTTGCATCCGAAATATGGCATAGGATTTACCCTTGTTAGGTACCCTATGTCTCTGCTCTCCTTGCCTTTAATGTTTTTCTGCTAGATGTGTTATCTAAGGATTGGTTTCAATTAATTTAACCAGTGTAGTAGTTCCTTATGCTGCTAGCTGATGTATGAATTGATGAAATCTATCTTTAGTTGTTCTTGTTGGGTTTAAGCTGGAAGATTTGGGAACACTAGGGATTAGAGTTAGCCCTGTCCACTAGGATCCTTGTGCGACCTGATGGCCTTTCTAAGATCTCTCTGTTAAACTTATCTCTTTTTTCCCTTTGAGCATGCTAAAGCTGACCTGGAGTTAAATGACCTCTGGTCTGATCTATAAGCTGCCCCTTTGTCCCTCCTTTGAGAGTTGCCTATGAGTAGGTCCAAGCAGGTCTGGAGTTAAATGACCTCTGGCCTGATCTATAGACAGAAAATTGGGTTGCTTTCCTTCTTTCACTTTCAATCCTTAATGTTCCATCCCACCATCTAATCTAAAAATATCCTTTAGTATTAGATGACTTGCCCTCTGAAAGCTTTGGCTAGTTGTTGCAAGTAATTCCCTTTCATGACTCCATAGCCCAATGGATGGCATTTTATTGACCTATCCTCTTTGCTGAAACATCCAGCTGTTTTGTTTCCTTTCTCCCATTACTTTCCCAGTCTATGATCTCATGACCAACCCAGCAACTCACCAACAAAATCATTTTAAAACCTCCCTTGTGCTTCATACCTAGCCTAATACCTTATTTTGAGCTTTCAAAGATGTATATCATTCTTTGCTTCATGGAGAGATCCCTCTCCGGGTCCAGGAGGGCTAGATCCTAGGGCCCCAAAGTGGTTCTGATGTTGTCTCATATTTTGGTCTTGCCAATCTGGCCAAAACATGGGAACCCCAACATAATGGCGACTCCGCTGGGGAATTAAGTGCATTTCACCTTAAACATTCTTAGGCACTCAAAAGACCCAAAATATCTAGTTAGATTGGCATTCTAATTGCTGATGGTGGACAACATCCTGCTTCAAGCATTCATATACATCCACCTGGCAACTCCACACTCCATAACTCTAAAAGACCAAATGACTCCACTGGTAGAAGACTCTGAACTGGTTGAGCAGACACAGTGACCTCTTTCTGATTTACAAACATGCTTCCACGCAAACAGAGAAGATATGCCCCAATGAGTACGGAGCATATCCCTGGATTCCCACACAAAATGCCTGAAGTGGACTGGTTAAAAAACCTGCCTATCTTTCAGGGTGAAAACACTGAGGACCCCTTGCTACATCTCATCAAGTTTCATATACATGTGTGGAAATTTAAAGTTGAATGGCATGAAGACTGCCTAATGAAAATTTTCATGGCAACATTAGAAGGAAAAGCTAGGGTTTGGTATGAATGGTTAGAACCTCAGAGTTTGTTTTCTTTAAGGGACATGCACCAAGTAATTTACAAGAATTATAAAGGAAACTCTCCATCCTTATCATGGGATTGTTGTGATCAATCTCAGAATATCATACAGTACCTGTTAGATATTGATGAGGATTTGGTTAATATGAATCCTGAAGATATGTTAACAACCATTCAATATTTTCATATGCATCCTAGCTATCACAAGAACATGGATGAATAAGCCGAGGAAGAAAAAAGTCAAGAAACCATAGACATTCCTCAAGATATTCCTGAAAACTCAGATGTTGATCCATCATCCCTTGCAGTTGAGGCTTTAGATGACATTCTGCCTCAAATCCAGTCTTCAAAGGAAACATAGAGCTGCTGCACTTCTGCACAAAGGAACACAAGACCATCTTCCCCTTTGACAGAAGAAGAAGTAGATCAGATCATCAATGGACAGCCAGCCTCTGAATTTTTTTACAAATCAGACATCCTTTTCCATTCATCTGATGAGCTTTGTTGCACAGAGTTGGAAAGCTCACATGTAAATCGGAGTGAAGAAAAATCTGCTGATAATCCAATATATCTGATTGGTAGCATTACTTACATTCATGATTCTCCTATTTTTGATCTATCTGATGATGATGTTCTCCAAACAGAAGATGATCTTGTAGGGTCATCATTAGTAGATTTATGGGAGGAAAATCAGTTACCTTTACTTCCAGAAAGTAATGAGCCAATGCAGGCTATTTATGACACTGATCGGGAAAGCTACGATAGTATAATAGTAGATGAGGATTCCTTGAATCTTCATTCTGCTTTACCACAGATCATCAGTGAGACTGGTAAGCAGCAGTTTTTCCTTTCAGAAGATAAGGAGGAAAACAAGGAAGAAATTTTTGAGCAGACTAAAAATAAGGAGTTTTCTCTTGAAGAAGAGGAAGAAATAAACCAAACCACTGCTCAGGAATACTTAGATCTTTTCACAGAGCTCAGCACATTAGAGCAGAATATATCAGAGCTCCAAGAGGACAGCACTGTCATATATGATGAGTCCTCCAGTTCAGATAATGAATAAGATAAGGGAGATTCTCTTCCTCAAGAGAGTCTTATGCTTGATCCAGTGGAAGAAGAAAAAATCCTGGTTGAAGCCGGCCTACCAGATATTCATAAACAGGTATCATTTCATGATCCTTATGTTCATTTCCTGCACACATTTGAAGAAGGATCAAAGGTCTTTTTGAGCAGCATGTTGCAAACAGAAAGAAAATTTTTCAAAGCTGCTGTTATTGAACAAAAAGAGTGGGAGCTGCCTTTCCTATCCAGCCTGCTCAAGGAGTTGAGCAAGAAATACCAGTCATGGGATCATTTGATGGACTGGTTGCATTGGAAGACAATGTTTGTAAGCTAGACTTGTAAATAGTCTAGTTAGAGTAGGGTAGGTAGGAAAAAACTCAATAAAGCTCAGTCTGTGAGCATGCAGTTAGTTGTTTTAATTTCTGCAAAGTCCAACAAGTCAGACAGTCTAATCCTGGCTTGACTATTTTCAATTTCTGTCTTAGAATGTAGAGAAGAAATCTGCTAGATAGTTTAATCCTAGCAGATGTTAGATTAGGTAGAGAAACCATGAGGCCAACAGTCTAATCTAGTCTCATGGAGTAATAAGGGTAGAAGTAGAATAGGTTTATTTTCCTGTTTAAAATATATATATATATATATATATATATATATATATATAATAAAAATTATGTAAAGGTTCTGCAAGTTCAAATGCACCCTAGAAGAAAAAATGCTAGGATTGTAGGATGGGTAGGTAGATTGTTTGAGATTTTTTCTACTGATTTGATGTCTTCACAATTTGTGGCTGCTGATCCAAGAGATAAAATGGATAATTCAAGTACCAGGCATCTGGCCTACACCAAATATTTATTTTCTGAATTCTTGACTCCTTCAAGAAGAAGCCATCCCCATGTGGAGCCACTGTTAGCCCCCTATGAATTTTTTGACAAGCAAACGGGGGGCTAAAATGTTTTTTAGCCTTCAAGGAATGCATTTCCTCTGAAAACACATCATCCTTGAAGTCTCCTTGTGCCTTGTCC
Source organism: Pinus albicaulis (assembly GCA_034641835.2). Taxonomy (NCBI): domain Eukaryota; kingdom Viridiplantae; phylum Streptophyta; class Pinopsida; order Pinales; family Pinaceae; genus Pinus; species Pinus albicaulis. The sequence continues at coordinate 1,720,012,878 of CM076578.1, forward strand.
TTTGATAAACCCCCTCTGCTGATACCCATTATTAAGCCTCTCTGATTACAAAAATTGTGCTCCAAAAGGCTTTAATTTTCCCCTTGTATCCCTGCAAAATGTCCCATTTCAAACCTTTTTCCCTTTTGTCCAAATTCCCCTTTTTACCCCCAAATCTCCCTCCCCTAATCCTTCTAAAATTTTCCAAAAACCCCCTCTAAACCATACATCATACCCCTGTTTTTCTTTATTTCCCCCTCTTTCCCCTACCGTTACCCTTCCCTGGCCTTAAAATGCACTTAAAATGGACCATAAACCATATTTTCCATGTGTATGGGTTTAGCACCTTTTGGCCAGCCCTTGAACTGTATTTCCCCCCACGCGACCGCGACGCTAGAACCAAGTGCCAAGGCGAAAGGCACTTATCGTATTTGAATATCGGGAGTGTTTTGAGCCGTCGATCTATACAGATCGGACGGTCATCCCATCCCCACAACTTCCACCATTCAACCCGTTCACCGCCTGTTCATCGCATCTCCACCGTTCATTTACCCGCCAAATCAACAGTCCGTATTTTACTCGTCCGGTGGTCCCCGCGCACTGTTCTAAAACCGGCGGTATCTATCGCACCGCCTTTGCGAGGCTGGCGGTATTTTTCATTTCAGAGTGATTCCATTCATCGCCTGACACGTGGCTCCGTCACTATTCCAAAACCGCCCCCTTATCGCGCGTTATCGTTCGGTATTTGACATGGCGCGATATGCATATACACCGTCCGATCTGCGATCGTCCATCCAACGGTCATCGCTCCACGAAGATGCACGGGAGTTAAACCAAGGCAGCCGTACCCCTGGCCCACCATCCATCACCCTCCAATGCATTTTCAGCCGTCGATCTCCTCCCGAGATCGGACGGTCCAGATTTGTTTGCATGTTCCGCCGTTGACCGCTCCCGCCATGTCACCCTTTCCACGTGTCTCATCGTATTTCTTGCCCGCCCCTGTATATATATGCATTCCAATGTCAATTTTAATGTTTTACGTTAAAATTCCATTCTCGCCATCCCCGATTGCATTCCACCAACTTTCGCCACGACCATTTTCCACCATAACCCTGCATTTTTCCGCCATTTCACCAGTCCGCATGGCCATTCTCGTCATCCCCGTTGCATCCACCACCTCCGTACATGTTTTTCTTAACATGTTTTAGTGTTTTGCAGGGTTATAGGTGGCGAAAAACCGCCATGATTCATATTCACTACTGTGGTGGTACAGTGCACAGAAGAAGCTGAATTTAGAGCCTGATATTACAGGGAAATGTCCGGAAAGGTGTCTGCAACATAAATTTCATCGAAGGAAAGAATTAAAGCTCTGCAAAACCTCTCCGGTGCCATTAAAGCATAGATTTCACAGTCAGAGGAAATCAAGAAAGCGGCAAAGAGTATCAGTGGAAAAATAGCGTGTTTAAGGCCTGTAATTGCAGATTTTGAGCCTTAATCCAATTATTCAAAGACAAGGTTCTAGAATCAAAGACCCTGTGGATTGCTCAGAAGGTCCAATGCACATAAAATAATACTATCAGGGTTTTCATACTAGCAGTACGTTCTTTCATAAAAGGACACAGTATCCATATTGCTTTTATTCTATGCCGTGTTCTAGGGAGATTTTTCAGCCCTGACAACAGTCCTATGCTACCAGTGCATTAGTTACACAGTATGGAAAACCCTAGCATCATCGTTCTGCATTTTGTTCAGTACACCAGAGACATACCTGGAGTAAATGGAAACCTGACGAAGACCACTCCATCATCCAACGAGTACCAAAGATAAATGCCCAGAATTTAAACTAAATGGAGCCTCGGCCTTCCTGCTGCTTCAGAGTTTTTAATGCTGCATTTAAGTTTACATCTACTCTTGTTATTATTTTCTCCTATAAGAATCCTGAAGAACATATTGTAAAGTTTGTTGTTAAATTTACATTTCGTTATAAAAGTTAGAGGGATTCAGTTTTGATTGTTAGAACAGTTCTGGGAGAAAGCAGCAGAGTAGTTTGTATTGTAGTAGGTTTGGAGGAGAAGTTTTAATTGTAACAGCCATTGAGCTCAGTGTATGTGACTGGTTTTGTATCAATTAATCAAGCACATTTCACAGGATCCTGGTCTATTACTATTGGTGATGTTCTTCTGACATTGTTTATTACATTTCCATACTGTTTCATTTTCTGTTGGCTTGCATCAAAAATATGGCATAGGATTTACCCTTGTTAGGTACCCTATGTCTCTTCTCTCCTTGCCTTTATTGTTTTTCTGCTAAATGTGTTATCTAAGGATTGGTTTCAGTTAATTTAACTAGTGTAGTAGTTCCTTATGCTGCTAGCTGATGTATGAATTGATGAAATCTATCTTTAGTTGTTCTTGTTGGGTTTAAGATGGAAGATTTGGGAACACTGGGGATTAGAGTTAGCCCTTTCCACTAGGATCCTTGTGCGACTAGCTGGCCTTTCTAATATCTCTCTGTCACTTATCTATGTTTTCCCTTGGATCATGCTAAAGCTGACCTGGAGTTAGATGACCTCTGGTCCGATCTATAAGCTTCCCCTTTGTCCCCCCTTTGAGAGTTACTTATGAGTATGTCCAAGTAGGTCTAAAGTTAAAATGACCTCCGGTCGATCTATGATAGAAAATTGGGTTTCTTTCCTTCTTTCACTTTCAATCCTTAATGTTCCATCCCACCATCTAATCTAAAAATATCCTTTAGTATTAGATGACTTGCCCTTCCAAAGCTTTGGCTAGTTGTTGCAAGTAATTCCCTTTCATGACTCCATAGCCCAATGACATGCTTTCGACTCCATACTTTGCCGAAACATCCAAAATGCTGTTCATTTCCTCCCATTACTTTCTCAGTATATGATCTCATGACCAACCCAACAACCAACCAACCAAATCATTTTAAACCCCTCTTTGTGCTTCATAACTAGCCTAATACCTAATCTTGAGCTTTCAAAGATATATCATTCTTTTTCTTTACGGAGAGATCCCTCTCCGGGTCCAGGAGGGCTAGATCCTAGGGCCCCAAAGTGGTTATGATGTTGTCTCATCTTTTGGTCTTGCCAATCTGGCCAAAACATGGGAACCCCAAAATAATGGCGACTCCGCTGGGGAATTGAGTGCATTTCACCTTAAACATTCTTAGGCACTCAAAAGAACTAGAATCTCTAGTTAGATTAGCTTTCAATTGCTGATGGTGGACAGCATCCTGCTTCAAACATTCATATACATCCACTTGGTGACTCCACACTCCATAACTCCTAGAAGACCAAATGACTCCACTAGTAGAAGAATCTGAACTGGTTGACCAGATACAGTGACCTCTTTCTGATTTACAAACATGCTTCCATGCATACAGAGAAGATATGCCCCAATGAGTACGGAGCATATCCTTGGATTCCCACACAAAATGCCTGAAGTGGATTGGTTAAAAAACCTAACTACCTTTCAGGGTGAAAATGCTGATGACCCTTTGCTACATCTCATCAAGTTTCATATACATGTGTGGAAATTCAAAGTTGAATGGCATGAAGACTGCCTAATGAAAATGTTCATGGAAACATTAGAAGGAAAAGCTAGGGTCTAGTATGAATGGTTAGAACCTCGGAGTTTGTTTTCTTTAAGGGACATGCACCAAGTATTTTACAAGAATTATAAAGGAAACTCTCCATCCTTATCATGGGATTGTTGTGATCAATCTCAGAATATCATACAGTACCTGTTAGATATTGATGAGGATTTGGTTAATATGAATCCTGAAGATCTGTTAACAGCCATTCAATATTTTCATATGCATCCTAGCTATCACAAGAACATGGATGAATCAGTCAAGGAAGAAAAAATTCAAGAAACCATAGACATTCCTCAAGATATTCCTGAAAACTCAGATGTTGATCCATCATCCCTTGCAGTTGAGGCTTTAGATGACATTTTGCCTCAAATCCAGTCTTCAAAGGAAACATAGAGCTACTGCACTTCTGCACAAAGGAACACAAGACCATATTCCCCTTTGAAAGAAGAAGAAATAGATCAGATCATGAATGGACAGCCAACCTCTGAAATTTTTTACAAATCAGACATCCTTGTCCATTCATCTGATGAGCTTTGTTGCACAGAGTTGGAAAGCTCACATGTAAATCAGAGTGAAGAAAAATCTGCTGATAATCCAGTATATCTGATTGGTAGCATTACTTACATTCATGATTCTCCTATTTTTGATCTATCTGATGATGGTGTTCTCCAAACAGAAGATGATCTTGTAGGGTCATCATTAGTAGATTTATGGGAGGAAAATCAGTTACCTTTACTTCCAGAAAGTAATGAGCCAATGCAGGCTATTTATGACACTGATGGGGAAAGCTACGATAGTATAATAGCAGATGATGATTCCTTGAATCTTCATTCTGCTTTACCACAGATCATCAGTGAGACTGGTAACCAGCAGTTTTTCCTTTCAGAAGATAAGGAGGAAAACAAGGAAGCAATTTTTGAGCAGACTGAAAATAAGGAGTTTTCTCTTGAAGAAGAGGAAGAAATAGACCAAACCACTGCTCAGGAATACTTATATCGTTTCACAGAGCTTAGCACATCAGAGCAGAATATATCAGAGCTCCAAGAGGATAACACTGCCATATATGATGAGTCCTCCAGTTCAGATAATGAAGAAGATAAGGGAGATTCTCTTCCTTAAGAGAGTCTTATGCTTGATCCAGTGGAAGAAGAAAAAATCCTGGTTGAAGCCGGCCTGCCAGATATTCATAAATAGGTATCATTTCATGATCCCTATGTTCATTTCCTGCACACATTTGAAGAAGGATCAAAGGTCTTTTTGAGCAGCATGTTGTAAACAGAAAGAAAATTTTTCAAAGCTGTTGTTATTGAACAAAAAGAGTGGGAGCTGCCTTGCCTATCCAGCCTGCTCAAGGAGTTGAGCAAGAAATACCAGTCATGGGATCACTTGATGAACTGGTTGCATTGGAAGACAATTTTTGTAAGCTAGACTTATAAATATTCTAGTTAGAGTAGGGTAGGTAGGAAAAAACTCAATAAAGCTCAGTCTGTGAGCATGTAGTTAGTTGTTTTAATTTCCGCAATGTCCAGCAAGCCGACGCGCTCTAACTTCCGCTTGAATGCTCTTCATCCTTGAAGTCTCCTTGTGCCTTTGTCCTTTGATAAACCCCCTCTGCTGATACCCATTATTAAGCCTCTCTGATTACAAAAATTGTGCTCCAAAAGGCTTTAATTTTCCCCTTGTATCCCTGCAAAATGTCCCATTTCAACCCTTTTTCCCTTTTGTCCAAATTCCCCCTTTTACCCCCAAATCTCCCTCCCCTAATCCTTCTAAACTTTCCCAAAAACCCCCTCTAAACCATACATAATACCCCTGGTTTGCTTTATTTCCCCCTCTTTCCCCTACCGTTACCCTTCCCTAGCCTTAAAATGCACTTAAAATGGACCATAAACCATATTTTCCATGTGTATGGGTTTAGCACCTTTTGGCCAGCCCTTGAATTGTATTCCCCCCACGCGACCGCGGCGCTAGAACCAGGTGCCAAGGCAAAAGGCGCTTACCGTATTTGAATATCGGGAGTGTTTTGAGCCGTCGATCTATACAGATCGGACGGTCGTCTCGTCCCCACAACTTCCACTGTTCAACCCGTTCACCGCCTGTTCATCGCATCTCCACCGTTCATTTACCCGCCAAATCAACAGTCCGTATTTTACTCGCCCGGTTGTCCCCGTGCACTGTTCTAAAACTGACGGTATCTATCGCACCGTCTTTGGGAGGCTGGCGGTATTTTTCATTTCAGAGCGATTCCATTCATCGCCTAACACGTGGCTCCGTCACTATTCCAAAACCGCCCCCTCATCGCGCGTTATCATTCGGTATTTGACATGGCGCGATATGCATATATACCATCCGATCTGCGATCATCCATCCAATGGTCATCGCTCCACGAATATGCACGAGAGTTAAACCAAGGCAACCGTACCCCTGGCCCACCATCCATCACCCTCCGATGCATTTTCAGTTGTCGATCTCCTCCCGAGATCGGACGGTCCAGATTTGTTTGCATGTTTCGCCGTTGACCGCTCCCACCATGTCACCCTTTCCACGTGTCTCATCGTATTTCTCGCCCACCCCTGTATATATATGCATTCCAATGTCAATTTTAATGTTTTACGTTAAAATTCCATTCTCGCCATCCTCGACTGCATTCTGCCAACTTTCGCCACGACCATTTTCCACCATAACCTTGAATTTTTCCGCCATTTCACTAGTCCGCATGGCCATTCTCGTCATCCCCATTGCATCCACCACCTCCGTACGTGTTTTTATTAACAGGTTTTAGTGTTTTGCAGGGTTATATGCGGCGAAAAACCGCCATGATTCATATTCACTACTGTGGTGGTATAGTGCACAGAAGAAGCTGAATTTAGAGCCTGATATTACAGGGAAATGTCCGGAAAGGTGTCTGCAACATAAATTTCATCGAAGGACAGAATTAAAGCTCTGCAAAACCTCTCCGGCGCCATTAAAGCACAGATTTCACAGTTAGAGGAAATCAAGAAAGCGGCAAAGAGTATCAGTGGAAAAATAGCGCGTTTAAGGCCTGTAATTGCAGATTTTGAGCCTTAATCCAATTATTCAAAGACAAGGTACCAGAATCAAAGACCCCGTGGATCGCTCAGAAGGTCCAATGCACAGAAAATAATACTATCAGGGTTTTCATACCAGCAGTACGTTCTTCCATAAAAGGACACAATATCCATATTGCTTTTATTCTATGCCATGTTCTAGGGAGATTTTTCAGCCCTGACAACAGTCCTATGCTACCAGTGCATTAGTTACACAGTATGGAAAACCCTAGCATCATCATTCTACTTCTTTTGTTCAAAAGATCACTTCAAAAGATCATAGATATACCTAGATAGTTGGAATTATGAAGACTAATTTCATCATCCAACAAATTACTAGAGATAAATGCCCAGGATTTAAACTGCATGGAGCTTCAGCCCTCCTTGTTGTTTCAGAGTTTTAATGCTGCATTTAAGTTTACATCTACTCCTATTATTCTTTCCTCCTATAAGAATCCTGAAGAACACATTGTAAAAGGGGGGTTCGACTGCTACCATTGTAGTTAGAGGGATTCAGTTTTGATTGTTAGAACAGTTCTGGGAGAAAGTAGCAAAGTAGTTTGTATTATAGTAGGCTAAAAGGAAAATTTTGGATTGTAATAGCCATTGAGGTCAGTGTATGTGACTGGTTTTGCATCAATTAATCAAAGAAAATTTCACAGGATCCTGGTCTATTACTATTGGTGATGTTTTCCTAACACTGTTTATTACATTTTCATGCTGTTTCATTTTCTGCTGGCTTGCATTAGAAATATGGCATAGGATTTACCCTTGTTAGGTATCCTATGTCTCTGCTCTCCTTGCCTTTAATTTTTTTCTGCTAGATGTGTTATCTAAGGATTGGTTTCAGTTAATTTAACCAGTGTAGTAGTTCCTTATGCTGCTAGATGATGTATGAATTGATGAAATTTATCTTTAGTTGTTCTTGTTGGGTTTAAGATGGAAGATTTGGGAACACTGGGGATTAAAGTTAGCCCTGTCCACTAGGATCCTTGTGCGACCTGCTGGCCTTTCTAAGATCTCTCTGTTAAACTTATCTCTGTTTTCCCTTGGAGCATGCTAAAGCTGACCTAGAGTTATGACCTCTGGTTTGATCTATAAGCTGCCCCTTTGTCCCTCCTTTGAGAGTTGCCTATGAGTATGTCCAGGCAGGTCTGGAGTTAAATGACCTCTGGCCTGATCTATAGACAGAAAATTGGGTTGCTTTCCTTCTTTCACTTTCAATCCTTAATGTTCCATCCCACCATCTAATCTAAAAATATCCTTTAGTATTAGATGACTTGCCCTCTGAAAGCTTTGGCTAGTTGTTGCAAGTAATTCCCTTTCATGATTCCATAGCCCAATGGATGGCACTTTCTTGACCTATCCTCTTTGCTTAAACATCCAGCTGTTTTGTTTCCTTTCTCCCAGTACTTTCCCAGTCTATGATCTCATGACCAACCCAGCAACTCACCAACCAAATCATTTAAAAACCCCCCTTGTGCTTCATACCTAGCCTAATACCTTATTTTGAGCTTTCAAAGATGTATATCATTCTTTGCTTCATGGAGAGATCCCTCTCCGGGTCCAGGAGGGCTAGATCCTAGGGCCCCAAAGTGGTTCTGATGTTGTCTCATCTTTTGGTCTTGCCAATCTGGCCAAAACATGGGAACCCCAACAGATGGTAAAGCACTTTAGGAGCAGGGCCATTGTGGCACATTGGTACCCAACATTGTCCATTTATTTCCATGAGCATGTTATGACTGGTATGATGCCATGTGGTGCTATGTAAATATGGTGTTGTGTGCATGATTCTACATGTGATGTTGTGTGCAGGTGGTGTTGTGTACATTTCATGCAAGTGGTGTTGTGTACATGTCATGCATGTGTTTCTGTGTACATGTGGTGTTGTGTACATGCAGTACTGTGTACATGTGGTACTGTGTACATGTTGTGTTATGCACATGTGGTATTGTATGCATGTTTTACATGTTGTGTTGTGTACATGCGGTACTAGGTATGTGCATTATGTAGTCGTGGTGTCATGATATGTGTATTTGTTATGTTGCACTCTGTGTATGTATATGTATTGCATTGTGTTTTACATTGGGTGTAGGTGTATGTGTTGTATGTAAGGTGTAGGTGCATGTATTATATGGTGATGTATGCCATGTGTGGTTGCATGTGTGTGATGCACATTATCTGTATGTGTACGTGATTGAAAGAGAAGCGAAGGAACTCGGTGATTTTTGGGTGTGGCAACTGATCCGGTGTGTGTACAGAAAGAACAAAGGAAGAAGTCAGGACAGATAAAGGATAAGTACCAGTATTTTATATTAGTTATATTATGCGTGTGATCTATGATTATCACTTATGATGATTAAATGTGATTTATGATTATGTTTTATGATTATTGCATATGATTCATGATTTTAACCTATCATGGTGGTGTTTTGAGCTAACCAGATGTTATATTTTTATACATGATGAATTAATCAAATAACAAATTTTACTTCTTGTGTCAAGAAGTGAACATAATTGCAGGTGTACCTTATTGACGCTAATGGAAATTATGTGCTTGGTACAGGAAAGCATGCAATGCCCAGTTTGGGATGGTTGAAGCTGACTGCAAGAATTTGCAGTGAAAGAAACTGGAATAAACAGTAGTATGTTGGTAAAGAACTTTAGGAGTAGGGCCATTGTTGGACACTAGTACCCAATAGTGTCCATTGATTTCCATGAGCATGCTATGACCAGTATGATGGTTTTGAGGTAGGTATATGCCTTGGTTATTTGACCTTCCGATGTGAGTAAGCCTTGCCAATGGAGGGGTCGCCCAAGGGACTATGTAGTAGAGAAGGGGATGCATGCGTAACTTGGAAGGTGTGCGACTGCATGGAAGGGGATGACCAGATTTCCTGAGGGACTATGTAGCAGAGAAGGGAAGGTCGGAGAATGGTATTGTTTGGGCCTTTTCTAGCCTAATATGGAACAAATAAAAATATTCAAATAATAATAATAATAATAATAATAATAAAATTTAGCACATTTTGCTTGGCTTTCTGGGGTAGGGGTAAGTCACACAAGTTTGGGAATGAAATTATTTTCAAAGAAAGGCCAGTTTAGCATGAGAACCTGGAAAAACGAGATAGTGAATTCTTCCCTAAACCAATGAAGTAGATAAATCCAATCTTCATGAGGTTTTATGCATGGTTTTTGAAACCCATGCAAAGTCTCAAAACATGGATGAAGTGAAGGAGGGAGCCCTGATTTATGTCGAGCAAGACTATTTACTAGATAACAGTTTGGAAAATTTCAGTGAAACATTTTTCCATTTGCTGCTTAGGTGAGGTGTTGCACATCTTTTTGAGAAGTATGATAAACTTCATGATGAGAATAATCTTGATTTCAAATTGACATATGTTTCTAGAAATGAAAACTTGAAGTCTTTATCTCAAGACATGTTAACTAGTGCATGTGACATATCTGAGATTGATAATACACCAAAGAATGGTATTATTGAAAAAGTATCACGAGAAGACAAGTATGGAAAAGGTGTCCCACTACTTCGTGGGTCAGACAACAAATTGACAAGAGAGAAGATACCTACTAATTGTTAGTCATCAATATTTTTCACCTATTGTTGATGACTAAATTCCTAGCTGAGTTTTCTAGAAGCTGATCTCCATATGTCAATTTTTCATCTAGAAAACCCCCAAACAAATTTTTGCTTTCCTAGCCCTCCTTATCAGCCTATGATTAAATCAATTTTCATTTTTCAAAGTCATGTATTGTTTTAGCAAAATATCCCCGTCTATAGTTGTCTTGGTCTTGCTGGTCTACTATCATTTTCCCCTTGGTTCTCATGAAACTCACTGTCCAATATTTGACAAAGTGTCTCCCTTCCTATCCTTGATCTTCTTGTCAAACACAATCAGAATCAATGAAAGATGACCCTAAGTTAGGTAGTGGTGCTTTAGAGAACCCCTCCCTCGACAAAAATAGCATGAGCCAGAATCCTTTGTTCAATAACAACTAGCCCTGAATTAACACTTAATCTACAAAAGCAAACCTTGATATACCCCTAGGTCGCGCCAATAAGAAAACTTTTTGTCTCAGTCCAGAAGAAATTCTACAAAGATCTAATACAGAAAGAGATGAGCATGTACACAACCTAAAAGAATATGCTTAAGATTGGGAAAAATCTCCATAGAACACTAAAGGAGCTTTTAAAGGTTCAAAGTCATATTGTTTGCATCTCTGCAGGGGGGAAATTGAATGACAAACAGTTCCAGACAAAAGCAAAGAGACAAGTCCAAATAAGTCTCATGTTGAAGAATTTTCCATCAACAGGTGGAGAGCTGCAATGATAGCAAAGCAGGAGTGCATGTTTCAAAGGTCAAAAGTTGCCCTAAAAGCTGATACCATCCTTCAAATCCACACAAATATAAAGGACTGATATAAGGTTGATCTGCAGTGTTCCAGTTTTTCCTTCAGAGGTAATGATGCATAAGTTTTCCCAAGGACATCATCATAGTACATAAGAAGACCACTGCTTCTTATGCTGCCTTGAGCTTGGGATGAAAACTCTAGTCAAAGAACAAATCAAATGTACCTCTACAAACACAGTCCAAAAAAGAAGAGAAAATGTTAGAAGACATCATGATAAGATAACCTCCTCCAATGAAGAGCAGATGGTTAGGAACAGGATCAATAGGACCTCCTTCATTTAAAAGCAGAGGGTCATCTCCCCAAAGATTTACACAGTGAAGCAGCTGATTCAAAAGGTTGAAAGTATGATAAAGCCATGTTTTACTCACAGTTAAAGGGCTCCTCCATTAAATGATGAAAGGCAGAGTTTGAAAGGACATATGGGTGGTTACTATTAAGGGTCTGTTCGTAATACTTTTGTGAAAGTTTTTCAAAGTATCATAACCTAGGTAAGTGCTAAGAGGTCCCACAGGGCTAATTTTTAGGTTACAAGGGCCTCCAAAGATCATTATGGAGAAATGTAGTTTAAGAGAAATAAAACAGAGGTTAAAGAGCACCCATGAAAGTTGTCAAACATTGCCTTCTTCATAAAAGAAAAGAAATCATCTCCAAAATACAGCCTAAGGCATACAAAAGAGAATTTCGAGCAATTGGAAGAGTTTTTAAAGGTTTGAAGCCTGCGCGACGTGCCTAGAAAAGTGCGTGGCACGTTTGGCAGAGAATTTAAAAAGGCTCATAACTGTGGTGCGACGCGCCTGTAGGCGCTGGTCACAACTGATCGAAGGCCGACCCGATAGTTTACACAGCGCAACGCTCTTTCATATGAACGTGCCGCTCAATCAAAGGGCCCTCAAAAACATATTTAGAGCTGCCAAATGATCAGCAAAGGCCCGTGAAAGGTCTTCAAGGTATTCCCCAGTCCCTCTTGGCAAATTTCATAATTTTAAAGGGGTGTTTGCCATGTTTTTTCCTAAGGAGAAATAGTGCTTTGAAAGCACTTCCTCTTCCAAAAACCATGAGATAAATAGTGGCTTTAAAAAAGAAGTTTGTCATATAAAGAGCATAAGACAAAAACAGTGATTAGAGGGTGGGGTGTTTGTATCAGTTTAAAAGGCCTTGAATGCTTTTGAGAATAGTGAAAACCATACACCAATTACAAGACAGAAATGCACAGTGGTAAAGGTCTCCAATCAATTTGAGGAGTGTCCTAAACAGTGTTAAAACAAGAGCAGGCTTTGTTTACTAAATCAAAGAAAAACAGTGGCTAGGGGATGAAGATTTTGTCAAAATTCAAAAGGGAAATGTTTGAGGGGGAAGAGTCTTTGTGCCAAAAACAAAAGAAAACTTTCTTTTCTAAAAATCACAAAAATATCTTATCAAAGGCTTCTTTTCTCAAACATAGTGCTCAAAGAAGTGATTTTGTTTTTATTTTAAACAAGAAACTTGTTTATCAACTAAGGAAGAAGAAAGGTGATGGTATTCATGAGGAACATAACATTATTCAAAGAGAAAATAATGATGGGAATCATGACAGCCCTCAAGCAAGCAATGATGAGGGAAAGCAAACACAAAACATAGAGCATGAAGGAAACTCTCCAAAGCATGTGCTAGCTGCCTCTCCTAGGCAAGGGGCCACGACTTCTTCACCAAAGCTAGAATGCCAAACAACAAAGAAGAAAACCAAGAAAAGCTCAAAACTGCCCAAAGAGGGCGCCCGGTGAGAAAAAGGGAGAAAGACACTTCTAGGCTTGGAATTTTGGCCTGAGCTTCTAGACATGTTTCTAAAAAGCCTTGAGGGACTTGCTCACCAAAATTGAGCGAATTTTGACATGATCTTGTTTTTTGACATTTTTGGGCCTAATTGCATAAAATCATGGGCACCGCCATTTTGGTTTGGAGCATCCTCAACTATTGAGAGTGGTACCATTGGATTAATTAAATTCAGGGGCATCTACCCAAAAATTTCATAGCATTTGAAGTTGTTTTGGTCCCCCAAAGATGCATAAAACACTCACTTTTTTGACATTCTGCCCACATATCAGCAAGGCCTATTTTTTGGGTTTTTCCACTCAGTCCAATATTTGAAATATTTTTAGGCATCATTTTGGAAAAATTCAAGTTTTTCCAAAAAGTAGACATCCAGATCTTTCCAATGAGCCATCACGGGCCTCGTTTCGACATCGGGAAGACCTTCAAAAGTCATTTGAAAGACAGGCAATTTTCTGGTAATGCGCCCTTAGTGCTTTTTGACCAAAAAAAGAAGATTTCTGAAGTAGCCTTTCAAAATGTGCGTTAAGCTATTTTGGGACATTGTCAGTCATAAAAAGTCAAATTTATCCCTTTTTTAGCATTTTAAGATATTTTGTTGGATATTTTTGTGCCTTGGGCTTTGCAAAGCCTCAAGGACAAGTTTAGATATTTATTTTGAACCAATGGCTAGCTAGTTGCCTTGGTTGGTTTTCCTCCTCTTTGGCCTATATATTCCAAGAGGATTCATTGTAATAGGAGGCTGAACTTGATGAATAGAAGAAATATATGGTCATATAAGCTTTGGAAGAAATACTTGTCTAATGCTTTTGGATAGTTTCTTGGATGTTCTTGGATGATGAAAGAGGATTGTTGTTGGATTCCATGACTTGGTAGAATGGTATAGTGTCTCTATATCTATTTTGTTTCTTAGTTTCCATTCATAAATCCATGTTCTTGCTTGCTATAGGATAGTAGAGAAAAAATTTGAGACATGCCCTTGCAGGCACCTCAAATTTCCTGTTTCTTCATAGCTTCCATGTTTTCTTCATTCTTAGTCACATTAAAGAATTCTTGATTGATCTTTAATAACTTAAGAATATTGTTTTCTTGTTTCATTCATGGTTTTATGCATGCTAAGTATGATTTATGGTATGCCTTGCTTACTCATGGCTAGCCATAGCTCCATCTATGAAAATTCTCTTTGACTGAATTTTCATTTGTTGAACCAAGGAGGTCTTGTTCTGATCTTGCCCTTTGCCTAAGACTATGCAATCTTGTTTTAAAAGTGCTCAATAGCTTAAAGTACCGTGTTTAGGCATTCTGACATAGTGATTTGAGTTGTTTGTCTGTCTTAAATGTATTTCCCCAAAGTCTGATAGCCATTTCCTAAAGTTAGAGAGTTATATATCTCTATGCATGGCTTGAATGTTTATTTCTATGCATTGATTAGCTTAAAGTTACATTTCTCATGATTAATGGTTTTCCCTACCATGTTTATGTCAGCTATTAAACTATTTGTGCTTGAAATCCTTTGTTATTCACAAACTTGATGTCCATCTTACTCCATTTTGCCCAAAGATCCATTTTACCTCGAATCAAATCGGCCCTTCAACAACCTTGTATCACCATCTGAAAGCTTTCTTGACCTTTTTCGACCCCATAGCCCAGTTGATCTAACATATTTTCACCTATCTTATGTCTTTGATCAGTTCATCCCTCACAACCTAACAACCAAAAACCAAAAACCTACTTCATAACTAGCCTAAAATCAGAACACAATAAGCAAACACATAGATATCCCTTACACAAATAGAGAGAGCCCTCTCTGAGTCCATGAAGGCTAGGTCCTTGGGCTCCAAAGACTGGTTTGATGTTACACTATCATTTGGCTTGCCAATCAGCCAAATCACGGGACCCTAACATAATGGCGATCACGGTGGGAATTTGAGTCAAAACATCCTAGGTATCCCTTAAGAACTCTCAAAATCTCAGTCAAACTTAGAAGAGTAGAATATGGTTGTCTCACCATCCTAGAAAAATGATGACTCAGCTGTAGGACACTCTTACAAACCTTAGGACTACATAAAGAACTCAGAAAAACCCCAAAAACTCCCTTAGATTGGTTTTTGTCAGTATTGGTAGTGGACCATACCAATATCCCCTCAAAACGACTAAAAATCCACCTGGCGACTCCACTAGCCTCCAGTAGGCCTTACTAATTTGCTAAAATTTAGAATACTATCCGATCGACCTATCCCACCGCTCACTAACATAATGGCGATCACGGTGGGACTAACTGAGTACATAATAGTCTAGCAAGCTCTTGTAGATTCATTAGTCTTTAAACTTTTAAATAGGCAAGTAGTCCATATAATCATTTAGAGTAAAATCTCTTTGTTCTCACCACCCTAGCAAAGTGATGAAACAGGTTTAGAATACTTTAATAAACCATAGGCTGCACATAAAACTCAAAAAACCCCAAAAAATTCCTAGATTGGCTTTTCCCTAGTTACTGGTGGTGGACCATAGCTACATCCTTACAAGAACAACCAAGTTCCACCTGGTGACTCCACTAGCCTCTAGTAGGCCTATTACTCCACTAGTTCTTATAAAATCTCCTGGGAATGCATTAAGCAATCCCAATCATGCTGATGGTGGACAACAGAGTTCAAATCCTCCACCTGGCGACTCCACAACCTTCATTAGACCAAAAGACTCCACTGGTAGAGAACTTTAGACTGATTGAAAAGACACAGTGACCCTATCTGATTTAAAAATATGGATCCAAGGACACAAAGGAGATATGCTCCGATGAGCAGAGAACATATCCCTGGATTCCCACACAAAATGCCTAAAGACGTAAATTGGATAGAAAACCTACCTATCTTTCGAGATGAAAATTTTGATGACCCATTTTTACATCTCATTAATTTTCATATACATGTACGGAGGTTAAAGGTTGAATGGCATGAGGACTGCCTCATGAAAATGTTCATGGGTACATTAGAAGGAAAGGCAAGAGAATGGTATGAAGGCCTAGAACCTGGCATCTTGTTTTCTTTGAAGGATTTACACAAAGTATTTTGTAAACACTATATAGGGCATTGTCCATCTCTATCAATGGCTGAAAATTGTTGTGATTAGTCTGAAAACCTCATACAACACCTTGTAAGTATTGATGAAAACTTAGGAGATTGGCATCCTGAGGATTATTTAGAGGAGATCCATAATTTTCTTACCCAAAATAACCATCAAGATGACCAAGAAGAGTTGATCCCAAATGAAATCCATCAAAAAATAAGAGAGGATCCACAAGAGCTCTTTGAAAATGTTGAAACAAATAACAATCCATCTGCCTTTCCTTGTAAAATATAGGAGGACATTCAGCCACAAGATCAATTTCCACAAAAAATGGAAAGAAATTGTTGCCCAATCCAAAGAAAACAAAAAATACCTCCTCCTTTAACTGAAGAGGAAATAGATCAGATGTTATCCACTACTGCCTTACCTACTAAAGCAATTGCTCATAAAGAAACAATAGAACAAATTGTTGTTGATGTTGAAATAATTCCTCAAAAAGACATTCATCCTTGTGAGCATTCACAAAAGGAAGAGAGACATCATATTCCACCCAGAAGAAGAGAAAGACACCACCCCTTTCAACAAAAGAAGAAACTAGTGAAATCCTAAGCATACAACCAACATCCAAACCTTTTTGTAAAGAATATATGTATATGTGTTCTACTGCTGATTTATCTACTAATGCATTTTCTTATACTAAAAGTATAGAACATACTGATGCTGATACTAAAATTTCTTCTCAAGAAGACCTGGTGCTAAAGAATAGTCATACTCATCAGGATAATGGCTCACAATCAGGAATCATCTCACTAAACCAGGGTGTACCAAGATTTCTTGAAGGTAGCATAACATTACTTTCTGAAGTTTCCAAATCAGATAATCATAAAGAGGGAGAAGGGATTCTTTCTCAAAATAATCCCAACGTTAGTCAAGTAAAGGAGGGAGTAATCCTAAATGAGGTCTATTGTTCAAATCCTCTAGGCCAGCTATTATTCGAAGACCCCTTTGCTGTTTCCCTAGAGACCTTTAAATAAGGAGTAGTGTGTTCTACCATGAACAGTTTGCTGCAAAGTATGAGGAAAAACTTAAGCACTACTGTCCGAAAACATGCCAAATGGAGGTGGCCTTTTCATTACTTCAGCATCATTAAAGAACTAAACCAGAGTCACCCATGTAATCATCTACTTGACTGGTTACATTGGAAAAGAGAGTTGGCCAAATAAATGTCTATTGTGTATAGATTAGATTAGGATAGATAGACAACAATGGAAAATAAGCTCAGCCTTGTGAGTATCTTTTCAGTTCTAGATTGTTTGAAGAAAAAGTGAAAAAGCAAAAAATACAAAAACAGTAAAAAGTAGAAAAAGAGGGCAGTTTCTAAAGAAATGGTACAACCCCATACCCAAAAAATAGTCATGCTGAAAGCACACAAGTCTAAATGCCACTACTAGTGCTCAAAATGTCTTGTTCAGTTATCTAGCCTAACCATAACTGAACATGTTTTAAATTTATTTGCTAATAAGTTAGTGAGTGGAAAGGATGGTAAACATTGTGTAAGCTTGACTTATCAAAGAGAGTAGATTAGGAAAAGATACTGGTTCCACATGCTCAAAACAGAACCAAAGAGGGAAGCAGAGATGAAAACAAATTGTGTATCCTAGCCTTGTTTTTCTAGATTTCATTTTATGCAAAATAATATTTGTGTGCAGCTTGTATTTCATGCCACAAGTACATGACAAATCAGACTGTCTAATCCTGATTTGGTCATTTTTCAATTTCATGTTTTAGATTAGAGAATAAAATCCTGTCAAACAGCTTAACCTTGATAGTTGATCTAGCATAGGTAGAGAAGCAAAGGAGTTCATCAGCTTAATCTAAACTCCCGAAAGGTATAAGTGTAGCATTAGATAGTTTCTATTCTGAAAAATATCATGTCAAAAGGTTGCTAGTCAAAATGCACCTAAAGAAGAAAAATGTTAGGAAATATAGCTGGGTAGGTAGAGATGTTTTTGAGGCTAATCATGCTGTCAATTTTAAAAAATGGCATCAAGAAAGAATGAAATTTGCGCCAATGGATAAGGCACTGGTCTTCATAAGCCAAAGATCTGCAATTTTGGACACCTCCTGAAAAGGAGCTGCCCTCCCCAAATGGAGCCACTATTAGTCATCATTATTTTTCACCTATTGTTGATGACTAAATTCCTCGCTGAGTTTTCTAGAAGTTGATCTCCATATGTAAATTTGTCATCTAGAAAACCCCCAAACAAATTTTTGCTTTCCTAGCCCTCCTTATTAGCCTATGATTAAATCAATTTTCATTTTTCAAAGTCATGTATTGTTTCATCAAAATATCCCTGTCTATAGTTGTCTTGGTCTTGCTGGTCTACTATTATTTTCCCCTTGGTTATCATGAAACTCACTGTCCAATATTTGACAAAGTGTCTCCCTTCCTATCCTTGATCTTGTTGTCAAACACAATCAGAATCAATGAAATATGACCCTAAGTTAGGTAGTGGTGCTTTAGAGAACCCCTCCCTCGACAAAAATAGCCTGAGCCAGAATCCTTTGTTCAATAACAACCAGCCCTGAATAAGCGCTTAATCTGCAAAAGAAAACTTTGATATACCCCTAGGTCGCGCCACTAAGAAAAATTGTTGTCTCAATCTGGAAGAAATTCTACAAAGATCTAATACAGAAAGAGATGAGCATGTGCACAACCTAAAAGAATATGCTTAAGATTGGGAAAAATCTCCATAGAACACTAAAGGAGATTTTAAAGGTTCAAAGTCATATTGTTTGCATCTCTGCAGGGGGAAAATTGAATGACAAATAGTTCTATACAAAAGAAAAGAGACAAGTCCAAATAAGTCTCATGTTGAAGAATTTTCCATCAGCAGGTGGAGAGCTGCAATGATAACAAAGTAAGAGTGCATGTTTCAAAGGTCAAAAGTTGCCCTAAAAGCTGATACCATCCTTCAAAGCCACACAAATACAGAGGACTGATATAAGGTTGATCTGCAGTGTTCTAGTTTTTCCTTCAGAGGCAATGATGCATAAGTTTTCCCAAGGACATCATCACAGTACATAAGAAGACAACTGCTTCTTATGCTGCCTTGAGCCTGGGATGAAAACACTAGTTAAAGAAAAAATCAAATGTACCTTTGCAAACACAGTCCAAAAAAGAAGAGAAAATGTTAGAAGACATCATGATAAGATAACCTCCTGCAATGAAGAGCAGATGGTTAGGAATAGGATCAATAGGACCTCCTTCATTTAAAAGCATAGGGTTAGCTCCCCAAAGATTTACACAGTGAAGTAGATGATTCAAAAGGTTGAAAGTATGATAAAGCCATGTTTTACTCACAGTTAAAGGGCTCCTCCATTAAATGATGAAAGACAGAGTTTGAAAGGACATATGGGTGTTTACTGTTAAGGGTCTGTTCGTAATACTTTTGTGAAAGTTTTTCAAAGTATCATAACCTAGGTAAGTGCTAAGAGGTCCCACAGGGCTAATTTTTAGGTTACAAGGGCCTCCAAAGATCATTATGGAGAAATGCAGTTTAAGAGAAATAAAACAGATGTTAAAGAGCACCCATGAAAGTTTTCAAACATTGCCTTCTTCATAAAAGCAAAGAAATCATCTCCAAAATATAGCCTAAGGCATACAAAAGAGAAGTTCGAGCAATTGGCAGAGTTTTTAAAGGTTTGAAGCCTGTGCGGCGTGCCTAGAAAAGCATGCGGCACGTTTGGCAGAGAATTTACAAAGGCTCATAACTGTGGCACGGTGCGCTTGTAGGTGCCGGTCACAACTGACCGAAGGCCGACCCGACAGTTTACACGGCGCGGCGCTCTTTCGTATGAACGTGCCGCTCACTCAAAGGGCCCTCAAAAAACATATTTAGAGCTGCCAAATGATAAGCAAAGGCCCGTGAAAGGTCTTCAAGGTATTCCCCAGTCCCTCTTGGAAAATTTTAGAATTTTAAAGGGGTGTTTGCCATGTTTTTTCCTAAGGAGAAATAGTACTTTGAAAGCACTTCCTCTTCCAAAAAACATGAGATAAACAGTGGCTTTAAAAAAGTAGTTTGTCATATAAAGAGCATAAGACAAAAACACTGAATAGAGGGTGGGGTGTTTGTATTGGTTTAAAAGGCCTTGAATGCTTTTGAGAATAGTGAAAACCATACACCAATTACAAGATAGAAATGCATAGTGGTAAAGGTCTCCAATAAATTTGAGGAGTGTCCTAAACAGTGTTAAAACAAGAGCAGGCTTTGTTTACTAAATCAAAGAAAAACAATGGCTAGGGGATGAAGATTTTGTCAAAATTTAAAAGGGCAATGTTTGAGGAGGAAGAGTCTTTGTGCCAAAAACAAAAGAAAACTTTCTTTTCTAAAAATCACAAAAAGATCTTGTCAAAGGCTTATTTTCTCAAACATAGTGCTCAAAGAAGTGATTTTGTTTTTATTTTAAACAAGAAACTTGTTTATCAACTAAGGAAGAAGAAAGGTGATGGTATTCATGAGGAACATAACATTCTTCAAAGAGACAATAATGATGGGAATCATGACAGCCCTCAAGCAAGCAATGATGAGGGCAAGCAAACAAAAAACATAGAGCATGAAGGACACTCTCCAAAGCATGTGCTAGCTGCCTCTCCTAGGCAAGGGGCCATGACTTCTTCACCAAAGCTAGAATGCCAAACAACAAAGAAGACAACCAAGAAAAGCTCAAAACTGCCCAAAGAGGGCGCCCGGTGAGAAAAAAGGAGAAAGACACCTCTAGGCTTGGAATTTTGGCCCAAGCTTCTAGAAATGTTTCTAAAAAGCCTTGAGGGACTTGCTCACCTAAATTGAGCAAATTTTGACACGATCTTGTTTTTTGACATTTTTGGGCCTAATTGCATAAAATCATGGGCGTTGCCATTTTAATTTGGAGCATCCTCAACTCTTGAGAGTGGTACCATTGGATGCATTAAATTCAGGGGCATCTACTCAAAAATTTTCATAGCATTTGAAGTTGTTTTGGTCCCCCAAAGATGCATAAAACACTCACTTTTTCGACATTCTACCCACATATCAGCAAGGCCTATTTTTTGGGTTTTTCCACTCAGTCTAGTATTTGACAGAATTTTAGGCATTATTTTGGGAAAATTCAAGTTGTTCCAGAAATTAGACATCTAGAGCTTTCCAACAAGCCATCACGGTCCTCGTTTTGACATTGGGAAGGCCTTCAAAAGTCATCCGTAAGACATGCAATTTTCTGCTGACGTGCCCTTAGTGCTTTTTGACCAAAAAAGGAAGATTTCTGAAGTAGCCTTTCAAAATGTGCGTTAAGCTATTTTGGGACATTTTCAGTCATAAAAAGTCAAATGTATTCCCTTTTTTAGCATTTTAAGATATTTTGTTGGAGATTTTTGTGCCTTGGGCTTTGCAAAGCCTCAAGGACAAGTTTAGATATTTATTTTGAACCAATGGCTAGCTAGTTGCCTTGGTTGGTTTTCCTCCTCTTTGGCCTATATATTCCAAGAGGATTCATTGTAATAGGAGGCTGAAATTGATGAATAGAAGCAATATATGGTCATATAAGCTTTGGAAGAAATACTTGTCTAATGCTTTTGAATAGTTTCTTGGATGTTCTTGGATGATGAAAGAGGATTGTTGTTGGATTCCATGACTTGGTAGAATGGTATAGTGTCTCTATCTCTGTTTTGTTTCTTAGTTTTCATTCATAAATCCATGTTCTTGCTTGCTATAGGACAATAGAGAACAAATTTGAGACATGCCCTTGCAGGCACCTCAAATTTCCTGTTTCTTCATAGCTTCCATGTTTTCTTCATTCTTAGTCACATTAAAGAATTCTTGATTGCTCTTTAATAACTTAAGAATATTGTTTGCTTGTTTCATTCATGGTTCTATGCATGATAAGTATGATTTACGGTATGCTCTGCTTACTCATGGCTAGCCATAGCTCCATCTATGAAACTTCTCTTTGACTGATTAGATTGTCATTTGTTGAACTAAGGAGGTCTTGTTCTGATCTTGCCCTTTGCCTAAGACTATGCAATCTTGTTTTCAAAGTGTTCAATAGCTTGAAGTACTGTGTTTAGGCATTCTGGCATAGTGATTTGAGTTGTTTGTCTGTCTTAAATGTATTTCCCCAAAGTCCGATAGCCATTTCCTAAAGTTAGAGAGTTATATATCTCTATGCATGGCTTGAATGTTTATTTCTATGCATTTATTAGCTTATAGTTACATTTCTCATGATTAATGGTTTTCCCTACCATGTTTATGTCAGTTGTTAAACTAGTTATGCTTGGAATCCTTTGTTATTCACAAACTTGATGTCCATCTTACTCCATTTTTCCCAAAGATCCATTTTACCTCGAATCAAATCGGCCCTTCAACAACCTTGTATCACCATCTGAAAGCTTTCTTGACCTTTTTCGACCCCATAGCCTAGTTTATCTGACATCTTTTCACCTATCTTATGTCTTTGATCAGTTCACCCCTCACAACCTAAAAAACCAAAAACCAAAAACCTACTTCATAGCTAGCCTAAAATCAGAACACAATAAGTAAACACATAGATATCCCTTACACAAATAGAGAGAGACCTCTCTGAGCCCAGGAAGGCTAGGTCCTTGGGCTCCAAAGACTGGTTTGATGTTACACTATCATTTGGCTTGCCAATCAGCCAAATCACGGGACCCTAACACTAATATTTTCTGGACAAATTTTCTAAAGGGAAGGTGTATAAAAAAAAACACGGCACTACTGCATAAATGCAGAGACCAAGAAGAAAGGTTCAATACTATGAAGGGTCACCCACTAAGTCTGTGTCGAATTCTAATGATGTAGAAGCAAAGAAGAAGTGAAGACGTGTATGTGGAACACTTGATCCAATATCAGTATCCTCCTGGATTAAGGATGCCAAAATTCATTGGAAAGTGAAAAGGAAATAATTGAAAACAACATCCAGTTTCATGCAGATGGTGCCAAACAAACATCCAATGAATTTGTAAAAGATGATTGTGGAAAATTGTCCCATCCCATGTGTAAGAAATCATGCACATACATGGTCTATGGCAAACATCCTAGCTCGTGATTTGCTATCCTGAAGGTTTTTTTAGTGGAAACACATAAACTGAGGATGGAAATGATTTACATGTGGCACAATAAAATATTTATAATAGAATAAAGGTAGATTTAGTAAAAATTTGAAAAATTTTGCAACTACCAGAGGTAGTCACAAGGATGGCAGAGGAATTTCTTTCCTATGTAACAAGTGATTATTTCCTTCCAAAGGAAACAACAAGCTTCACACAAGCTATTGAAATATCCCTTTGTTGGGCAACAACTGAATCTTTGAAATACAACATGGATCTAGAAAAATAACTTGAACTTGCAAAGATCCATATGAATTTCAAGTCTAGGAGGGTGGAAGTTGATTTAGCGTATTTAAAATTAAGATAACAATGATTGAGTTTAAGGAGAGATATTCCACACAATACATAACTGTCTGGTAGTGGAATTAACATAACATCTGGATACTCAGCCAGAGAGCAACATGATGATGAGATGTTTTTACAAGATGACAATGTTTCTACATCAAGAAGTAATGAAAATATAAAAATCTCAATACAAACCACGTTAATCTAGGATCCAATCAGCATGTATAATTCATTTCGATTAGATGATGAGCTCTGGTAAAAAACGTAGGGTTTTCTAGACAACAGATTTTAAGTGGACGTTTTGAACAAATGAAGGTGAATTTTAAAAATCCGCGATCTGGGTTTTTTGAAAAAGGATCTGAATTGACTTTCATTTTGTGAAGTTTCCAAAAAATGTTAGTCATTTGAGAGATTTGGTGAGTTCCTTCAAACACCAATTTTTGTAAAAGCCCCTGCAATTGACTCATTTATGGTGGAATTCGATCTTTATTTTGACAATTTTCTCCTTGGAAGAGACTCAAAGAAGTGCATACATTAGAGATGATCAACATTAAATTAAATCCATGGTTAGTGCAACTTCTCCATTGATTTGGTGATGGTTTCTATAAGGAAATATATTTAGGTATTGGTTCTTCCGACAATTCTTTATTTCTGGAAAATTTTACGTTTCATGGCCTTTACATATTTACACATTGCATGAGAAATGTAGTATACACTTGGAGGTGAGGTTGTGGAGGTTATTAATATTCTGGAATGTGAGCTGAAAGCTTAAGAGGGTGTGTATGCCTATCATGAAAATGGTCTTGATTAAATTTGATGCAGAGGATTATGATGATTGCCAAAGGAAACAACATGGGTCTCTACTGGAGAATTTGAAGAAATATAAGCTCATTGGATAGAGAAATTGGTTAATCACCGAAGATACTGCTAAAAAACATTGACATAAGAGAAGATCTAGAGTGGTGCAAAAGGATTTCATCTTCTACATTTCGTAGAGAGCAAATAAAGATGGGAAAGAGATCGATGGATCATATCTCGTATGCCCATATCCAATGACAATCTGAAGGCACAAAATGAATGGAAAATACGCAAAGAATTGATCCCATAAATATTTTTTCCCAAACTTCCATCAAACAGATCAATGGATCAAGTTAATTACGTCATCATTGTCCTCATTTCCAGAAACCTCTAAGAGGTGATCCCGTAGGCGGTCGAGGATTTCAAAAAAACATTCGTGGTTTTCTAAGCGACCCACACATATTTTATTATGGTTCAAAAGTGATTTTATATAATTTTAGAACTCCAAGATATGATATGTTTGAATTGTAATGTACAAAGTCATGATAAGAGGATGGATTTTTGTTTTGTCTTATTGACATATAAATGATATAAATTAATATTATATATACCGTGTTATATATATATATTATAAAATAATTTCCAAAAAGTCTCTCATGTATTTAAAAATGAGTTATTATTAGGGAAAAAAGATAGTTAGGTAATTTTCCACGAGTTAGTCCCTGTATAACCAATTCTGGGACAATTAATCCGTTAGGTTGAGAGGAAAAATAAAACTGGAAATTGGAGATTGTAAAAGGTTCCAGATTTTTTGACCTCAGAGTATCACACATTTTTTACTTAATCTTTATGATGATGAATAAATCTTTCTAAATTTCCAGATATTAATGAGTACAATTAGTTTTTCTTGTTCCATCTTGTGTTTAGTTCCTTCTCATAATGAAGTAATGTCGCTGCTGGTCTCTAATATTACATCTGTGATTTAGAGTTAAATTCCTTAATGAAGCTCTCCTTTATTCTGAATGTCATTTCTTCTTAACCATGTTCTTCTAAAACCAAGATAATAGATTTTGTATTAGTAGCCCGTTATTAGAAATTTTCCACCAACATTTGTATCTGATTCATGTTCATTTGTATTCATCATTTGAAGGCATTGTGAAGAATATTGTTCTGTTATAAAGATTCAAGGGTTTTATGTATTACATTCTAGGGGTTTTCAAAATGAAAGGGAAACAACTATTTTATTTCAAATTTATGATAAATGTCTTGAGCACTGATCTCAACATAGTTTTATATTGTTTCTAAAGGGACAATAGGGTCATTAGTATTTCTATATGGAATTAGATGCACATTGGGAGTGTGCCCTGGAACAATGAGTCGATAATTGTTCACTAAGGGTACAATAGCGCATGATTGTAGCGCTATACATTGGATGCAAAATTTGACTTTGGAAGTGGATTCTGGACTTCCTGGAGAGGAGGTAAATCATGGTACTACTTTGAGGGTGGAGGTGTGAGCCTCTGGATTCCCTTGTTTCTGATATAGGCATCATATCCTTCTATTTTGTGGTTGATAAAATGTGCATATGTATATATGTTTATATTATTGTAAATATCGTATCGAGTTGGATTTATAAAGCTCCATAGATAGTATTGTTGTATATATGGTTGTTATTGTAAATACCGTAATGAGTTTTGTTATAAAGCTCCAGTAAGCAGTATGTTTGTCATGTTTTCAATAGTGGTCATTGTAAATACTACAATGACCTATGTTATAAAGCTACATGGGCAATATTTTTTGATTTTAATAGCCTTGTTGGTTGTATGTATCATGGAACACCGAGGATGGTGATATGTAACAATCCTGGTTTAAAATCCATGTAAAAAAAAATATAAGACCATGGTCATGGGATGCGTATTCCAAGATGAATGGTGGGAAAAAATCCTAGTGGGTGTCACATCGGTTTATAATGTCTAAGGAAATTGGCAAAGGATTAGGAAAGGCAAGAGACATTAATTGGCATTTTATTTATGAAAATAATAGAAATTGGGAGAAAAGGAATGTGAAAGGTCACAGGTTGCATGTGAGGAGGAAAATTGAGGAAAATAATGGAAAATGAAGAAATTAGAAGCCTCATTGATAAAAAGTCTTCAAAGGATCAGTTGGTAACCTTTTTGTCAGTTCTAGCATGAAGCTCTCCCTTCTATTCTCTCTCTGATACTATTGGACACTTAGAATTTTCATGGAGAAATCTTGAAGGAGTGTGGCACACTTGGGATTTGGAGCAAGAAGGCAAAGGAAAAGTAGGAAAGTGCAAGAGGACATCGGGATCAAAAACTACAACGGGCTTTGCTTGCAAGTATCGAGTTGCCTGTATTATTTCCTCGCTATTTTTTTCATGCATGGTGATGAGGCTCATCATTAGGTATATCTTAAGGGGTTACAATGTCACCTTTTAGCTTATTAACTCTCTCTCTCTCACACATTTCATTAAATTTTTTCATATATTTCTTAGTGAGAAAGGTGTAAGAGGTTTTTTCATGACTTGAAGCCTAACATGGTTAAATTGCAGGAAATAAAGGAAATAAAACTATTTTTGAGTCATATTCCATGTCAGAGCTCAGAGTAGAAAACAAGGAGAAATTATAGGAAGTTTTTCCACCTTATTAGCTTCCATAATCAGCCCAAGATCACCTAAGATCCTCCTCCAACAGTTCGAAGTCAAAGGAATTCGAGCAAGTGAATTTTAAGAGGGAGCCAAACTCCACACCTCTAGAAGATTAAGGAGACAAATTCGTACTTTTTAGGGAGATGTTGGTAGCTGCCCATTAGTATAAATAAACATATGAAATATCTCATTAGGATTGGATTTTTATAGGCAGCTAGAGAGCTCTTGACTCTGGATTTGAGATATTTTTTACTGTCATTTTGATGTAAGAGACTTGTTATGAAATGAGAATGAGAAGTTGGTTTGCATCTCACTAATTTGATTTCAGAGGACTGAAGCTCGTGGGTTAGGGCCCAATCCATGGATTGCAGTATCTCTTGTGTATCTTTATGTTTCCTTTATGATTTAGTATTTTAGTTGTTTTCATTTCATTCTAGTAGCATCAGAAGACCATCAAAACTGTGCTGGTAGTCTCTCTCTCTCACCTCTCCCATTGGAGATTTAGGAGAAAGGTCTCCAACCATAGACCAAAAATATTTATTTTATGATTTATTGGAAAGGAAAAAGTAGTGTTCATTCTGTTTATCATGTTTTTTTTTGTAGATTAGAGGTTGGATTTATATTTTAAGTGAATGTTAGCTTAAGTTAAATAGAATTTGATTCAAGTCATCTTTTCCATTGTTTAACATGATAGTTTGTTAATGGTCAATGCATGAATGTATGTACTAGTTGTAGGACTAGCTACAGCTTCAGAGAAGGACCCATTTCAGCATTGTCATCATGGACTTCAACCCTCCTTCATTTTCCCTTCCATTCTACCACCCACAACCCTGTTTTGAAAACCATCTTCATGGCCACCATGAGCAGCCTTCTTGGTGCAAGACAAGACCTCCAAGGGTTATGAGCTTGGCTAAGGGACTTTTTCACCCCCCATCCACTTATATCCAACTTTCCATCACTCTTCCTCACCTACATTCCACCATTTCCAACATCAAAACCCTCTCGTCCTGTTTCCTGTAGAATTACAGGTTTTCCTCTAGCAAAACATGGATCTTGTAGAAGCTTCTTGTAGTAGCACTGGAAGCCACCTTCTTCACTTCAGAATCGATCCTCCACCTAATATGAGCTTATTATAGGCCTTAGTTGACCTACAACTCTGAATTCTTGGTTCAAGGATACCCCTAGGCCACTCAAATTCCTTTCCCTTTTGTCTTAAAACCGAGTAGTTTTAGTGTGTTAGCCCATCATAGAAATAAAATCATTAATATAGTAGCTAGCATGAAATAGGTAAAATTTAATTCATTATTTATGCAGTGTGTGTGTGAATATGGATTAGTTCCCTTCCTGAAAGTTGGTTGAATAATTAAGAGAATGAATGTAATCTAGTGTAATTTCCTTGACTGAAACTAGAGTAAGTGCTAGTTTATTCATTGCAAAAGTAGAGGTTAGTTAGATGAATGAGTGCAATATAGTACATATTCATTTTTTGCAGAAAAAATGGTGTTCATGATTTTTTTACATTATCGATTTTCAATTATAAGTTTGATAGACTCTCTCTCTCTCTTAGAGTAACAATAGTTCCTAGCACCTCATAGTAGAACTAAGATGAGAATGGAATAAGTAGAGCTCATATGTTGTGCGTATAGCACTGTCACCTCCAAGTTTGTATGAACCCCGGGTTGATAATTAAAGTTGAGTAGCCTCTAGGAGTTGAAACACTCTTGGTGCAATACCAGGGTTCACCACTTTTTGGCAAAGTCGTCGGGGAGATGTATAAGTAGATGTTTGTTTTTTGTTTTTTTGTTTTACATTCAGTTTTAAAATATTGAAAAAAAAATATTTCATGCCTCTTAGGAGTAGGGAAAACCAAGGAAAATTTCTTCCTAAAACCCCCATATCTCCACAGAGTCAACCTTCACTCTTCTTGAGTGACTATGAGGTAGAATACCCTCTAGGTGAGCAACCTGAAAACTTTGAGGAACTTATTGGGGAATAAGAGGAACCTACTTCACCTGTTCAAACTATGGATGAGAACATAACCCAAGGGGTCTTTCCCATCAGAGAAACCAATGGATAGACTAGGATGAAAAACATCATCCCTTCAACCCTTCCACACCTCCATGGCTTAACTTATGAGGACCTTGACACATTCATCTGCGAGTTTGATATTGTCTATATGACTTACGATTATGCCTCAGATGAAAAAAAGTTTACATTGTTCCCCTCTACCCTCAAGGATGCAGCCTTGCGCTGGTTCATGGGTCTGCCTAGGGACAACATCACTACCTAGGCCCAAATGCAATAATACTTCAACAACAACTACATAGACTATTGTACGTCCAAAGAAACCAAGGAATAAATCTTTAGGATGACCCTAGGGCCTGGTGAATCTTTAGAGGATTATGAGGAGCGGTTTCAACTCAACTACAAGAGGGCCAACTACACCCTTGATCCCACATCACTCAAGTTAGTTCTTCTTCGAGGGTTCAGGGAAGAAGTGATGAAAAATATTAATACACTATCTGGAGGAGATATCTATCAACTACCTTATGAGGAAATCAAGACTATATTCAGAAACCACTCTAGGGAAACCAAGAAAAAAGGTAGAGCTAATCAAAGCATGACTAATACATCTTCCTTTAAAACCTCCATTAAGAATGAGATTGGAAACATGTTAGAGGACTTTAAAAGTGAGATGATGCACACCTTTTTTTTTAAATGGACATGATGCAGATCAAAAGGAAACAAGAGGGAGCAGAAAGAACCCTAACTATTTTTTTCCCTAGATGCACTAGAAGACACCCTAGGAATGAATGCCCAATGAATGTCAGAGAGGCTTGCTCAGTTTGTGAAGAGAATAATGCAACAGAAAAATGTCCTTCCTTACCTGGCCTAAAATTTGTATACCAAGGGGTGGAAGGTGGACCAGAGAAACTCTGCTTTATAAATCGAAGAAGGCCTCAAGGACCACGACCTTACCAACAGAGCATGAAAGGTGTGCCTTATTCTTACTACAATTCAAGACTGAATGCACCTTTTCCACCTTGGTATTCTTCCACTCATACACCCTGTCCTAAATGTCCTTCTTGGACTCATGCCCCTCCATACCATCCTCAACTTGTCAATGAATCATTCAGCCATATGTTCCTCAACCACACTACTACATTTGGTGGAAATTCCGACACTTGGTTCCGACGCTTTTGACCAAATGTCAGAAATTTCCCCAAATTTTTTCCATCCCGCCCGAAACCGTCACTATACCGACGTTTATAGAAAAGTGTCACAATACCGACACTTAGAAAAAGTGTCGCAATTGCGACGTTTGGAGGAAGACGTCGCAATTGCGTCACTATGGCCCAAAGCGTCGCTATTGCGACGGCTGCCTCCAAACGTTGCAAGTACGATGCAACGTCTAAGTGTCGCAATTGCGACGTTTGGAGGCAGCCGTCCCAGTAGCGATGCTTTTTCCGCCGTCGGTATAATGACACTTATATGCGCGCTACATAAAAATACGAAACTTATATGAGTGCTACATAAAAATACGAAACTTATATGCGCGCTACATAAAAATACGAAACTTATATGCGCTCTACATAAAAATACAAAACTTATATGCGCGCTACATAAAAATGATTTTATTGTTTCGTATCCGTCGCAATAGCTACATTAACGTCTGATATCACGCGCGCATTCGCCCTCTGCCCTTGCAGAACAGCATTCGCCCTCAGCATTTGCCCTCAGCTCTTGCAGAACAACATTTGTCCTCAACATTCGCCCTTAGCGTTCACCCTCAGCTCTTGCAAAACAACATTTTCCCTCAGCTCTTGCAAAATGGTAATCTCTTACTGCAGGCCCTTCCTCCTATAGTAGGGTTGACTCTATTTGGGTTTTTTTGGTCAATTCCATTGGATTGTGTTAGGCTGTAGGGTTCTCTCTAGATGTCAAGAATCAAGATTCAATACCCTCTATTTTCTTCATCACCCAACACAAGATTTAAATTTTTCCCAAAGAAACGCTTATTAATTTGGCAGCCATTATTTCTCCCTGCTTTAAAAACCCTACATTTAAATGAAAACAAGCATTGCATTTCAACGACAAAAATCTATTAGTGTTGAAATGTACATGTGTGCGACATTAACGTCGACATCACGCGTGTATTCACCGCTCAACATTCACCTCGCATTCACCCTCGCCCTCTCGGGCACGCATTCTCGGCTCGCCCGAGTCAGAGAACAAACACCGCCCCCGCCCCGTAACAGTTCCTCCTCGCATTCACCTCGCCCTCTTCCGAACACCACCCCCGCCCGAAAATGGTAAGTTCTTACTGCAGGCCCTTCCTCCTATAGTAGGGTTGACTCTATTTGGGTTTTTTTGGTCAATTCCATTGGATTGTGTTAGGTTGTAGGGTTATCTCTAGATGTAAAGAATCAAGATTAAATACCCTCTATTATCTTCATCACCCAATGCAAGATTTAAATTTTTCCCAAAGAAACGCTTATTAATTTGGCATCCATTATTTCTCCCTGCTTAAAAAACCCTACATTTAAATGAAAACAAGCATTGCATTTCAACTACAAAAATCTATTAGTGTTCAAATGTACATGTGTGCATCACTTGTGTAGGGTATTCCTTTTCCACTTTCACATTATCCAAGAATGTGTGCAGTATATTTCATATTTTTTGTGATTTAGATTATCTTGAAAAAGGAAAGGTAAATTATTTCCCATGGAAAAAGAAGGTTTTCCCTTTTTATAGGTTGTTTAGACTTACGTGGAAAAATTTATGGTATGCCTTTCATATTATGTAGTTTAAATTTGAATTAACAGATTATTCTACATGAAAATATAATTACCTATGTGATGTCCTTAATCACTAATTAAAATTATAGGGTTTCAATTTCCTAGACTCTAACTCATCTGATGCTAAATTCTAGGTTCTCATTGGTGGATCACTCTTCCATTGATTTCCTTTCCCTCCGGATCTTGTCATACTTTAAAAGTCATCAATGATACATATATTATTTCAGGTATCCCAAAAGGCTTTATAGTAGAACATATTGTGAAGTTTTTTTGACACTCGAGGATTCTTTTTAGAACTGCAACGTGGTCTATGCTATCGAGTTATATATCAAGCAACTTGTCCTTAATAACCACACTATGAGGTAGGTTCAACCAATTTGAACTTGTTGGGACATAGCATATGAAGTTGTGTGATGAGTCCATATCATAGGTCTATTATGGTGAAAAAATTGAAGACACGTAATGATAGTTATTATGTTAACATTACTAGAAGACACGTAATGATAGTTATTATGTTAACATTACTAGAAACATTTTCAAAATTATCCATGCTATCAAGATGTCAAAATTCCAGGCATTAGGTGTCAATACTCGTAGCTAATAGATAATAATAATAATATAAAAAAATCACAACTTTATTTTTGAAATATGATTGTTACACATTGGTAACCTAGTTCATGAGTTACTATCACCCAAAGATTGCAAAACAAACTTAAAATATAAATTAAACCAACATGAGAATCCAACTAAGGGTTTCTCGACAAAATCATGCCATAACCTGGCATTTTGAAACCCAAATTTGAATCCATCATAAGTAATACAATGAAAAATCAGATGGATTTTCAATGCATGTTTGCATGCTACACTTATTCTTTGTCTAGATATCATTTTTTAAATGGAACCATTAGTCAAGCCCACAGTCCTTTTTATGTGAAAAATTTCAGCTGTATTTGAGCTCTTTTTTGCTCCACCACCTCCATAAACATATGCAAACATATATCATGATCTTGGAATTCCATTACATATGTATGTGCCAATGTTCCATAATCATGCCCCATCATCAATTTAAGAAATTTCCATTGAATATCAAATTATGGAGGGGGGAACTTTTTGCTGCAACATTTGGCTCAAAATCAGGGACCATCTCCGTATGAGGTGAATGAGAACTATAGATATTTGAAGAAGTAGATTAGTGCCTTTTCCTCTGGCCATGGATTCATATACAGTCATCCATCACAAAAAAATTGTCTTTGTTCATTCTCACCTTGAAAGTTGCAAAAATTCATGCCCTAATTGAAATGACACTAAATTTGAAAGATATAATAAAAATGCAAGCTAGAAGTGCCCTATTAATACAAAGGGAAAACCTTCCTACCTACCCTAACTGAGATAAATTTTGACTGAATAGGAAACATGATATTGCCAATGGAGTTGATCCAACAACTTGTTAAATTTATGGGACTAAATCATGCATTTGATTTCCAGGGAAACATGCGCATGAAGAGAAAAAGTGCAGAATTAATGGAAAATCCATACATGCCACTTATGAAAACTACACCAAAAGGTCAAAAAATCCTTAAGGCCTTAACTTAATTTGAATCCAAAAATGACAGAACATGATTAGTGAAAACACGAGAGTAGTGTGGGTGAACAACATAAATAAAAAGTGAAGATACCTTTCCCCAAGATGCTTTTGTCACCGTTGTATGAAAACATGTTTTCCTTTCCCTTTATACATGCAAGTGAATGCATTATAGGTATGGTGTTTTCCCAGAATAGGAGAAACCTACTTAAATATATCATTCGTGGAGTGAATGTTTCCTTGACCCAGAACCTCATAGAAACTTATCACTGAATTTGATGTTGGGATGGGATTGTAAAGATAACAACCTCTTCATTCCTACAAACTAGATTCCTTCCTGGAGTTAGGACACAGAGTATTGAATCAAAGTTGTAGTTTCTAACTTTTTGTATTGGTTCATCAATCTTGAAATTCAGACATTGCATGTCTTCATTGCTTCATGTTTGAATAATTTGCATCATATCGTACAATAGGAAATTAGGAATTATGATTATTATTACTTTATGGATCTATTAAGTTACTTTTAAGTTTGCATAGTTTAGTGTGAAATTATTCTAGTGTGCCCCTAGGCCCAGGTGAAGGAATGCCAAGGACTAAGAACCCTAGTTTTTAAATGGTATTGTTTCTTATACCCAAAAACTCCTCAACATCACTTCTTATTAGTTCTTAACAACAGTGTTGTAAAAAATTTGAGAATTGATATAGAAAAATCTCGCACTTCTCAAGATAAAGTCCTAAAGCTAAAGTGTGATACCATGTGTAATTCAATAGCCCCATTGTCACCTCACCAACCTCTTTTCACTTCGGGCTAGCTCTCCTCCAACTCAAGGGGGTTCTCCCTAGTAGATGTTAGGGATCTAATGGCCCAACCAAACCAAGTCAAGAGCCCCCCTAACTCTCTATGTTTACTACTATCAATCAAAATATTGAACAATAGGGTCAGACATGCATCCTGAAGATAAAATTGCTAGGGTATTTTTGGGTAATTTCAAAGGGAAAGTCCCCAAACACACATAATCAAGGAATTATAACGTGATTTCAAACATTAAATATCAACAAAATCGTTTAAAGGATATTGAAAGGAAA
Source organism: Pinus albicaulis (assembly GCA_034641835.2). Taxonomy (NCBI): domain Eukaryota; kingdom Viridiplantae; phylum Streptophyta; class Pinopsida; order Pinales; family Pinaceae; genus Pinus; species Pinus albicaulis. Next base: position 1,720,047,223 of record CM076578.1, read on the forward strand.
AAGGTGATGGAAGATAGAAAGTGCCTTACTTAAATTCTCTAAGGATTTTTCAATAGTTGCTCCAAAAGCTTCACTTCAAGGCCCTTCAAGATTGTCTCCAACAATGCTATACCATCAGCTTCAACAATGTTGCTCCAAAAATATCCTCAAGTTCTTCACAACAAGTTTACTAGAAGTTTCTCCAACAATATATTCAATAAGGTCTTCATTGTCAACTCGTCTCTTGTTTGGGTGCCTTAATGTGCAATGACATGTTTCCAGGACTGAATTCAATGAAAGGCATATTTGAAACTCTAACTCTGTCTTCCGGTGTCTTATTAGAAATTATTTCAGTTTTCATTTTGTGTTTTCAAGTTAGATATTGTTTTCAAGTTTTTACATTTATAATTTTATTGCAATGTGGCAGACTGATCAGAGCAGTGCAGGAACAACCCTGAGACAGGATGATCGCGGAAAGAGGCCAGCGGAAGAACATGTAAAGTGCCAGCATTGCTCTATCTTTAGGTATTTTAGTTATTTACATAATTGAAATAATATTAATTTTGTTCAAATATGCAGACACCTAGCCATGGTACACCTGATGATTCCCTCTTTGAGGAAGAGCTTTCTTCATCCCTATCTCCAGTGTTCTTGTTGCAAAAAAAGGCATGAGATGCAAGGTCGGAATTTAATACTTTGATAGACGCGCCTCAAACACCTGAAACAGAAGAGAGGATAAAACATCTTATGAGCCAGCTAGAAAGATATCAGGTAATAATAAAAAGTCAAAAGGATATTTTTTTTGTTCTGCATGAGATGAATTTTGATAGTTTGATTTTTAATTTTTACATTGACTAAACTAACAAAAAGTTCTTTTGTATGTAGCGTTTTCTGGCATTTTCTGAACTCGGTGTTGGTGGTAGTGGGACACAAGGGCAAGAGATTGCCCAACAACCCTCTCGTACACCTTCTACTCCTTTAGGTGCCAACCAAGAAACACACCCTGCCCAAGCAGACACCCAGCCAACCGCTGAACGTGTTGGCAATGATGAGGCCGATATGGCCAACTACATTATTGCGTTTCCTGGAGCTACACATGTCAGCTCCACAGGGACCATTAATGGCACGTTGTTGGTGAACGATGAGGGTGTCCCTATAAATCATGTACAACTCCCAGGTAAATTTTAATATTTTAACTATTTCATGTACTTTATCTAAAACATATTTATCATGTTTTTTATTTTTAAATTAATGATAATATCTTCTTCTTCTTCTTATTCTTCTTCTTTTTTCTTTTTCTTCTTCTTCTTCTTTTTTTTTTTTTTTTTTTTTTTTTTTTTTTCTGTGTAGGAAACAATGAGTTCTACAGGTTTTATAGCCATGTAGGTAATTTTTGGCCCAACGATACGCACATGGTGGAATGCAATTCCAACCTGAAAAAGAACTTCTAGATTATCTAGAAGCCCTTTTTGGGGTCGGCACATTTGACAGAACAGCGGTGGCTCGGGTAGCCGGAAAATATTTGAAATATACCAGGGACACCTATAGGACGCAATTGCAATTTAACCCTAGATATGAGCGTCCTCTCACAGTTCCAGAGAGTGAGTGGAGAGCACTTATCCATGATGGAAAAGAGAAAATGGCAAAGAAAGAAGGAAAAATGCCAACTGGACCCGCAAGGTAAATTACAACTTTAATTCAATAGCTTTAATTTTCTCTATGTCTAAAATAAAAGTGTGCTACGTCATATCTGACTTTAATCTTTTGATGCTAGGTTGCCTGACACCTCAAAGGTAACCAAAGCTAGGATTGAAAAAAAGGGCCATCACAAGCTAGGCCAGGGCGGCTACTTGAAATTGGCCGCAAGAATTGTAATTAAGTAGCTAAACATCTTATAATTAATTGTATCGCCTTCCAACGTTTTTGTAATCTTATCAAATATGATTAAAAATACACAATCATATGTAATGTAGGGTGATGACTTCGGAACAGAAACTACAGAGGAAGATAATAATATCGCTTTCCATTTCATCTATCAAGCCGTAGTTGAACGTTGCATAAGCTTGGGGCAGGTCCCAAGATCCAGAATGCCTGATAAGGTAAAACATTAACCTTTCAATATGTTTGTTTTCATCCATAAATTTAATGTCTAACAACTTTGTTTAAATCAGGGGAGAAACACTACCGACGAGGCAAATAACCCAGTTTTAGAGCCAAATGTAGATGATCCTCACGTGCAACCTGATCATTGTAGTAGGGACCAGGCCGACAATGCTACTATCAGTGAGGGCCGTGACGGTAATTAATTTCCACTTATAATTTTTTCTAATTATACCTTGATGGTTTTCCTTATAATTTTTTTTGTTTAAATGACAGAGAATGTTTCCCTTGAGGATCTTACCACCAGAGAGGAAGACAGGGCAACAGTCCCAACGGCGACAACTGGTGCACCAGGTAAATAATCTCATTGCAAATTTTTTTATTAATATTACCGAACTAGTTCAATGATATTTAAAAACTGATAATTAAAATTTAATATTATCTGTTTTTGGAGGCGATGCCCCGTCACTGGATGAGACCAGACATCGTGACAATGCAACTAGGTCAGCGGCGACAACTGGCGCACCAGGTAAATAATCTCATTGCAATTTTTTTTATTAATATTACCGAACTAGTTCAATGATATTTAAAAACTGACAATTAAAATTTAATATTATCTATTTTTGTAGGCGATGCCCCGTCACTGGATGAGACCAGACATCATGACTACGCAACTAGGTCAGCAGCGACAACTGGTGCACCAGGTAAATAATATCATTGCAATTTTTTTTATTAATATTACCGAACCAGTTCAATGATATTTAAAAACTGACAATTAAAATTTAATATTATCTGTTTTTGTAGGCGATGCCCCGTCACTGGATGAGACCAGACATCGTGACTACGCAACTAGGTCAACAGTGCGGGTCGAAAGGCACGAAACAGGAGCAAAGCATGATGATATTGATGATGTAATTAGGAGCTTTAGAAATAGGAAGAAGAAAAAGAAAATTCGATAATGTAAAATATTGTATTATTATAAGACAAACGTTACCATACTTGGAACATTTTTTGCGTTATATATAAAACTCATTTATCATACTATTTTTATGTCAAGCATTAATTGCAATGTTTCCTTGCGTACTTTTTGTTGAATTGTTTTTTTATTAGTTATTGAATATTTTTTTATGCTCATGAAAGTAAAAAATGAAATATAGATTGGGTATTGGGGAATTGAGAGTGATGTGAGGGGGGGGGGGAGGGGCCATAAGAGCTTCCACCTTCACGTGGTTGGCCCTATTTAGTAGAGAATAATTTATTGGAGCGATTTAATCTTGGAGCAAACCTCCCTTGATCCAGCGTAGCAAAAAAAAAGTCACTGTTGACTTAGTTGCTACTCTTTCAGATCGTGGGAGGCTTGTTCCAAGTTCATGCGACTCCAATAAATTGTTCTTGAAACTAAGAGGAGCTTATTCAGGTATGTTTTGACATTTTCAACATATGTTCTAACATTATCATAAGAATGCATCTTAGAGTAAAAAATACTACATCAATTACTTATATTTATTGTATAGATAATGATGGATTTTGATTGACTTGGCAGTGCAAGTACAAATCCTCTTGCATCATGAGCAATACAACTTGTCAACCAGGGTCATATCCAGGATATTTTTGCTTGTGCGCTTGACCAGGTTTGTAATGTCACATTTTGTAAGTTCCTTTACAGTTCATAATTCAATATTAAGCTTGTTCATGATTATTATCTAGGTTTTTTGTATGTGTTTTTCCATCTATTTGATTGTAAGCAACTCTGCATGTTTCCTGTTGTTCACTATGATTTCTCCCATTACCACTCCCAGGATGAATCCGACTTTATTGTTACATAGGTTACTTTATTGTTACTATGATTTCTCCATTTACGATTTCATAGGTCACATCATGTAAAGTTGTCAATCTCAGGTTGGTGATGAGCTTTAGTTCTCCAGATTTGGGGCTTTTCTGATATTTTCTCCCTCATGTCATTCCCGCATCACCTCGTTGTTTGAGCATGCCAATTGTCTACCACTTGTACCAATTGGCACATGTCAATCTCTGAGTGGTGCCACATTTCACCTATTTTCAATGAGAGTTTAGGGTTTCTCTAACATAGCTTCAGAAATCCGATTTAGTGCCTGCTTGAATATCGTCACATAATACTCATGGTTTGGATTGATGATCAATTTCTGAATGGTTGGTTGATTCATAAGAACCACCCATATAGTCATCTTGAGATATTTCAGAAGTTTTCTCGGGTTTCCTTTTTCATCGTTTCTAGTGGGTGGGATGGTGTGGGGTGATCCATCAATACTGGTGCTCTTGTAGTAGGGAATTTGTTTTCGGGGATATAAAGGAGCATTTGATGTAGATATCCCATTGGATGCATTCATAGATGGGCACGAGAGGTCAAGAATTTAAATTAAAAATATGCAACCTCTAGCATGGCAACCTGAAGGCCACGAGAGACACCGGTTAAAGATTGTTTTGTGCTGGCCTTAATATAGTCGTGATTTCTTTCTATTATCTTAATGCAAATATATAGTCCGGTCTCATTAAAATGAGGATTGTGGTTGTATTTCTCTTTGGTTGTTTATCTCTTAATGCTCCAGAAGTTGCCAAAAGTTGCGATAGTTGTTTAGTTTGCCTGTTACAACTTAAAAGTGGTTTTTAGCAATGGGAGTCATGTTTTTTAAGGTCCATACTAATATGAAGATCTTGTAATTCTATATTCAGCATAAGAGAAGATGGCCTCTGCTTTGGGCGGTATGACAACAATTGCCACATCTACCTCATTGGGTAACAATGGAAAGGGGAAGAAGTTGGGTGCAATGTTTGATAATTATGGCAGACAATTGTCTTCCCTTTCAGTTTTTTCACCCATTTCCTTTAATCGCTCAAGAAGAAGAGGGACTCTGAGATTACGCGATAGAGAGAAGGTAGTTAATACAAGAGCTATGGAAAAGGAGTTGTACTTCAACAAGGATGGCTCAGTGACAAAAAAATTGCAGGTCAGAAAAAAAATTATGTTTAAAGGAAGGTCACCTGCACGTGAAACTTCACTGCGGTGGATCTTTCCTTGTCCACTTATATTCGATTTTAATGTGTTATTTTAATTTTTCATGGAGGGTTGTTTTGGCATATGGTCTGGTATTCAATTGCACACTTACCGAAAGCATTGTCAATTTGTCTTGCAGGCGGTGTGAACAAACTTGCTGATCTTGTTGGAGTCACCCTTGGGGCGAAGGGAAAAATGTTGCCTTGGAGAGCAAGCATGGTTCTCCGAAAATAGTTAATGATGGTGTGACAGTAGCTAAGGAGGTAATTTGTAGATGTGTGCTATGGTTTTCTTTTTAACATTGTATTAGTTCCCCCTCTTAAATGTCTTAGATTTGGTAGGCATAATTTGAAAACTCAAAGGTGAAAGGAAACATATTTGTTACCCAGTGGTCTACTTGGCCTATGGACTAGCCACATTAGAGTAATGCATAAATCTTTTCACAACAACAAAAGGAAAGGGCTATGGCTGAGTCAAATTTTATTGTTATTGACAGTGTAATGAAATGTATCTCAATGCTATGGTTTTGGCCTTTTTATTGGTTGAATTAGAGGACCTAGTTGAAAATATTGGGGCCAAGTAGGTTGGTTTTCCTTTTTGCTGATGGTTTGGTGTATCTAATTGAATTAGTTGCCTAAGGTATTTTTGGTTGCAAAATCCTTTTCATTTTTCATACAGTATTAGCCTTGTGGAATACATTTGATTGTGTGGTCTTGTTAGATCTACAACATTTGTAGTTGTTTAGTCTTATGGCCGAGGTGCACTTTTATTATGAAAATAGTTGATGTAATATTGTCATTTAATCCTTACTGCAGGGTAGCATGTTGAGAATTTTCTTGTGAAACATTTGGTATTCAAAATGACACTTGATCCTATACAGCATCATGCACTTGACTTCAAAATTCATATTCAAAGTGTGCCAGACAATTCTTGCAAAATTTCAAATATTTATGTTGTTTAAACCATTATCTTTTTCATGTATTGGATGCTGAAAATGAGAAAAAGACTTTGGTATGAAACCAACTGGTGAATAATTTCCAGCAAAACAACCACTTCCAAGACATGATTTAGAAGTAGAACATATGTACTTATGAAGCATAGAAAGATATCCTCGATGCATTGTCAATGTTTGGCTAGGGTTATTTTTGGAGAAAATAACTCCTTATTCCTAGAATAGTGATCTTCAATACAAGTAAATGCCAGAGAAGAGAGATCATCGTGTGACACAAAAAAACTGAAATTGGACCCCTAAGGAGAGTTGGTGTGTCTACAATCGCTCTGTCAGCATTTTCCCTTGGTTTACCCCGTTCTTTTCCTCCAGCCTGAGTCTTAATTGACTTCTTCTTTCTTCGGGTTTATTTATCAAATTCGTAGAATTTGATAAATAAATACTATCCACAATGGTTGGACTTTAACTTATATTCCCGACTTTATATTATCTCCAATCCTTATAACCAATGTTTAACTTTCAACACTTTTTATTTATACTCCACGTTTCTTTTTAAATAAATAACTTGTAATGAACTTTCGGCTCTATATTTCACCACCCAGCCTTACAACAATCACGCTCCAGACTTATGCTAATTATCCGCTAATCGTTTAATTAAAAAATTTCATTATACTCCGGCCCCACCTATATATATCAATAACCAATCAAACACTCGTATCGTACCTGGCTATCCTCCGCACACCTTAGTTAACCTCCAGGCAAGTTCAACGTGCGACCACCGTCCGATGGCCCTTCTCCAAATCAACGAATCTTGGCAATTTCGCTCGACTTCCAACGTCGGGCTTTAACGTGCGATGGCGCGGGTTAAACGGTGGTTTTCCGGGGGTCACTTCGCCACGTGTCGCATTCCCTATGGAATCGCTCGCGAATAGGAAATACCGCCTACTCCGCAAAAGCGGTGCAATATGGGCAACCCGCTTTTGTGATTCCGCTCGTGGTTTTGGTAGAGGGCTTGACCACGGGTGCATGTCTGGTTCCGCTATCCTTTTGTTTGTTAACTCATGTCCAATCCTCGTGTCAGGTTCCGAAAGCACAACAATTTTGTCTCTTTATTAAGCGGGATTTTAATATTCGAACAAAGGTTCACACTCCGGTTCTCTGCTACGGCATCTCTTCGCCGTCGGTGGGGTGAGTTCACAGGGTTATCCAACGATTTATGGGAATTCAAAGACAGAAGAATGGAATTATCAGTACCCAATCGCCTCACAGTTAAACAATTCTTCACAATTAGCAGTTCGAGATAATTCAATGGCAACTAAGCTTGGAAATCATTTAACTGGAAACAATTGTTCACACACAGAGGTTTATTGCAGAAATCCCCTCTCTAATCTCCTCTTCCCTCTCTACTTTTATTCATCTGAGGAATTACAATTTATATACATAACATATGGCTCTTCGGTTCCTCTGAGAGGACCGTTCTAGAAATCAAAAGGTCTAATTATAATAATTCAACTAACTGAAACTGTTTGACTCCTACAACTCTAACTAGTCTAAGTAATACAGTCAGCTGAGGTATTGACACTTAGCTATTACAACTCAAATGTTTTCGAACCCTCCTAGCCACAACATATGGAAAAAACCTCCTACATTGCTGGCTAGTGCCTAATGCCCCTGCATCATCGTCTGACATAAACCTATTAACAAAAGTGAACAGGGAATGATTATTAATTATGGCATACTAAGTTGCTTTTCTAAAGAGTAATATTGTAGATAACCTTAAAAACATTTGTTAACTATTTTTGTTTGACCATTTGATTGTGTTTGATATGTAGAACTCATGGCAGCTAGTGTTTCTCCACTCATATTAAATAATTATTTCCAAAAGTTTTTTGTTACTATTACTTTAGGAAAACCATGAAGACTATGAATTTATTTCACGGACACTTCTGCCACTTGGCTTGTTGTTTATGTACTTTGAGCTCTACAAAAAAAATCTACAAAATTTGTCTCTATAAATGACCACAAAAATGTAATACTTACCTTTATATTTCAGTAACCCTGTAATAAAGTCTATTGATATATCTTCTAGTCTTTGAATATGTATGTGGAATGGTTGAAGTAACCCCAGAGATTTTACTATCTCTCTTTTATTTATTATGCAAACCTGACCTTCTCTTACAAAATTTTGAATATCTTTCTTCATTCCTTCCAAAAATATATTTTTTGATCCTTTGAGATGTTTTAAGGAACCCCGCATCCTACCATCAGAGAGACATGGGACTCCCTTAATATTTGTTTATTCAAATATGCTTGCGTGCATAAAAATATTCTACATTTGCACCAAAGTATATCTCTCTTTCACTCCCAATGCTCCATAGAGTTCATCCCATCCTTTATAAATTTTAGTTTTTGTTTAGCACTATTGTCATTTTTCCATTATGGCAAGCTTCTTCTAGCCACCTAGGAATAGAAAATGTAATTGGATATAAATTTTAGGCCTCTTCTATTTTAGAAAGAGCATCATGTACTAAATTTTCCTTACCCTTTTTGCAGATTATCTCAAAATTAAAAATTTGCATTTTTTCTCCTCATTTTTGTTAATCTTCTAATGAAAATCATAGCTTCAAAAAATACTTTATGCTATCATGGTATATCTTGACTTTAAAGTACCTCCCAATGATATACTATCCCCATTTTTTATTGCATGTAATATTGCTTCCTTTTATTTTTCATACGTAGATTTCACCAAATATTTTCTTTGAATTCCTTGCTTTTAAAAGCCAATGATATCCCTTATTGTGTTAATGTTACGTAAATTCCTTGTCCTAGTGCCTCACACTCTACTATGAATGTTTTACCAATAGGTGCAACCGATGTTGGTGTAGAAGACATGGCATCCATTAAAAGAGAGAATGCCAAAGTAGCCTCATCATTCCATATAAATGATATTTTCTTCAAGAGATATGTGAGTGGACTTAAAATGCATGCATAATTCTTAACAAATGATCAATAATATCATGTAAGTCTAAAAAATCTTCTAAGAACCTTGATTTTCTTAGGAATAGGTCATTTTGTAATAGCTTGCATCTTTTGAGGCTCCAACTTCACTCCTTCCTTTAAAACAATATAAACCAAATACTCGAATTCTTATTTCCCAAAAGCACATTTGGATATTTTTACATAAAAATGATTGTTCTCAATAATTTATATAACCTTTTCCACATGTTTACTAGTGTGGTATTCCCATGATTTATTATAAATATGTGTATTATCAAAGAAAACCAACACAAATTTTATAAGATGGGATCAAACAAAATTGTTCTCAAGTCGAGCCCGCCGGACTTCAAACGGCGATAAACCATAATTCAAACCAAATTCGTGTTCCAAAATAGCCTCCGTTGGATGCTTGGCCACTTTGTGACGCGAAACCAATGAACTCCACCCAATCTTTTCGGTCCGAAGTTGGGCCGGGTATACTGGAGAGTTGTGACGCGAATTAGTTATCAAATTCGACCCAATCTTTTCGGGTCCCATTTTCCACACTCTCACATGGAGCTACCAACAAGATCCGCTCCAATCACCGCCACGTGTCCTCAATAAAACTTGCCTCGTCCCGCCGCGGGTGCATTCGATGGCGCAAGGCGATGGAGATATGTGGCGATTTCATATCAATCCGCATTAAGATTTAACGCTGTTCAATTAAGTTCCAAGGTTTTCACATCAAATCGCATTAAATTTTAACACTGTTCAAGATCGGACCTCCACTCCCGTTAGTGATTCTGCATGCTCCAATATGATCCGGCCTTCGGCTCTCATTAATGATCAGGTATTAATTATGACGAGCGTCCTTCGATTGCATTGCATTGATAAAATGGCATTTCGCTATGGTTTTTCAGACGAGCCGGTTGCTATGTTACACTGCCTGCTCACTGTGACGAGAAGGAGAAGTGGCCAGCTGAACTGCTGCGTAGACCTTGCTGCATATCTTCATTTCTCTCGGTCTGGTCCTTGTTTTTCTTCCTCTGTTTCTTGGAATTCTGCTTCTCCGTCTCCTCTTGTGCCCACTGCTAGTGAGACTGCACCCATGCCTCGTGTGCGTCAAAGGATGCGTTGCCACAGGGGGAGCACTAGAGGTCAACTCCTGCGCACTCCCTCCAGCCCCTCAACCGAGTTGTCTTTCGGCCAGTCCAGTGATTATGCAGGTCGCTATCCAAGTACTAGGAGTGGGCGGGGTCGGGTTGTAGGATATGGCCACCATATGGATTCCCCTGCTCCTCGTTTCCCCACTGCTAGTTCACCTTCTCCCACGACGCGCACTGTGCAATTTTCCTTTAATTGCTCTCTCAACTGCCCACGAATTACAACTTCAGTCACTGTGGTTTTCCGCGAGGAGGCCCAAACGGAGGAAGAATGCACCCGTCCGGCGGGTCTAAGCTCGGAAAAAGCTGGCCAACATTCAGGCCTTCAGGAGGGGAGCCGTGGCATGAATGTGGAGGTAGCACCTAGCGATCCTGGACCTTCCGAAGGATGGTGCCGAATCGTCGAGGAGCCGGAGGAGTAGTTTGGTTAATTTTTTTTTCTTGCTTCGCGGCCCACTTAATTGGGCTGCTTTTAGATTATTTTACTGTGCTGGACCCTTGTAATATTTTTGAATTCTGTAAATTAAACGTTCAAGACTGGTTTCCCCGTATGAGGGCAGTCTTCTTAATTTTTTGATTTTTTGATGACAAATTTGCCATGAGTCTGGGCAATGATTTTGACTTCGGTGTAATTTTATTCCCACTATTAATAGATTAACTTTACTTAGAAAAAAAATGTTGCCCTGTTTCTATTTTAAACCTATTTTTTGAAATACAGAGCCATGTTTATATGGTCTACGTATTATACTCTTTCTCTGTATATCTACAGGAACCTTTTTGCTATGAACAGGGTGGATGCTGTAGCGGGCTACTAATGGAAACAAGCGAGCCTGAACCTTACATCTCGGATGCAACAAATGGTTACCAATTTTGGAATCAAGCGAGCCTGATCTTACAAGCGAGCCTGGGTTTCTACAGATGGTTATCACACTCCTCACATGATTAGCGTTTTTCTCCGTTCAAGGATTTTGGGTACTTTAATTTGTATTTGGAACAATGGACGTCGGTACTCTATCTGTTGCTTTACTATTCTACATACTGCTATTTCACTTTCTTATAGATGCCTCGGGCATATTTGGATGCTTTCTCAGATTTGTCGATAATCTCCATGTGGACCGTTACCGGGTTTTATATCATGTCCCTGTATGTGACATGGGGTATTTTTCTATCATTGTCTGGGGTGGGACTTCCACTTTTCTAGATGGATATTTGGGTTCCAATCTTCAGATGTGAAAATGTAATGACTTCATGGAATGTTTTACTTCATATAATATATTCAAAACAACATTTTTTCTCTTGTGAAAAAAAAATGATTAATGTTTATCACTCTGCCTTCAAAACTAGCGATGCTGGTCTATGTTGTTGGTTTATTGACATGGTCTGATGGTCTTTTTATATTTTGGACATATCACACTCCTCACATGATTAGCGTTTTTCTCTGTTCAAGGATTTTGGGTACTTTAATTTGTATTTGGAACAATGGACGCTGGTACTCTATCTGTTGCTTTACTATTCTACATACTGCTATTTCACTTTCTTATAGATGCCTCGGGCATATTTGGATGCTTTCTCAAATTGTCGATAATCTCCATGTGGACCGTTACTGGGTTTTATATCATGTCCCTGTATGTGACATGGGGTATTTTTCTATCATTGTTTGGGGTGGGAATTCCACTTTTCTGGATGGATATTTGGGTTCCAATCTTCAGATGTGAAAATGTAATGACTTCATGGACTGTTTTACTTCATATAATATATTCAAAACAACATTTTTTCTCTTTTGAAAAAAAAATGATTAATGTTTATCACTCTGCCTTCAAAACTAGCGATGCTGGTCTATGTTGCTGGTTTATTGATATGGTCTGATGGTATTTTTATATTTTGGACATATCACACTCCTCACATGATTAACGTTTTTCTCTGTTCAAGGATTTTGGGTACTTTAATTTGTATTTGGAACAATGGACGGCGGTACTCTATCTGTTGTTTTACTATTCTACATACCGCTATTTCACTTTCTTATAGATGCCTCGAGCATATTTTGGATGCTTTCTCAGATTTGTCGATAATCTCCATGTGGACCGTTACTGGGTTTTATATCAAGTCCCTGTATGTGACATGGGGTATTTTTCTATCACTGTCTGGGGTGGGACTTCCACTTTTCTGGATGGATATTTGGGTTCCAATCTTCAGATGTGAAAATGTAATGACTTCATGGACCGTTTTACTTCATATAATATATTCAAAACAACATTTTTTCTCTTGTGAAAAAAAAATGATTAATGTTTATCACTCTGCCTTCAAAACTAGCGATGCTGGTCTATGTTGCCGGTTTATTGATATGGTCTGATGGTATTTTTATATTTTGGACATATCACACTCCTCACATGATTAGCGTTTTTCTCTGTTCAAGGATTTTGGGTACTTTAATTTGTATTTGGAACAATGGACGTTGGTACTCTATCTGTTGCTTTACTATTCTACATACCGCTATTTCACTTTCTTATAGATGCCTCGGGCATATTTGGATGCTTTCTCAGATTGTCGATAATCTCCATGTGGACCGTTACTGGGTTTTATATCATGTCCCTGTATGTGACATGGGGTATTTTTCTATCATTGTCTGTGGTGGGACTTCCACTTTTCTGGATGGATATTTGGGTTCCAATCTTCAGATGTGAAAATGTAATGACTTCATGGACTGTTTTACTTCATATAATATATTCAAAACAACATTTTTCCTCTTTTAAAGTTTCATTTAAAAAAAAAAAAAATTGAACCTGCCGTCGCTATACCAACGCCTTGTAAGTGTCGGAATTGCGATAGATTAGAAACGTCGGAAGAGCGACAGTACAAAAACGTCATACGAGCGACGTTCAAAATGTCAGACCACATTTCGTCAGAATTGCGACAATTTACAAACGTCGGACCACATTTCATCGGAATTGTGACAGTTTACAACCGTCGGAAGAGCGACGTCCAAAACATCGGACCACATTGCGTTGGACTTGCGACAGTTTACAAACGTCGGAAGAGAGACGTTCAAAACGTCGGACCACATTTCGTCGTAATTGTGATGTTTTACAAACGTCGGAAGAGCGATGTTCAAAATGTCGGACCACATTTCGTCAGAAGTGCGACAGTTTACAAAGGTCGGAAGTGCGACGGATTGGGAAACGTCGGAAGAGTGACACTTGTTTGGAAGCGACGGAAAAAGTGTCGATAGTGCGACACTTTTTAATTGCGTCGGAACTGCGACAGTATGGCAAACCACATTTTGCCCGCCCTCGAACTGTCGCTCTTGCGACGACTATGTGTTGGAATAGCGACGAATTGGCCGTCAGAATTTCCGCCAAATTTTCTAGTGTGGTATTACCCCCTCAAACCTCCCAAAAATCAAAGGAAAAACCTTCACAATCACCTTCCACATCATTCAAATATTATGCTTTGAATTGTTAACCCTCCTTATCCAATATTCAATTGAGTCAAGATAAATATATTTTTGAATCACCACTTAACACCACAACCCTTCATCTAGAACAAGACTTTAAACACTTTTAGTTTCAAAAACTTATGAGGAAAGGAAATTTTTCTTAAGTCCCCATCCTCCCCATAACTTTGGTACAACTAGTTTCTTCCATTTTACCCAAAAAATCACATTATTTTTGGTTGATCCTCCCCACGAAAACTTGAAAAGTATCCTTCTAAAATTTTCAAAAATACCTTTCGGAATCCATGACATATGAATCCAGTAGGTAGGAATTTCCTTGAGAATTGATTTAACCAAAATAAGTCTCGCTCCTTGCGAAAACACTTGTAACTCCAACATGCAAACCATTTTTCTAGTTTTGCTACAAGCCAATTCCAATATTGTTTAGTTCTGTGTAGAACCATAGCCCATATTCCTAATTTATCCTTCAATTAGGAAAAATAGACATAGGAATAACTTGTTCCTCCTCCTCCAACCCTAAAAAGGAAATTGGATATTTACCTTTGTTAACCACCATCCCCATTCCATCGCAATACAAATATAGAATGTCATGCATATTTGTTAGGTCCTAAATAATGACATTTCATAATAGGATTACATCATATACAAATAAAATGTGTGAAAGATATAAACTCAACCCCATATGAAATCCTTCGAATGTCCTTAATCTCTTTACCTCCTTTAACAATTTTCTAATCCCCTTAGCCACTAGAATAAATAAGAGATGCGAAAATGAAAATCCTTTCCCGATCCCTCTTCTTGCTATGAAAAAACCAAACAAACACCATTTATGAGAACTATAAAAGAGGCCATTGTAACTCATCACCCAAGTAATAAAATGTGCCTCATATCCCAAATGGATCAGTAATGACTTTAGGTAAAGCTAGCTAGCCATGTCATAGGCCTTTGATAAATCTAGTTTATCACAACCACCTGTAAATGCTTTAATTTACTATTGTAAACTACCTCTCGAGCAACCAAAATAGCCTCATGAATCTTCCAACCATCTAGGAAACCGAATTTCTCCCATGAAATTGTCTCAAGAAAACGTTTTTCCACCCTTTTATCAATGATCTTTGCCACTATTTTATAAATACAATTACATAAAGTATTGAGTGAAAATTACCTAAAAGTAGTGTGATTTATATAATTTTGGAATAAGAGCCAAAAATTCAAATTTAATGTCCTAATGTTATTCCAAAAATCCTTATATCCTAAACCACCTGAAGAAAATAATTTTCAAATAATTCCACAAGTCCAAAAAAAGTTTGATAGTCTAGCCGCGTAGACCTAGAAATTTATCCTTCTAAAGATTACAAAGAGTGCCAATATTTAATTCATCCATAGATACCTCCTCCATCAATGATATATTATCCTATTCTAATACAAAAATAGGGAACAACTATGTTATTCTAATAACCTTATCAATTGAAACCATCTCCTCATCCTTGAAATATTATGAAAATGTTCCACTCATGCAACCACCGAGTCTTCAAATTTTATCAAAAACTCCCCCTCTAGCTTCATAATATTCCAAATAATATTAGCATTTTTCCTTCCATTTAGAAAAAAATGAAATAAATTTTCGTTCTCATCACCATTTTCCAACCAAAGTGCCCTACTTTTTAAACTTCCAAGAAACATCCATTTCCTCTAATAAATTGCTCATAATTTTTTTTTTTTCAAATTCAGAATTTCTGCATTAAATTTAAATAGGCTCAAAGTCCTATTCCCTACTTGCACCACTCTAAAATAATTGGAAAGTTTTTTGATTCATCTCTAGAATTGACCCACTACTGAAACCTTAGAGAGTATTCCAACATCTTCTCATATATTAAGAACTGATCCAAGACTTTTTCCTCTCTATCCTTCCCTAATCACTTATTTCTCTACGTTGGTTTACACTTAGATAAGTTTATATTAATTAAAACATATTTAGCTAATTTATGAATGGAATAGTTTTCTTTACTATCTCCCCAAGCTCTAGGACCCCATGTCTCTAAATTTCCAAAGGAAAAATTCAAATATCCTCCCCAAATAAGAGCTTGAGAAGCCATAAAAGATGTGCTTAAAACATTAATTCCCAAAGGCCACTCTATCCATGCAAAACCTGTAGACGTTCATGAAAAATATATCTTTTCCAATATCATGGGAAAATAATGTCACCCCTATTATTAAATCAAATTACTAATTATTAGCATACTTCATAGTCCTGCCATTCCATCTTGTCATAATATTCCTTGGTCTCCCCAAAACATCTAATGAAAGAAAACTCAAACCTCACGACACATCTTCTAATACCCTTTGTATAAGCCCCCATTCCCTTAAAGTTTCCTTTAGAAGCAATACATTTGGTTTTTTCTTCTCCAAAACCCTTCTTAAGGCCAACTTTTTAATATATTTGGCCAAACTTATACTATTGAAGGAAAGGGATACCATTTAGGCATCCCAATCAAGGTGTTCGTTGCTCTAAGAATCTTTTCAAGTGACATTTATCTAAAGAAAATCTAATTTTTTCTTTTTGAATATAATATTTCCTTCCTCTTCCTTTACCCCTTGGTCCATAGGTAGCCCCTAACCCAAAGACAACTTAATACCCTTCATATTTCAACCATGGGTGAAGACTATAGGGTATCCCATTCTCTTCAAAGTCTAAGGGTGAACTAGTATCAGAGAACCACAACCCACCAATATTACTCGAACTCATAAAATTATTACTTTCCAAACTAGGAGAAAAAATGTATATATCCCATTTGAAACTAAGAGGACCCATATCCAATCTCAAATATTTGTAAGAATTCTCCAAAAAATGTGTATAAACATATAAGGTGATAAGGGAATTTTATTTATTTTAAAACTTACCTGAAAAAAAATCCTTCTTTGGAAACCTCAAGGGGTATATTTGTTTGGTTCCAAACCTTCTTATCTTGAGGTATCTTCTCGTCTAACCCACTTTCTCATTTCTCAACTTGAGTGAAAAAATTACTCATCGAAGCCTGAACTTTTGATAACTTCTTGATGGGATATAAAAAATTAGAATTGGTGTTATCTTAATAACCTTATTATAAATCTTTACTTCCATACCATCTAAATGTCTTTGATCCCTTTGAAATATTTATTCTTCAACCATGTATACATTGCTCCTTATTAAACTTACTATTGAGCCTCCAATTTGTCATAATTTTGTTGATGAAACCATCCATTTTCGCATCATTCCATTCACCCATTGTCATCATTTTTAACCATATTTATTCATAAACACACCAAATTCCCACATACATGTTTAAATGGTTTATCATTATTATTTCTATTATTTTTAATGAATTAAAGAGAATTATGCATGGTTTTACTAATGATAGTTTGACTGTTCAAGTTTCTACAATTTCTGCAGCTGTCTCCATGGTTGAGATAGTAGCATCACTCTAGAATGAAATCCAACACATGGAAATTGTTTCTAGAAGCACCAATATGGATTTTTGTTGGTCAAATTCAACCCAGCTCACACATGTGGACCTCCAGGCAAAGATTAGGGGAAAACCGCTGCAGTTTTGACCAGTCAACTTAAAATGCGTTTTATGAACAAAGTAAAGTGAATATCGAAAAAACAAAACATGGGTTTTGTTCATAACGGGCCCAATTAAATTATCTATTATAATTTTTCCAAAATTACTTACCATTTGGGAGATATTTCAGGTTCTTTTGAGCCCTATTTTGTAGTTGCGTCAGCAAACATTGCACCCATGTGTCAATAAATGCCCAGTCAAGAAAACAAAGGTTGGAATGGACTATGCTTCATAAAATTTGTGGAAAATAGGTGTCCATTCAGTTATGATCTTTAGCCATATGAATCTTCATGAATTTACATTGCAACCCCTATATAAACACTCCATTGAAACAAAGAGGAGAGGTTAATTTTTTGAAGCATATTGTGAAGTTTTAAAACTCTTTTTTTCATTCCTTTTTAATGAAGAAGTGCCTTGAAGATTTGATGCGTAGTTGACTGTTCGTGTGAAGCTTTGAGACCACCTATTTTTGGAGAGCCCCTGCAAACAATGAAGGTTTTTCATTTTATGTTTTTAATGTAGTTTTCATGTTTTCATTTTATCATTTGCCGTAGTTGTTTTCAAAATTCCAATGGCAATTGCTGCAGTTGTTTCCAAAATTCCATTTTTCTATTTGATGTAGATGCTTTCATAAGTCTTATTTTATCATTTGATGTATATTCATCAATCTTTCCTTTCGAATTGTCAAATTGCAGAAGATTCATAGTTTTACTTCTAGAGCAGCGGTGATTTATTTTAGA
This sequence comes from Pinus albicaulis, assembly GCA_034641835.2. Lineage (NCBI taxonomy): Eukaryota > Viridiplantae > Streptophyta > Pinopsida > Pinales > Pinaceae > Pinus > Pinus albicaulis. The sequence continues at coordinate 1,720,065,214 of CM076578.1, forward strand.
GTAGTTTTACAAGATCATGAGTGGTTTATTTCAAGAGCATGATTGATTTCTTTTCAAAACAGTAGTGATTGAGTGATTTAATTTCAACATATGAGTGCATTCTTTTCCGTTCATGAGTGATTTCTTTACAAGTTTATCTTCATGCACAAGAATGCTGGAGAATAAGAATTTTTAGAGACTAACAAATAAATTAGTTAAGATTTCTTCATAAGATAGAGAAATTTTCTTTCGGTTTTTACAGAGTAGAAAGCATGTTGATTTTTAGAACTTAGTTGTAATTTAAATTTATCAATTTCATTAGGAACATAAGAATAAAAACATCCTTAGAAGTAATCTCTACAAATCCAATCATCACACTAATAAAATAAATGAATAAAAGAGGTTTCTAACATATATTGTGCACTTGCACTTCAAAAGTTTAACAACTCCAGTTGATAATTTATGTAATCAATTTAAGACAATTAAATTGACCAAACACTTACCAGAACCAAAATCCTCCTTTCTCTTACCTAATACATTATTTTGAAATTCAATTGGAAATCCTCTTCCAAATGACCATAAGTGTGGTATCTATGATACGTATATGTGATATATTCAGAATCTAACCTTTGGACATGCTAATTTTTATTTATTTATTTTAGTTCTCTACTAAACCTTATGTCCATTACCATCAATCATAAATCCTTAAAATACTTGTCTGCTATAATACACTACTACATTTGGCGGAAATTCCGACACTTGGTTCTGACGCTTTTGACCAAATGTCGGAAATTTCCCCAATTTTTTTCCATCCCGCCAGAAACCGTCGCTATACCGACGTTTATAGAAAGGTGTTGCAATATCGACACTTAGAAAAGTGTCGCCATTGCGATGTTTGGAGGAAGACGTCACACTGGTGACACTATGGCCCAAGGCGTCGCTATTGCGACGACTACAAGTGTGACACAATGTCTAAGTGTCGTAATTGCGACGTTTGGAGGCCTTCGTTGCAATAGCGACGCCTTTTCCGCCGTCGGTATAACGACACTTATATGTGCGCTAAATAAAAAAATGAAACTTATATGCACGCTACATAAAAATGATTTTATTGTTTTGTATCCGTCGCAATAGCTATATTAACGTCTGATATCACGCGCGCATCCGCCCTCCGCTCTTGCAGAATAGCATTCGCCCTCAGCTCTTGCAGAATAGAATTTGCCCTCAGCATTCGCCCTCAGCTCTTGCAGAACAGAATTTGCCCCCAGCATTCGCCCTCAGCGTTCACCCTCAGCTCTTGCAGAACATCATTCACCCTCAGCTTTTGCAAAATGGTAAGTTCTTACTGCAGGCCCTTCCTCCTATAGTAGGGTTGACTCTATTTGGGTTTTTTTGGTCAATTCCATTAGATTGTGTTAGGCTGTAGGGTTCTCTCTAGATGTCAAGAATCAGATTCAATACCCTCTATTATCTTCATCACCCAATACAAGATTTAAAATTTTCCCAAAGAAACGCTATTAATTCTGCTACCATTATTTCTCCCCGCTTTAAAAACCCTACACGAATGAAAACAAGCATTGTATTTCAACTACAAAAAATCTATTGTGTTCAAATGTACATGTGTGCTTAATAATGTCTGATATCACGCGCGCATCCGCCCTCGGCTCTTGCAGAACAACATTCGCCCCCCGCATTCGCCCCCCCCGAGCGCGTGCACGCATTCGCCCCGAGTTTCCAGCAATGCGCATCCGACCCTCGGCCTCTGCGGCAAATGCGCATCGTCTCTCGGCCTTCGCAAAGAAAAATGGTAAGTTCTTACTGCAGGCCCTTCCTCCTATAGAGGGTTGACCCTACAGCCTAACCAAATAGCTCCACTTGAGAAAACTTTTCATAATCTTGGGGCTGGATATACTGCAGAGCAAAAAATTGTAGTTATCATTCGTGCTCCAACATATTAATATACTTTTTACATTGAACTGAAGAAAGGGAAACAAGTAAATGCTAGCCATCATACAATGCTTTGACATAAGATTTTTGAGTGACATACTTGAAAAAAGAACTCATCGATTGATATTTATAATCATTGGAGTTATTCAAGTTAAACACAATGTCAAGAATCAAGATTCAATACCATCTCTTATCTTCATCACCCAATACAAGATTTAATTTTTTCCCAAAGAAACGCTTATTAAATTGGCAGCCATTATTTCTCCCTGCTTTAAAAACCCTACATTTAAATGAAAACAAGCATTGCATTTCAACTACAAAAATATATTAGTGTTCAAGTGTACATGTGTGCATCACTTGTGTAGGGTATTCCTTTTCCACTTTCACATTATCCAAGAATGTGTGCAGTATAGTTCATATTTTTTGTGATTTAGATTATCTTGAAAAAGGAAAGGTAAATTATTTCCCATGGAAAAAGAAGGTTTTCCTTTTTTACTACTGGAAATGATACAAAAAAGTTCCATTTATACCCGAAACTCCTATGAAACAGGAACCAAATAAAGGCCATGTCCTCAATGGACATCATTTGGCTTTGAAAATGGCCATTGCACAGTGTTGTTTCTTATATTACAACACGATAGTTTCTTAGGTCATTTCTTGTTTCTTGAGATGAAAAACAACCAAAGAAATCGTGAAGATCCTTTTAAGAAATAAATGACCATTTCTCAATCATATCTCAACTATTTTTTTATTTTATTCAGTGGTTGCTTACTTTGAGAGAAATTTGACACTTTTATAAGGAATATAACATAAAAACACAAAATGGGAAGGAATTGATGAGGTAGATGACCTTTAGTTGTTGTAAATTAAGAATTGATAATACACGATGCATGTTCTGTACTAAAAACTAGATTCCTTCCTGGAGTTAGGACACAGAGTATTGAATCAAAGTTGTAGTTTCTAACTTCTTGTATTGGTTCATCAATCTTGAAATTCAGACATTGCATGTCTTCATTGCTTCATTTTTGAATAATTTGCATCATATCGTACAATAGGAAATTAGGAATTATGATTATTATTACTTTATGGATCTGTTAAGTTACTTTTAAGTTTGCATGGTTTAGTGTGAAATTATTCTAGTCCCCAAACAAATATAATCAAGGAATTATAACGTGATTTCAAACATTAAATATCAAAAAAATCGTTTAAAGGATATTGAAAGGAAAAAGGTGATGGAAGATAGAAAGTGCCTTACTTAAATGCTCTAAGGATTTTTCAATAGTTGTTCCAAAAGCTTCACTTCAAGGCCCTTCAAGATCATCTCCAACAATGCTATACCATCAGCTTCAACAATGTTGCTCCAAAAATGTCCTCAAGGTCTTCACAACAAGTTTACTAGAAGTTGCTCCAACAATATATCCAATAAGGTCTTCATTGTCAACTCATCTCTTGTTTGGGTGCCTTAATGTGCAATGACATGTTTCCAGGACTGAATTCAATGCAAGGCATATTTGAAACTCTAACTTTGTCGTCCGGTGTCTTATTAGAAATTATTTCAGTTTTCATTTTGTGTTTTTAAGTTAGATATTGTTTTCAAGTTTTTACATGTATAATTTTATTGCAATGTGGCAGAATGATGAGAGCAGTGCAGGAACAACCCAGAGACGGGATGATCGCGGAAAGAGGCCAGCGGAAGAACATGTAAAGTGCCAGCATTGCTCTATCTTCAGGTATTTTAGTTATTTACATAATTGAAATAATATTTATTTTGTTCAAATATGCAGACACCTAGCCATGGTACGCCCGATGATTCCATCTTTGAGGAAGAGCTTTCTTCATCCCTATCTCCAGTGTTCTTGTTGCAAAAAAAGGCACGAAATGCAAGGTCGGAATTTAATACTTTGATAGACGCGCCTCAAACACCTGAAATAGAAGAGAGGATACAACATCTTATGAGGCAGCTAGAAAGATATCAGGTAATAATAAAAAGTCAAAAGGATATTTTTTTTGTTCTGCATGAGATGAATTGTGATAGTTTGATTTTAATTTTTACATTGACTAAACTAACAAAAAGTTCTTTTGTATGTAGCATTTTCTGGCACTTGTTGAACCCAGTGTTGGTGGTAGTGGGACACAAGGGCAAGAGATTGCCCAAAAACCCTCTCGTACACCTTCTACTCCTTTAGGTGCCAGCCAAGAAACACACCCTGCCCAAGCAGACACCCAGCCAACCGCTGAACGTGTTGGCAATGATGAGGCTGATATGGCCAACTACATTATTACGTTTCCTGGAGCTACACGTGTCAGCTCCACAGGGACCATTAATGGCACGTTGTTGGTGAACGATGAAGGTGTCCCTATAAAGCATGTACAACTCCCAGGTAAATTTTAATATTTTAACTATTTCATGTACTTTATCTAAAACATACTTATCACGATTTTTATTTTTTAAATTAATGATAATATCCTCTCTTTTTTTTGTGTAGGAAACAATGAGTTCTACAGGTATCTAGAGAGCCATGTGCTGGTAATTTTTGGCCCAACCATACGCACAGGGTGGAATTCCCAGAGTTCCAACCTGAAAAAAGAACTTCTAGATTATCTAGAAACCCTTTTTGGGGTCGGCATATTTGACAGAACAGCGGTGGCTCGGGTTGCCGACAAATATTTGAAATATACCAGGGACACCTATAGGATGCAATTGCAATTTAACCCTAGATATGAGCGTCCTCTCACAGTTCCAGAGAGTGAGTGGAGAGCACTCATCCATGACGGAAAAGAGAAAAGGGCAAAGAAAGAAGGAAAAATGCCAACTGGACCCGCAAGGTAAATTACAACTTTAATTCAATAGATTTAATTTTATCTATGTCTAAAATAAAAGTGTGCTATGTCATATCTGACTTTAATCTTTTGATGCTAGGTTGCCTGACACCTCAAAGGAAACCAAAGCTAGGATTGAAAAAAAGGGCCATCACAAGCTACGCCAGGGCGGCTACTTGAAATTGGCCACAAGAATTGTAATTAAGTAGCTAAACATCTTATAATTAATTGTATCGCCTTCCAACGATTTTGTAATCCTATCAAATATGATTAAAAATGCACAATCATATGTAATGTAGGGTGATGACTTCGGAACAGAAACTACAGAGGAAGATAAAAATATCGCTTTCCATTTCGGCTATCAAGCCGTAGTTGAACGTCGCATAAGCTTGGGGCAGGTCCCAAGATCCAGAATGCCTAATAAGGTAAAACATTAACCTTTCAATATTTTTGTTTTCATCCATAAATTTAATGTCTAACAACTTTGTTTAAATCAGGGGAGCAACACTACCGACGACGCAAATAACCCAGTTTTAGAGCCAAATGTAGATGATCCTCACGTGCAACCTGATCATTGTAGTAGGGACCAGGCCGACAATGCTACTATCAATGAGGGCCATGACGGTAATTAATTTCCACTTATAATTTTTTCTAATTATACCTTGATGGTTGTCCTTATAACGTTTTTGTTTAAATGACAGAGAATGTTTCCCTTGAGGATCTTACCACCAGAGAGGAAGATAGGGCAACAGTCCCAACGACGACAACTGGTGCACCAGGTAAATAATCTCATTGAAATTTTTTTTATTAATATTACCGAACTAGTTCAATGATATTTAAAAAATGACAATTAAAATTTAATATTATCTGTTTTTGTAGGCGATGCCCCGTCACTGGATGAGACCAGACATCGTGACTACGCAACTAGGTTAGTGCCGACAACTGATGCACTAGGTAAATAATCTCATTGCAATTTTTTTTATTAATATTACCGAACTAGTTCAATGATGTTTAAAAACTGACAATTAAAATTTAATATTATCTGTTTTTGTAGTCGATGCCCCGTCACTGGATGAGACCAGACATCGTGACTACGCAACTAGGTCAGCGCCGACAACTGGTGCACCAGGTAAATAATCTCATTGCAATTTTTTATTATTAATATTACCGAACTAGTTCAATGATATTTAAAAACTGACAATTAAAATTTAATATTATCTGTTTTTGTAGGCGATGCCCCATCACTGGATGAGACCAGACATCGTGACTACACAACTAGGTTAGCGGCGACAACTGGTGCACCAGGTAAATAATCTCATTGCAATTTTTTTTATTAATATTACCGAACTAGTTCAATGATATTTAAAAACCGACAGTTAAAATTTAATATTGTCTGTTTTTGTAGGTGATGCCCCGTCACTGGATGAGACCAGACATCGTGACTACGCAACTAGGTCAGCGGCGACAACTGGTGCACCAGGTAAATAATCTCATTGCAATTTTTTTTATTAATATTACCGAACTAGTACAATGATATTTAAAAACTGACAATTAAAATTTAATATTATCTGTTTTTGTAGGCGATGCCCTGTCACTGGATGAGACCAGACATCGTGACTACGCAACTAGGTTAGCAGTGCGGGTCGAAAGGCACGAAACAGGAGCAGAGCATGGTGATATTGATGATGTAATTAGGAGCTTTAAAAATAGGAAGAAGAAAAAGAAAATTCGATAATGTAAAATATTGTATTATTATAAGACAAACGTTACCAATGACCATACTTGGAACATTTTTTGCGTTATATAAAAAACTCATTTATCATACTATTTTTATGTCAAGCATTAATTGCAATGTTTCCTTGCGTACTTTTTGTTGAATTGTTTTTTTATTAGTTTTTGAATATTTTTTTTTATGCTCATGAAAGTAAAAAATGAAATATAGATTGGGTATTGGGGAATTGAGAGTGATGTGAGGGGGGGGGGGGGCATAAGAGCTTCCACCTTCACGTGGTTGGCCCTGTTTAGTAGAGAATAATTTATTGGAGCGATTTAATCTTGGAGCAAACCTCCCTTGATCCAGCGTAGCAACAAAAAAGTCACCGTTGACTTAGTTGCTACTCTTTCAGATCATGGGAGGCTTGTTCCAAGTTCATGCGACTCCAATAAATTGTTCTTGAAACGAAGAGGAGCTTATTCAGGTATGTTTTGACATTTTCAACATATGTTCTAACATTATCATAAGAATGCATCTTAGAGCAAAAAATACTACATCAATTACTTGTATTTATTGTATAGATAATGATGGATTTTGATTGACTTGGCAGTGCAGGTACAAATCCTCTTGCATCATGAGCAATACAACTTGTCAACCATGGTCATGTCCAGGATATTTTTGCTTGTGTGCTTGACCAGGTTCGTAATGTCACATTTTGTAAGTTCCTTTACAGTTCATAATTCAATATTAAGCTTGTTCATGATTATTATCTAGGTTTTTTGTATGTTTTTTTTCATCTATTTGATTGTAAGCAACTCTGCATGTTTCCTGTTGTTCACTATGATTTCTCCCATTACCACTCCCAAGATGAATCCGACTTTATTGTTACATAGGTTACTTTATTGTTACTATGATTTCTCCATTTACGATTTCATAGGTTACATCATGTAAAGTTGTCAATCTCAGGTTGGTGATGAGCTTTAGTTCTCCAGATTTGGGGCTTTTCTGATATTTTCTCCTCATGTCATTCCTGCATCACCTCATTGTTTGAGCATGCCAATTGTCTACCACTTGTACCAATTGGCACATGTGAATCTCTGAGTGGTGCCACATTTCACCTATTTTCAGTGAGAGTTTAGGGTTTCTCTAACATAGCTTCAGAAATCCGATTCAGTGCCTGCTTGAATATCGTCACATAATACTCATGGTTTTGATTGATGAGCATGTTCTGAATGGTTGGTTGATTCATAAGAACCACCCATATAGTCATCTTGAGATATTTCAGAAGTTTTCTCGCGTTTCCTTTTTCACCGTTTCTAGTGGGTGGGATGGTGTGGGGTGATCCATCAATACTGGTGCTCTTGTAGTAGGAAATTTGTTTTTGGGGATATAAAGGAGCATTTGATGTAGATATCCCATTGGATGCATTCATAGATGGGCACGAGAGGTCTAGAATTTAAATTAAAAATATGCAACCTCTAGCATGGCAACCTGAAGGCTGCGAGAGACACTGGTTAAAGATTGTTTTGTGGTGGCCTTAATATAGTTGTGATTTCTTTCTATTATCTTAATGCAAATATATATTCCGGTCTCATTAAAATGAGGATTGTGGTTGTATTTCTCTTTGGTTTTTTCTCTCTTAATGCTCCAGAAGTTGCCAAAAGTTGCGATAGTTGTTTAGTTTGCCTGTTACAACTTAAAAGTGGTTTTTAGCAATGGGGGTCATGTTTTTTAAGGTTCATACTAATATGAAGATCTTGTAATTCTATATTCAGCATAAGAGAAGATGGCCTCTGCTTTGGGAAGTATGACAACAATTGCCACATCTACCTCATTGGGTAACAATGGAAAGGGGAAGAATTTGGGTGCAATGTTTGATAATTATGGCAGACAATTGTCTTCTCTTTCAGTTTTTTCACCCATTTCCTTTAATCGCTCAAGCAGAAGAGGGACTCTGAGATTACGCGATAGAGAGAAGGTAGTTAATACAAGAGCTGTGGAAAAGGAGTTGTACTTCAACAAGGATGGCTCAGTGACAAAAAAATTGCAGGTCAGAGAAAAAATTATGTTTAAAGGAAGGTCCCCTGCACGTGAAACTTCACTGCGGTGGATCTTTCCTTGTCCACTTATATGAAATTTGAATGTGTTATTTTAATTTTTCATGGAGGGTTGTTATTTTAGATGTGTGCTCTGGTTTTCTTTTTAACGTTGTATTAGTTCCCCCTCTTAAATGTCTTAGATTTGGTAGGCATAATTTGAAAACTCAAACGTGAAAGGAAACATATTTGCTACCCAGTGGTCTAAAAGGAAAGGGTTATGGCTGAGTCAAATTTTATTGTTATTGACAGTGTAATGAAATGTATCTCAATGCTATGGTTTTGGCCTTTTTATTGGTTGAATTAGAGGACCCAGTTGAAAATATTGGGGCCAAGTAGGTCGGTTTTCCTTTTTGCTGATGGTTTGGTGTATCTAATTGAATTAGTTGCCTAAGGTATTTTTGGTTGCAAACTCCTTTTCATTTTTCATACAGTATTGGCCTTGTGGAATACATTTGATTGTGTGGTCTTGTTAGATCTACAACATTTGTAGTTGTTTAGTCTTATGGTCGAGGTGCACTTTTATTATGGAAATAGTTGATGCAATATTGTCATTTAATCCTTACTGCAGGGTAGCATGTTGAGAAGTTTCTCGTGAAACATTTGGTATTCAAAATGACACTTGATCCTATATAGCATCATGCACTTGACTTCAAAATTCATATTCAAAGTGTGCCAGACAATTCTTGCAAAATTTCAAATATTTATGTTGTTTTAAACCATTATCTTTTTCATGTATTGGATGCCGAAAATGTGAAAAATACTTTGGTATGAAACCAACTGGTGAATAATTTCCAGCACAACAACCACTTCCAAGACATGATTTAGAAGTAGAACAAATGTGCTTATGAAGCATAGAAAGATATCCTTGATGCATTGTCAATGTTTGGCTAGGGTTATTTCTGGAGAAAATAACTCCTTATTCCTAGAATAGTGATCTTCAATACAAGTAAATGCCAGAGAAGAGAGATCATCGTGTGACGCAACAAAACTGAAATTGGACCCCTAAGGAGAGCCGGTGTGTCTACAATCGCTCTGTCAGCATTTTCCCCTGGTTTACCCCGTTCTTTTCCTCCAGCCTGGGTCTTCATTGACTTCTTCTTTCTTCGGGTTTATTTATCAAATTCGTAGAATTTGATAAATAAATACCATCCACAATGGTTGGAATTTAATTTATATTCCCGAATTTATATTATCTCCAAGCCTTATAACCAATGTTTAACTTTCAACACTTTGTATTTATAATCCATGTTTCTTTTTAAATAAATAACTTGTAATGAACTTTCGGCTCTATACTTCACCACCCAGCCTTACAACAATCACGCTCCAGACTTATGCTAATTATCCGCCAATCCGTTAATTAAACAATTTCATTATACTCCGGCCCCACCTATATATATATTTAACCAATCAAACACTCGTATCGTACCTGGCTATCCTCCGCACACCTTAGTTAACCTCCGGGCAAGTTCAACTTGCGACCACCGTCCGATGGCCCTTCTCCAAATCAACGACTCTTGGAAATTTCGCTCGGCTTCCAACGTCGGGATTTAACATGCGATGGCGCGGGTTAAACGGTGGTTTTCCGGGGGTCACTTCGCCACGTGTCGCTTTCCCTATGGAATCGCTCGCGAATAGGAAATACCGCGTACTCCGCAAAAGCGGTGCGATATGGGCAACCCGCTTTTGTGATTCCGCTCGTGGTTTTGGTACAGGGATTGACCACGGGTGCAAGTCTGGTTCCGCTATCCTTTTTTTTGTTAACTCATGTCCAATCCTCGGGTCAGTTTCCGAAAGCACAATAATCTTGTCTCTTTATTAAGCGAGATTTTTATATTTGAATAGTGTTCACGACCCCGGTTCTCTTAAGTCGAGCCCGCCAGACTTCAAATGGCGATAAACCATAATTCAAACCAAATTCACGTTCCAAAATAGCCTGCTGACGTCGGCCAATTTTGTGACACGAAAACCAAATGAATTCCGCCCTAATCTTTTTCGGGTCCGAAGTTGGCTGGCGTACGGAGGGAGAGTTGTGACGCGAATTTCTTATCAAATTCACCCTAATCTTTTTCGGGTCATTTTCATTGTTCCCCGCCACCCTTTTGACTTTGTAAATAAAACAAATTGCGTCTGCGTCATTTTCATTGTTCCGTGCGCTAGCCAGTCTTCCATGAAACAAAATTCAAAAACCAACTGTTAACGCTTGCTGACTGTTACCTTGCTGAAGAGAATTGAAGCCGAGTATTTCAGGGTTCTTCTGTCATAACCAGCGCCTGTTTAAACACATTTCATTTCCCGTAAACAGGTATTTATTCGAATTCCCCGCTAAACTCTGTAAAAAATCCTAGTTTTAGTTTTAATTCTGCACTAAGGTCTGAAAAGAAGTTCAGTTTGGTCTTTTTCGTTCCCAGAACTGCAATTATATTCCCAAAACTGGTAATTGTGCCCCTTTTCCACAAAAACCCCGAAATTCCATTTCTGAATCCACAAGAACCAGAAATGGAAGTTCCCGTAGCTCTGAATGTCGTGCCCATCAATGCCCCTCACAAGGACTTGGATTATTTTCCTTTAGCCGATATGGATTTTCAAATTAAGGACTTGCGTCTCTGTGAGAATCCTCTTCGAATATTTTTCCGCTGCAGAGACAATTATTTGAATGGTTCTGACATCTTTGGACTTTGGGAATCAAATATTCCTATGTACCTTCTCCCCTCAGTCCATATTTTTCCCGAGTTAATCCATTATTGCTACGCAAATTATGATCCCAACCAACGAGCAGTTTTATCCCCAAGTCAAAATGTCCTTTTCCCAATAACTGCTCAGTCCATAAATGAAATGCTACAATTCCAACCTGGTCAAGCTCTCACTCCCCTGTCCATGGTTGAATTACTTGAGAAATCTACTAAGTTATCCCATAAAGAGTTAAACCGCCTATGCCAAACCTTCATGTTACCAGAGCATCAGCCTAAAAACCCTCCCCCTTATGGTTATGCTTTCTTTACTGATGAGGGTAGAGTTATTTTAGACATGATATCTTCCATAATGGGCTTCGATACTAGTGAGTATGTTGATCACTTAACCCTAGTATTGTTATCCATTTTTACCCCTGGACAGCCTCCTGCTGTCAAGTACGATTTTGCATCTTATATTGCTGACAAAATCCATGATCAGTTCATGAGATTTGAGAATGAGAGAGTATTTAATTATTCTTCTGTCATATATCATCTCATGATTTAATTTCAGTCAGAAATTTTCCCTTTTTATGTTAAGAAACTTGATGCCAAAGGGAATCCTAGGTCAGTCATCTTTTGGTCTGCCATTACTCACAAATCCTCTGATTCTCCTTATTCCTATAATGAGTTTGTCAACCTTTTTGTTCATCCTGCAACTACCTTGTTGATAGGAGTCTCTCCTCCTAGAATTAACAATGAAATCAAGAAAATCCTTCAGCTCTCAAAGCATTACAAGATAGGTGACTGGTACCTATATCAAAACTACACAGAGATCAGGATATATGGATGTGAATTATGCCCATTCAAACTGCCTAAGTATGTCCCAATGAGACTCTTTGCATTAGAATATTTCAGGCAGATGAATAATTTAGATATAATTCATTTTTGCAATGCAAAGAAAAAGGCTCAACTCAGATCAAGAGCCAATTAGGTCCCTTCATTTGTAACCTAGTAAAGCCGGACAGAAGCCGAAAGTGATTTTTGTGAAGACCATCTCGTTCAAAAAGAGTTTCTACCTGGTGCCTTATGATCCAAACAACTTTATCTCTGTGATAGAAGAATGAAAAACAAATTACCACCATACATCCATCAAAGAATCCCGTAACAGAACAACATGCTAATATGGATGAATGGACAAAGGACATTGGTTGGAAATGACAAGGAGCAGTCAATGTTGAAAATGTAATGAAAGATCTTGAAAAGATACTTCGACTCAGAATCTTTGACAAAAAGTGTGATCTTCTTCACCAGACTTTACAACAAATTCTGGGAGATTAGCACAAAGATAGAGAATCTAAAGGAAAAGAAAAGTGAGCTCGATATATGTAAATAATTGAAAACTCATAATGACAACAACCAGAGACTTCTAAAGAACAAGGTCAAGGACAAATTCCTCCTACTCAGATCAGTGAGCCAGAAATTTCTATTTTACAAACTCCTCTGAATATAGAAAAGGGAAAAAAGAGAGAGGCTGAAACAACTATTCCTATTGGTGGCTCTTCTGAACAGCAAGATGTTAAAAGGTAGAAATTAACTCCCCTTCCAGAAGATGAATCATTTCAAGAAATCCCTGACAGCCAGGGAAGAGAAGACAGTCAGCAAACAGATACAGGCAAAGTGCAGAAATATCTTCTTTCAAACCTCCAGTAAAAACTGCCTGGGACATCAAAAGAACATTCACCAATATAAAGGCCAGGAACGATCCACTTAGACTTCAAGTGTACAACCAATATTTGAAGATGGCTCCGAAAAATCAAGAAAGATTGATGTCATCTTATGACATCCAACAGGGTAAGATGTTAATGAGCCATTTGAAGCCCAAGGTGCGGCAGCCTCAGACAGCTGCAGATTACGTTAGGACTCATTTTGAAGTCTTAGTAAAGGATATCCATCCTTTAGATAAAATTGAGCTACACAAGCAAACAGGTGAGATGATTTATTCTACTCTGACGGATAAATCAATGATGACCCATAAGTTGCAGGATTCTTTGGATAATACTAATACACAATTGCAGCTTGAAAAAGCCTCCTCCCAGGCTAAGGATAATAGAATAAAAACTTTAGAGGAAATAATCATTGGTTTGGGTCATAATCCTAAAGATGTGAAAGGTATTGAAGCTTTGATCAAGAGAAAAGATGATGATATTGCAGCTCTGAGAAAAAAATTAAAGTTACCGGCCTCAAGAAATCCACAGACTGTAGAAATCATCAAACAAAATTCCGAGGAAGAACTAATGGATTTGCTCTTAAAATTGAATGAGCAACTTACTGCAACTAAAAAAGAGCTTGAGAATGCATTAAAAGATAAGCAGGCAAATATTCTAGTATCTACAGCAGGAGTAGTGACAGGTACAGCAACAACAGGTCAGCCAGCAGAATTGTCACAGAGCAACACCGCAAATTTGAACACTGATGAATTAACAAAGTCAATGGAAGATATGAACATTCAGGCCATAGAGCTTCACAAAACAAAGGAACAATTGGCCACTCTAGAACATAAATATGATCTTTCAAAAATGAGTGTTGCTAATAAAACAAGAGAAGTGAACAAATTAGAAAAAACAGTGAAAGCATTGGAAAAGGATCTCACATTGGAGAAACCTTTAAAAGAAATAAATGAAATTCTTTGGGATAATATCATTAAATCAATAAAGGATGTTTGGTCCTCAATTCAGATAATGGATGAACAGAATAACTTAGTTAAATTGGCTCTGGATGAGATTGAGAGATCAAGCCAAGAGTTGGGAAATATTCCAGAAGAGGCCAATAGACTTATACATTTTTTGAATACTCAGACTAAGAATCAACTTGCAGAAATTGGTATTCAGGACAGGACCGGAACAATTCTGGAAATAAAGAAAGTTTTTACTAAAAGAACTCTGGTACAAAATTTAGAACGAAGGTGCTCAGATATGCAAGAAGAAATCATTGCCTTCAGAGAAAGATTGAATATTTTGTTAAATAAAGGATTGCCCAGTCCTATAGTTGCAGAAGATAAGCTAATGGACCTTGATAGTTATGTTGAAAAATTGGACAAATATGTTGATAATCAAGCTAGTTCTTCAACCAGTTCATCAACAGCAGCATTGCCTACAGGGAAAAACCTTCATGACAGATTGGAGAATTTATTTTATCTTGAGCATGAAGTAAATAATTTGTTCCCAAATCAGCCTAATTTCTTCAGATATATTGAGGCTGATGAAACACTAAGAAAGTTGCAAAGGACCAGAGTGCCAGAAGTTCAATGGTGGGAAGAAATGATGGAACTTTTGTAAAAAATTATCCTTACATAAATTTTTGCCTATTTACCATAGTATATCATGATAAAAAGGATAAAAGGATGAACAAAGGTCAAAGAGTATCAGAGCAGTTAAAGAGTATCAGTGAAATGAAATAATCAACATAGAATTACTAAAGAGGACAACAGCAAGCCAAGATATAGGGCCTGCCTCCAGCACATTCTTAAAAGAAGGAAACAACACAACATCAGTTATCATTTTTCTTATCTACGAGACCATCTGTCTCTATATTGTTGTAATGACTTCATGGACTATTTTACTTCATATAATATATTAAAACAACGTTTTTTCTCTTGTGAAAAAAAAATGATTAATGTTTATCACTCTGCCTTCAAAACTAGCGATGTTGGTCTATGTTGTTGGTTTATTGATATGGTCTGATGGTCTTCCTCACATGATTAGCGTTTTTCTCTGTTCATGGATTTTAGGTACTTTAATTTGTATTTGGAACAATGGACGTCGGTATTCTATCTGTTGCTTTACTATTCTACATACCGCTATTTCACTTTCTTATAGATGCCTCGGGCATATTTGGATGCTTTCTCGGATTGTCGATAATCTCCATGTGGACCGTTACTGGGTTTAATATCAAGTCCCTGTATGTGACATGGGGTATTTTTCTATCACTGTCTGGGGTGGGACTTCCACATTTCTCGATGGATATTTGGGTTCCAATCTTCAGATGTGAAAATGTAATGACTTCATGGACTGTTTTACTTCATATAATATATTCAAAACAACGTTTTTTCTCGTGAAAAAAAATGATTAATGTTTATCACTCTGCCTTCAAAACTAGCGATGCTGGTCTATGTTGCTGGTTTATTGATATGGTCTCATGGTATTTTTATATTTGGGACATATCACACTCCTCACATGATTAGCGTTTTTCTCTATTCAAGGATTTTGGGTACTTTAATTTGTATTTGGAACAATGGACGTCGGTACTCTATCTATTGTTTTACTATTCTACATACTGCTATTTCACTTTCTTATAGATGCCTCGGGCATATTTGGATGCTTTCTCAGATTGTCGATAATCTCCATGTGGACCGTTACTGGGTTTTATATCATGTCCCCGTATGTGACATGGGGTATTTTTCTATCATTGTCTGGGGTGGGACTTCCACTTTTCTGGATGGATATTTGGGTTCAAATCTTCAGATGTGAAAATGTAATGACTTCATGTACTGTTTTACTTCATATAATATATTCAAAACAACGTTTTTCCTCTTTTAAAGTTTCATTTTTTTTTTTTAAATTGAACCTTCCGTCGCAATTCCGACGTCTTGTAAGCGTCGGAATTGTGACAGTTTACAGACGTCGGAAGCACGGCGTTCAAAACGTCGGACCACATTTCATCGTAATTGTGACAGTTTACACACGTCGGAAGAGCGACGTTCAAAACTTTAGACCACATTTCGTCGTAATTGTGACAGTTTACAGACGTCGGAAGAGCGACGTTCAAAACGTCGGACCACATTTCGTCGTAATTGTGACAGTTTACAGACGTTGGAAGAGCGACGTTCAAAACGTCGGACCACATTTCGTCGAAAGTGCGACAGTTTATAGAGGTCGGAAGTGCGACGGATTAGGAGACGTCGGAAGAGTGACACTTGTTTGGAAGCGACGGAAAAGTGTCGATACTGCGACACTTTTTAGTTGTGTCGGAACTGCGACGGTATGGTAAACCACAGTTTGCCCGCCCTCTAACTGTCGCTCCTGCGACAACAATGTGTCGGAATAGCGA